>CM030862.1:10600305-10850305 GCA_018105865.1 Metaphire vulgaris | reverse complement strand
GATTGACCGTGACGGAATCCTTGTCGCGAGTCTGCAATCCGTTGACTTTTCACGATCGAATGAAATTCAGCCATTGATTTATCGAGAGGATCAGAAGAATCCGTTACGTCGGCGCCTTCTTTCTCGACGGTCGGAACAGAATATGAATCTATTTGAACGCTGAACTAATGGCTGTTACTCGAGCGATCCCATGTAAATATATGGAAGCAGCATTGGCGGAATAACGGAAGGGTACGGGGGTGGGGTGGTGGCCAGTGGCGTAACCAAGGGGAGGGGTGGAGGGTTAAAACTCCCGTTTGGCTGCCGACGAAAAAATTTTTTCAGGTGTTTCCATGCATTTTTTATTTTCAGACGCGGTTTTGGGGGTCAGAACCCCCTTGGCTGTCGACCGAAACTTTCTAAGAGCTAGACTATAGAATGTAAAGGCGTAAAGAGGTGACGACTTGTTTTGCTCGTCAAGATTTTTCGAAGTTGGTTACGATCAAAACCAACCCACCCACCCCCTTCCGGATATCCTGGCTACGCCACTGGTGGTGGCCCATATGTCGGCTGAGACCGGTCGTGAGATCGTGAAAATCCGTCGAGACATTGGTGCTAGGGGAGGAGGGGAAGTAGGTGGAGAGAAAATTGCGACTGTGCGAAGAATTCCTTGTTTTTGCTCGTCGATTACTTTTCTACTCCGAAAATGTCGATGTGACCCACCCCCTTTATTCCGGAACCCTGGTTACGCCACTGATAAAAGCTAGATTGCTAGTTAACAGGCTTTTAAAAATCTGATGGCTTCGAAATTCGCGTGTCAAAAGGGTTTATAGCGTTCTAAATGTCAGGCCCCTTTCAGCAATCATGTTCTCTTTTGTTAAAAAATATTCAAAAGACGAATAACTGCAGGGCGTAGCCAGGAATTTAATTTGCGGAGGGGTATAATGTGATTTTGGGGTATAAATCTTTAAAATCTTTTAAAATCTTAAAAAACATGTAAAAACTTTAAGGTAAATACTGATTTTGTGGGGTTTATTTACCGATATACCCCCGTCGCTACGCCCCTGAATATCTGTACAGTTGCGTCAATTTTTTCCCTGCGAAGGTGCTTACTTGTTTACGCAACAATAATTAATTGTACATCGCCGTCGAAGTCGTCGTCGTAGTCGTCGTAGTCATGCTTCGTGTCGTTGCTAATTAGCTCCTTTGTTGACGATTTCAGCGCAGACAGAAGGAGACACCGGATATGATTACAACTACGACGACGAATTCTACGACGAGTCAGGTACGCAACGACGACAACTACGACTACTACTACAACGACGACGACGACTAAATCTCTCTATCTCTGATTTCATTCATTCAAACTTTTATTCCGACGAATTCTGTTGATTACCGTGTTTCACAGATCGCAAGAATTTCGTTGGAAGAAAATGAAACAAAGTGGAAAGTTCTAGGCAGCCATTTCGTGGGGGGTGTTTTAGGCTGTTTGAGAGAATAGGGGAAGCGAAGGGATGGGGGAAGGTAAAAGGGGTTGGTTCCTGATTCATGCTGTGCATTTTTAGAGGTCGTTGTCTCTTTTTCTTGTATTAACTGCTTCATGTTTCAATATTTCATGCCGTCAATTATAATAACTGTGAATATTAAAATAAAACAACGGTGCCGTAAAAGTGAATAATAATAATAATAATAATAATAATAATAATAATAATAATAATAATTATCGTAAAAGTGCATAACCACAATAATAATATTCTGTTTATTATTAATAATAATATTATTATTATTATTATTATTATTATTATTATTATTATTATTATTATCATCATCATCATTATCATCATCATCATGTAATTATAATTAACGAATTTTCGCTTTAGACTTTAAAAGTGGGCCACATAAATGAGATTCCCATTCTCACTAAAACGCGAGTCTATCTGTCTGTCAGTGTGTCTGTCAGTGTGTCTGTCTGTCTGTCTGTCTGTGTGTATCTTTGTCTGTCGTCTTGTTTGTCTATTTCTCTTTTTACGTTACTCTCACTGCTTTTGTTCATTCGCAGCGATCTCTTCAGCTTTCGATCTCACCGAACTCACCTATACGCCATATCAAGAATTGTTTCAATAGGCCTACTTGTGAAGACCAAAGAGTGTGCTTTGTTGCCATCATCTTTTCATTCGTTATTTCCTCCAACCATTTCCGTTCAAGACCTCCTCCTCCTCCTCCTCCTCCTCCCCGCCTCCTACTCCTACTTCTCCTTTTCCTCTCACCGGTGCCAGCATCCTATAGCTCCTGCTCGCTTACCTGTGTCTGCCGCTGTCTGCCATTCAAGCAGTCGACCGAATTTTTCCGTTACTATCAAACTCCTTATGCTCATAAACACACTCAATAATAATTATAAATATTAATAAATAATATCAAAGTGTATGTATAGGCCTACATGTGTATTCGCTGATTCCAATGATTGTGCCCTGTCTGTTTGTGTGTGTGTGTGTGTGTGTGTGTGTAAAATTGTGCATATATTTCTATTTGGTCCAGTGGTTCTTAACCGGGGGTACTCAAACCCCTTGGGGGGGGTACTTGAAGGACGTTGTGAGGGTACTGAATGATACGGAAATAAAGTCTATTTAAAGACTTTTACTACAAGTTACCCTGTAGTCTATACGATACAAATGCTGTAGAAATTGCTGTACTAAATTAGAAATTCTAAAGACAGGGCGTAGCCAGGAATTTGATTTGGGTGGGTATAAATATTTTGGGTGGGTATAAATCATAACTATAAACCATATAAACCACATATAACCACATGTAAATCATAAAAAAACTTTAAGGTAGACTGATTTTTGATTTTGGGGGTATATATACCGATATACCCCCGTCGCTACGCCCCTGTCTAAAGACGATAATGATTATTGTAGATTCAAATTTAAAAATCTACGCTGACTTTAATGATTTGGAATAAACTGTATTCTTTTTATTTTTTCTTGATCACGCTGTTCTTTATTCGACACGTAGGAGTTGAAATAAAGTTTAGTTCAAAGTATATAAAACCGATCGGTCTGTATGGCACAGTAAGACAGTCCTATAGTAGAACGCATCTTGGAATGGGTCTTATATAACTTATTAAATATTGCAAAGCGACAGTATTTTCCAGAAAACGTTCTTTGCTTATTATAACTTTGGTGATCGCAGAGTAGCAACCACAACTTCAGTTTCTCACTGGCGTAGTTAAAGAGGGCACGGGGCGGGGGGTCCCTATTCTGGATGGAACGGTCGTAAAATTTACGCAAAACCGTTGAGAAAAATCGGAGGGGGCTTCGTAAGATGGCGGAATGTAATAGATGTAATAGGCGAATGTGCGAGAAACTGCTTTTTAACTTAACTGCTATTTTTTGACCCGATACAGTCGTTGTGCACCAGCGCCCCCTATTGCGGAAAACTTGCTGCGCCACTGAGGTTTCTACAACATTACCGGTGCGGTCCGTTCGTTCGAAACCTCGAAAATTTAATTCGCGAAAACTTTCGGAATAGTTCATTTCACGCGCCGTTTGACGCCACTCAATATTACCGCAGTTTTTTTAAAGTTTAGTGGTCAGTCGGGTAAGGGGTCGTCCATAAATGACGTCACGCGATTTTGACAGTTTTTTTAAACCCCTTAATGCATCGCCACTCTAATCTTAGTTGTTTGATGGCTGATTGACTGATTACGTGATTTATTTATTTATTTATTTATTTATTTATTTATTTATTTATTTATTGACTAACTAACTGACTGACTGACCGACCGACCGACTGAATTGACTGACTCACTGACTGACTACTGTAATTATTTAATTAATTAATTAATTCATTCATTCATTATTTCATTCATTCATTCATTATTTCGTTCTTTCGTTCATTCATTCATTCATTCATTCATTATTTCATTTATTGTAGCATTATCGAAGGGTCCAACCTTTGATGTTGATGTCACGAACGTTACCGTGGTTCTTGGACAAACGGCGGTTCTGCCATGCTCAATAGATTACCTGGGCAAACACAAGGTACAGTATGCCTTAACATAGGTCATAGAGAAGTGATCGTTTGGTCAGGCGTTCAAAAAGCTCCTTTTAAAAAGAACTGGAAGTTTTCTTTCATCGCTAAGACGTTAGTCATTGCCCGGGCAAAAGTCGTCTACGGCGATGCATGTGGCGCATACAGATTGCGAGAAGTGTTACGGCGCCAAAAGTCTTCCGGTCACGTGACTGCGTCACAGATTCGCAGCAGCAGCAGCAGCAGCAGCAGCGTGTGGGAACGGGTATGATATGCAGAGAGAGAGAGAGAGAGAGAGAGAGAGAGAGAGAGAGAGAGAGAGAGAGAGAGAGAGAGAGAGAAACAGACAGACAGACAGAGACAGAGACAGAGACAGAGAACGAGAGATACGAGAGATAGACAGAAAACGAGAGATAGACAGAGACAGACAGAAACAGAGGAGGAGACAGAGACAGACAGATAGAGGCACCCAGAGAAACAGAGGCAGAGACAGAGAGAAGCAGAGGTAGAAACAGACAGAGACAAAGACAGAGACATAGACAGAGAAAGTGATACAGGAAGACAGAGACCGAGAGACAGACTGATAGTGATAGATAGAAAGAAAGAAAGAGAGAGGGGAGAGAGAGGCGGCGGTGGTGATGTTGATGGCTGCTGTTCTTCTTCTAGCGAATGCCTTTCTTTCTCAGCCATTCAACGGCATCAGGTTGAGCCTGATGCAGGGTCTCGAGTCCTCCTTCGAATCTGGTGAGGTGGCAGTCATTGACTATGTGGTTCATAGTCTGTCTGATGCCGCAAGGGCAATTCGGGTCATCTCTGGCTCCCCAACGGTGAAGCATAGCGGCGCATCGGCCATGGCCTGTTCGATAGCGATTGAGGTGGACCCAATCATAGCGCAAGACAGGTCAAAGCCGGGTTGGCGCTTGCAGGGGTCTGTGATGAGGTGTTTGTTCTTGACCTCAGCAGACTGCCAACTCTGCTTCCATGAGTCCGGAACAGAGAAGTGCAGTATAGGCGCAGGAAACCAGATTGGATGACGAGACGTCAGACGTTGAGCAGGATGGTCAAAGATGTCCGCATGTATTGGTAGATCTGGTCGGGCATTAATGTGGGCAGTGAGCTTGGATGTTGCGGCTTCACGACGAATAGCTGGCGGGACGATGTTACTAAGGACTGGCAACCAGTGAGCCGGGGTAGAATGGATGGTTCCAGATGGCTGCTGTGATACGTGACGGCTGTTGATTGGCTGTCGCGAGCGCTTGGCACCCATTGTACGGACGGAAAGACTTATTGGTCATTGGGTCCATTCAAGGCGGAGACGCCGTGGACAGCGACACGCATCGGGGAAATGGGAAACTAAACGATCATTACACGCTCTTCCATTGTCCCTTCGAACCGTCGACCACCGTTGCCTTTTCCCGGCCTCTCCATGGGAGGACTCAACTTCTGCTATTCCACGACATGGATTACACAACATCTGTCTCTCCACCATCCTCCTCCTCCTCCTCCTCCTCCTCCTCCTCCTACTCCTCTTCTTCTTCTTCTTCTTCTTCTTCTTCTTCTTCTTCGTCTTCTTCTTTCTTCTTCCAGTGGTGTAGCCAGGATTTCCAGAAGGGGGGTTTGGTATTGATAGTAAGCAACTTAGAAAAACGTTAACAAGCAAAAAGAAGGTCGTAACCTCTTCACTCTTCACCTTTACATTCTATAGCGCTTAGAAATGTTGGGTCGACAGCCAAGGGGGTGTTGACCCCCAAAACCGTGTCCGAAAATTTTAAAAATGTATGGAAACACATTAGAACATTTTTTCGTCGGCAGCCAAGGGAGGCGTTTAGGCCTCAAGCCCTCACTTGGCTACGCCAGTGTCTACTACTACTACTAGCCTACTACTACTACTACTACTACTACTACTACTACTACTACTACTACTACTACTACGACGACGACTACTACTACTACTACTACTACTACTACTACTACTACTACTACTACTAAAAGGCTACTACTACTAATAGGCCTACTACTAATACTACTAATACTAATATGCAGAGATGATATGCAGAGAGAGAGAGAGAGAGAGAGAGAGAGAGAGAGAGAGAGACAGACAGACAGACAGACAGACAGACAGACAGACAGACAGACAGACAGACAGACAGAGACAGAGAGACAGACAGACAGATCTAATACTACTACTAATACTACTAATACTGCTATTAGCCTACTATTACTTGTTTTTGTTCTTGTCCTTGTTATTTCCTTTTCTTCTTCATGTTCTTCGTTTTTGCTTTTTCCTTTTGAAATGGAACAGTTTGAACGGAGAGGCAGTAGCAGTTAAAACAATAGACGGATTCACAAAGCTATCTGGAAAAACTAGGTTATTAATTGTAAATTTATTTTATTGCAGCGATTTTCACACAGGCTAACTTAGCCTCCTAAAGCTCTCGAAGTAACACCGCTATATTACTGTATTATAATATTATAAGTAAGATCTATCGCTGAGAGAGAGAGAGAGAGAGAGAGAGAGAGAGAGAGAGAGAGAGAGAGAGAGAGAGAGAGAGAGAGAGAGAGAGAGAGAGAACTGCAGTCTGTTATTTAAAATGATCGAACAGAAACAGAGAAGAGATATACAGGAAGGAAGAGACAGAGATATATATATATATATATATATATATATATATATATATATATATATATATATATAGAGAGAGAGAGAGAGAGAGAGAGAGAGAGAGAGACAGACTGAAAGAGAGAAAGAGAAGGAGACGGGAGAGAGATGACCTTACGACCCCAAAGGGTTTTGACCTTATGACCCCCAAAAGGGTTTTAACCTTATGACCCCAAAGGGCTTGGACCTTATGACCCCAAAAGGGTTTCGACCTTTACGGCCCCAAAGGGTCTTAAAAACTGCGTTTTTATGATTTTCGCTCTCTGCACCTCTTTTTTTGTCGACGAGTAATTGGTTGTCGGAGAGCATTTCGACAGACAGACAGAGAGATGACTTCTTCGCGTTCAGTTCCCTCGCAGTCGTGACTTTCTCGCCCGAGAGAACCGACCGTTCCCCTCGAACCCTCACCGCGTCGTAAAGTAGGCCTTGCCTCGCGCAGAGGACGGAGGCGAAGGTGACGCCAGCCCTGCGGCGGCGGCTGCTCGGCCGTTGACACTTTGCCGCGGCGAGTCCCGTCGATGACCGGGGCACCGTCGCTGCGCTGCGCCGCCGTCGAGTCCCTTGGGAGCAACTCGGAGTCGAGACCAAATTTGTTTAGCGCCAGTTCTAGACAGATAAATAGGCCTACGTCTCATCTTCGCCCGGACCTTCGTCTTCACCTGAACCTTGGGGGATGGACCGGAGGGGGGGGAAGACGATCCAGAGATGTCTATGGATCCATTTTTTAGAACCCAATCCAACCCAACCCATCATGTCTCCAGGGCGGCGCCAACCCAACCCGTGCTCCTAGGTAATATCTTGGAGTACCTGAAATACCCCAAATTGATAATGTTAGAAAAACATGGTTCTCCCATTCCCTCGCGTTAGAGTTATTTGCGGCCTTTGTAATGTGTTTCTCCAGGAAAAATTTTGAAATCGTAGATTCTGAACGTGTGAGCATTTTACAAAATCACAGGTCTGGCATCACAGGTTCCATGTCTGTAATCAAGTCAATTTCAAATTATTCTAATAAGTCGAAAATTAAGGCCTACTAATCAATAATAAGTCAATAATAGATGCTAATGCTCCATCAAATATTGAAATCTTGTTTTAAATGCTGTAAATCTATTTAGTGTCACAACTCACAAGTGGAAAAGGCGACCTAGACAGCAGTTAACAATTTTCAGGCCACAGTTAAGTCAATTTACGCATTAGAGAATTTTCTGGAAATGTCACGTTTGATCTACAAGAGATAGTGGCCTAATTTTTCAAAAAACTTGATTAACCTTCATGGGTTAAGCCATTCAAACGTCTTCCAATGGGTTAAAAAATGTCATTTAAAATGTCAATTTGCATTAGAGAATGCCACAGGCAAAATTCTGAATGCCAAGCACTTTTGATCTACAAGAGATGGTGCCCTAATTTTTGACAAAACTTGATTAAGGTGCTCTTCACTTCTCTGACAAATCGTTTACGTCTGCCAATACCATTCTCTGTAGTTTAAAAATGTCCTTTAAGGCAATGCTATCCTGTAGATATATACAGTTGAGAACGTTTGAATAGACTAGTAAATGATCCTCAATTTTCACCATTTGAAATTTGACGAATCTCTTGGTGGCCCTAAGATATTAACCCCAAACCCCGTGGGACCACTGGATCCAATATCTGTCTAATTTTACCATTGAGTTAAGACATGCACCCTCCTAAATATCCAATTTTTCACATCGAAATGTGAAAACCTTGCTCTAAGATATTAACCGTGACCATTGTGTTAAAGTGTGTTTTGTCCCTCCTGGAAAAAATTCTGTGGGCGCCCATGTAACCGAGTGTACAGTACGTTATAGACGAGTATAGAACTGCGTTTTAACCGAGTAAACTGTATAACTGAGTATACGTTATAACCGAATATACTGTTGGCCTGCATTATAACCGATTAGTCTATACGCTGTTACGGAGTATATGCGTTATAATCGAGTATGCCTATATACATTGTAACCGGGTCAGTTATAATTATATTGAAGTTCTGCTGTATTTCGTGCCTACATGACTGCTGCTCTTTAAAATTAAATTCCATGACGGCATCCGATAGCGGCCAGAGAACAGGGGCGTAGCGAAGGTGGGTATATCGGTATATATACCCCTCCCCACACACACAAATCAGGCTACCTTAACGTTTTAATGTGTTTTTAAAGATTTTCGCCGTTTTAAAAGATTTATATCCCCCCAAATCACATTAACCCCCTCCCGCCGATAAAATTCCTGGCTACGCCCCTGATCTGTGGTTTCGACTGCGATCGACAGGTGGCCTGGTTGGACTACAATGCGTTTCCGGTGACGTACGAAGACCGTCGCGTCATCGACGACGCCCGTTTCAGCGTCATCCGACCGCACGACAGGGAATGGAACCTCCAGATTCACGAGGTCAAGGCCGAGGACGACGGAGCCTACCGCTGCACCATCAACACCAGCCCCATCAGGAGCAAGATCGTCATGCTGCGCGTCTGCGGTCGGTCGACCCGCGTTCGATATCGTGAATCGTTAATTAATGGCTGTGTCTGTCTGTCTGTCTGTCTGTTTCGATCGTGGCTCTGGGTCAGGACCGGAGATGGTCACGGGTTGGGTTAACCCATGTGTAAGTGCTGGGTGTTTTTTTTTTTTTTTGGGGGAGGATGTTGAGGCTTGGGGGGGGGGGAATCTCCCCCTAACAGGCCTGCATAAAACACTGCCTTGTTACTTCCATTCTGCCTTCCATTTTATTAATTAATTAATTAATTAATTAATTATGCGGAAGAATCAACGAATTAAATAATAAATAATAATTATTATTATTATTATGAATTATTGTTATTGTTTTCATGAAAGAATTATTCGGACTTGAAATAGTCTTGCTGTCCTTCGTGTCCTGAGAGCCCTTTTTAGGGTTCTGCTGCCTGTCTCTTCGTGACATTTGATGTCTTTAGCATTGCTGGGTGGAACAGCTGTCCGCTTCCTCAGACTCCTTCCTCCGACAGATAATTCAACAAATATTTCTGTTTTTTCAACCAGTGACTGAGGCTTCTTCAGCTGCAGGTGGTTTTTTTGAGTTCTTTTTCTTCCCAGCCTCTTTGCAGGTCGGAATAATTAGTTAATTCGCAGAGTGGAGGATACGGATCGACGATTTTCGCACAGATTCTTCAGCACCATTAATTGATCCGGACGATTGTTTGTTTAATTCGATTTCGTCACTGGGGTCGGAAAACCGGCTTCAAGTTTTTTGTAATGAATTTTGAACGTGAACCTTTCCGGTGCTTAATGACGATCGGAACCGTTTACCGGCTTGATCTCTGAACGGCGCGATCGAGTGATCGCTCAGGATTATTTAGTTAATTTATTGATTTTGTGACGTCGCTGATTCACGGATCCTTGTGTTTGTCGCATCCTTCATCGCGGCAAGATGCGGATCGTATCGTGAATTGAATGCCACCGTAAAAGCGCAATCAATGACCCGGCCGTTGAAGTTATATCGCAGGAAGTTTAATTAATTACCGGAAAATTAATTATATTTCAGGTAATCAATTAAATTTTCAGTGATTAATTAGTTGTTTGTTTAGTTACTGAAAACTTAAATATAAGTAATTGTTAATTAAAAAATAGTTCCACCGGAGATTTTCGACAACGCTTCGAGTCATGACGTCATCGTTCAGGAGGGCGACTCTCTTCGTCTCGTCTGCGTCGCTGACGGTCGACCGAAGCCCGAGATCACGTGGCATCGGCGAGAAGGTGTTCACAGGTGTCTCACCGGAACAGGTCGGACAAATCGAAGCTACCTGTTCTACACCTGTGAAAGCTCCCCCTCCCCACACTTTCCTGTCTTTTTCTCTTTTTCTCAAGCGCATTGCAAGGACAACGTTGAATAATGGATTTTAGTAGTCGAGTATGTATGGTGGTAGTGGAGGGGAAGGGAGGGGTAAACAACAGTGGTAGTTTTAATGTAAAGGCGCTTTATGAATTATAAATTTAATTCAGCTAATTAAGTTTGGGTTTGAAAGAGAGAGAGAGAGAGAGAGAGAGAGAGAGAGAGTGGGGCGTCATCTTGTAATCTGATTTAGTGAAATTAGTCGGCAAGCATTTAGTTTGAGCAGTGGTGTTAATTAATAAAGCGTAAAATTTTTTAAAAATGTTGAGTACTGATGATTTAGTGAAGGTGTAAGGCTGTACTACTACTACTGCTGCTGCTGCTGCTGCTTATGATGATGATGATGATGATGATGATGATGATGATGATGATGATGATGATGATGATGATGATGATAATAATAATAATAATAATAATAATAATAATAATAATAATAATAATAATAATAATAATAATAATAATAATAATAATAATAATAATAATAATAATAATAATAATAATAATAATAATAATAATAGACCTACTGCAGAACCTCGTTATAGCTTATCGGGTCTGTGAAAATTTAGCACGTTATATAATCCGAGGTACGTTAGGGCCTATAATATTATATAATACCATTCAATACGGTAGCTGACCACGGTACCGTACATTGCAGTAGGAATACGTTGCAACCGTATACGCGCTATAACCGAGTCCGTTATAACGAAGCTCTACTGTAACACAAACGAGGCCTTGTACGGGTGAGAAACTGCTTTGGAATGTTTGTTATTTTTGTGGCGCTGCTTTTTGGTCGAGTAGATTTCGCATCTGGTGACGTCATAGGCAAAGGTGAGCGAATCGTCATCAGCAACATCACTCGTCACTGCGGAGGACAATTTGAATGCGAGGCCAGCAATGGAGTGCCCCCGTCTATACGAAGAGAGATTACGGTCACAGTAGAATGTAAGTTACACTAAATAATAATAATTACCCACTTATACTATACAATATAGTCCATTGTGTACCAGGGGCGTAGCGACGGGAGGGGGTATATCGGTATATATATACACCTCCCCAAAATCAGTCTACCTTAAAGTTTTTTATGTGATTTATATGTGGTCATATGTAGTTATATGTAGTTTATATGGTTTATAGTTAAGGTTTTACCCCTCCAGTGTTTAATCTAGGCCGTTTCCGGGAGAAATCGCCCTTTTCCCCCCAGAAATTACAAATTCCCCCGGAAATTTTGGAATACTGCATGGACTAACAGCGGCCCCTAGCAGAATTCCCCGGCTTTGTCAGTTTTCCCCCTGGCTTTTTGAGTTCCCCCCGGAGTCCAGGAGTCTAGATTAAACACTGCCCCCTCCAAACATTTATACCCTCCCAAATCAAATTCCTGGCTACGCCCCTGTTGTGTACGACGACAACAACTTTGAATGCATCACCAAGGATGAGGCATTACGGAACCGGAAATGAGAAACGGTTGCGTCATCGTTGCGTATCGATTACTGAATGACGGAACTCGATTCAGTCGGCTATGACGACGACGACACGCTCGAGTGACGTCCACGAGAGGAAGGATCGTATGTTCACCTGGATGCTCACCTGGATGCTCACCTGTATCGATGTCCAATAAATAAATGCCGACGATTAATTAAACGGCTACGGCACACAAGTCCTGAAAATGCCTGACGAGCAGAACAGGTCTTCAACTATATAGGAGTATCCAGAACAATCTCTATTATGGTCACTGATCTATGCCCACCAGCAAGAAATCTGCTTCTGCCATTGGCGTCTATTAATAGACGACAATGGTTTCTATGGTTTCTGCCCACCAGTGGGCGGAGCAACCGGACTTTGTTGGTAAACACTGGATACCCCTATTTCGCTTAATATAGACCTCAGTGTTACATACATAAAAATAGATACACCATTCCTTTATTTAAAAATTTTGAGTGATCAAATTGGAGTCTCCCCGCCCCCGGCACCCAGGGCGGTTACACCATGTCGGGGTGGGGGCGGCTGCCTCTTTCCCCGTCGCTACGTCACTGGTAGGCCTAATGGGCCTAATTAAACCTTGTTATATATTATATAGCAAATAAGAAAATAGGTAGACAGATGTAATAATTATTCACAAAGAAGATTTGTTGCAGCTTTCTCGGAATCTGTTATTACATTGCGGGAATGTGACGCGATTGTGGGTTTTTGCTTGTCAGTACATTTTGGGGGAGAAGTTGGACAAATTGGACAAGTTGGCGAGTGCAGTTCCTCTTTTGCCCCGGACAACCCACGCTCAGTGGAGCAAACCTGGCCAGAAAAACGGCCATGTCTTAATCGTCCTATGCTGTCGGGGGGGGGGGGCTCTGCCATAATTGTAGGCCTATTAATTTTATAGCTAATAACACCCACGTCCACACCCATAAGGAGGACATGACCTGTGCAGAAAATACTCCTGTCCTTACATATGAGGATATGGGTCGTGTTTGCTCCCATGCACTACTCTACGCCATTGGAACGCGCTATAGAAAATTCCAGGGATGCAACTTACTTTGTTTGAACCAGTGTTTCATCCAGGCCTGTTGGGAGGGAGATTCCCCCACCCCAAACCTCAAATCCCCCCCCCCCCAAAACAAATCGCAGCACTAAAAACTTTTTTGCATTGAACTGTCTCTTCCCCATCCCAGCCAAGTCAACCCCCGCCCAAAAAAAACAAAAAACCTGGAGTCTGGATAAAACCAGGGTGCGATTTGTGACCTGGAGCAGTGGGGGGATATGTCGAGATTGGGGGATGTAGTTGTTGGGAAATGTAGCAGTGGGGGTATGTAGTAGTGGTGGGGATGTAGCAGTAGGGGGGTGCAGTTTGGCAGTGGGGGGGGAAGATTCCCCCTTCCTCCTCGCAAATCGCGCCCTGGATAAAACACTCGTTTTAACTGTGCTTGTTTTTCACTTCTTTCTTAAGTTCCCCCGCGAATCCTGATGCCGAACCGCCGTCTGGGCCAGATCAGGGGCCGGCGAGAGACGATCCTGAACTGCGTCATCACGGCCTTCCCGCACGCCACCAACTACTGGCAGAAGGACGGACGACGCATCTCCGAGCTCGCTCAAGCACCACATCGAGGCGTACGACGAGGGAGACCACACGCTGACGCTCAGCCTCCGTATCCACGACCTCGCCCAGTCCGACTACGGGGCGTACAAGTGCGTCGCCGCCAACGCCCTCGGCCGAGACGAAGACGTCGTCTTTCTCTTCGGTCAGACGATCTGAGTCGCAGAATTCTTATATTTATCACTTAAGATCAGGGGCGTAGCCAGGAATTTTATTTGGGGATATAATGTGATTGGGGGCGCTGAATCATAAAAACTTTGAAAATCTTTAAAAACATATTTAAAATGTTAAGGTCGTCGGAGATTTGGAGGACATATATACCGATATATCCCCCCGTCGCTACGCCTCTGCTTAAAATCATATAAAATCATGGTTCAAATGAGTGTCTGGCTACTTCTCAAGTTTCTTTTTGTTTATTCACGGATGTATATTTAGATCAAAATATTGGGACTGTGAATATTCTGTAATCTGTTTTCATCTTATTATAATTTCAGCTGATGTCTTTTATTGCAACTGAATTGATGTCTGATAATTGAGTTGAAATAAACTTCACAAAACCTATAAACCATCACCTGATAGGGGCCGTCCATAAAGTACGCACTCTGGTTTTTGAGTGTTTACTCCTCTCCTTGTCACAACCTGTCACAAATTTTGGACCTCCTTAAAGTACGTCGAAAATCTCGGACCCCCTTAAAACGTGGTCCATAAATTACGTCACGTAGGTTTCCTATTTAATATTATTCTATCCTACCTAATGGCGGCTCCACATGGGGGCCCGGGGGCCCGTGCCCCTATTGAATGCCTGGCTCCCCAGTGGCCCCCTGTTGGGACCCCACTGTAGCACTGTATGCTTGCTACTACATACCTATCAACAAATGGTTGACCCCCATGTTTATGAGTTGCCACCCCAACCCCCCCTCTTAGAGCCGCCACTGGTCTTACCCCCGGTCTTACCCCGACCTTTCCAAGTGGAGATTTTCGGATTATTGAAGGGAAAGAAAGGACGACACCCGCTTTTTAATTCTTAACTTATAATATTTTTACTTTAAGATATATGATGAAATATTTAGCAAATGGGAATATTGGAATGGGTTTGGAAACAAACACGCGGCCATGCGCACCCCCTTCGGCTCCCACCGCCGTAGATCCGTCCATTTCGACTGGAACCGTTTATGATTTTCAAGATAAGAGTGTAATGTCTTCCTGCTCATGGTGGAGTGACCAGTGACTGCTTGTCCTCTGTCCACCAAACTAACTGAGAACGTGGACAATGGCAGGGGAGATGCTTGCATTTATGTCCTGCTGCGGACTAATTCGATTAATTTAATTATTATTTATCTCGTCCAGAGACCGAACCGGACCATGGCGTGACGTCACAACATGGCGGTCTGCAGAGAAACTTCTTCAAAATCAAATCTACACCGGCGGCATCGAGCACAGATGATAACATGGCGGCGTTCTACAACACCCTCGCCTACAAAAGACAACCAATAAACGACAACGGTTGTCACCATCACGTGATCAATTTTAAAATGCTTATTCCTTATGTATGAATAAATCATGCATATTATATATATATATATATATATATATATATATATATATATATATACAGTGGCGTAGCCAGGATTTCCAGAAGGGGGCTTGATTTTGGCCGTGACCAACTTCGAAAAAATCTTGACAAGCAAAAAGGTCATCCTCATCTCATTTTCCTTCTTCTATTATAGTTTTCTCTTTTCCCCTTCCAGGTGCTGACAAGCAGAAAATGTCGTCACCTCTTACACTGTAACATTCTATAACCAAGAGGGCTCTTCACCCCCAAAATGGCGTACCAGACTAAAAACATGCATAGAAACTCATTTTTTTAAAAATTTCGGGGTTTTGCAGGCAAGGGGGTTTTGACGCCACTATATATATATATATATATATATATATATATATATATATATATATATATATATATATATATATATATATATATATATATATATATAGGGTGCGATTTGTGACCTGGAGCAGTTGGGGAGAATATATCGAGCTTGGGGAAGATGTAGTTGTTGGAGAAGTGTAGCAGTGGGGATGTAGTGGTGGGGATGTAGCAGTAAGGGGACGACACTTGAGCAGTGGGGTGGGGTCCCTCTTACCCCTACAAATCGTGCCCTGTATATATATATATATATATATATATATATATATATATAGTGAAGTTTATTTTTTCAACTCAATAAACATAGGCCTAGGCATAGTATATGACATGGACATATGGTTAAACTTCGACAAGAAATTGGGGGTCCAACTATGGAGGGCGCCACAAGCCAAATATTGGGTGGGCCAACATGGCCTATTTGAAATTGGACAATGCAAGGACTAGTGCTACAGTAGGCAGATATGCAAAAATTCAGAAGAGTGATGAAATGAATTATAACCACATATTCTTGTGTCCCCATCTTTGCTGTGTCAAACCGTACTAGAATTGTCAATATATTCTGTCTCAATTCTTTTCTAGAGCTTTCGAAATGCAACGAAAAATAATGAGCCATTTGAAACGACACTATACAAAGTCTTTCGAAAATCTAATCTCTGTCATATTACAAAATTGATGCCCTGTTTGAAATTGGACAAAATTTGGTTTGCGTTAACCAACGGTCAATATCATCATCAAAGTGCGCGTTATGATTTAATCGAAATTTCACTGTACTGTACTTTTGAACGCCTGTTTCAGTTATACTGGAAGCCATTCGCATCGCGGGTGACATTCGCTGGAACGGAGCAACTGGAGTGTGGAAGGACTCCGTCAGCGGATCAAGAAGTTTCACCATATCGATTGTATTGCTTGGTATTCTAACGCACTGAGAAATAGCAGTGGAAACGGTATTGCGGTCAATAGCAACGTTGTTTGAGTTGGCGAAGACGCAAGGAAAGCCATTAACCCCTTCACGTGAATATTTCGGCTACATAACCTACTAGTTATACGGATCTACGTGTTGAAAAGGTTAATTGTTGACGCTACTATTATTATTAATGAATGTTTGGAGATCAAACCTCTTACATTTCACCACAGCGGCAGTGGCGGCTCCACCGGGGGGGGGGCAGGGGGCCCGTGCCCCATATTGAGTGCCTGCCCCCAGTTGGGACCCTATACTTAATGCTACATACATTAAACAACAAATGGTTGGCCCCATGATTAGAAGTTGCCACCCCAACGGCCCCCACTTGCCAAATCCTAGAGCCGCCACTGCACAGCGGTGACGTGTTACATGTACAACAACGGTGGGTCTGGGAGATTGACCGCTCACAAAAAATGGGGTTGCTGGTCACAATGGAAAGATGCGTTTATAAAATGAGAGGGGTTACTCCCACGTTAACTGAGGAATAGAGAGCACATTTAGCTTGAGATCAGTGGCGACTCTAGCCGGTAAAAACCGACCCCCCAAAGGCTATGACTAAAATGTCGGACGATTAAAATAAGGTCGTCTACAATTATTAACTGAGGGCAAAGCTGAAATATGGGGAGGGGAGGGTCCCCAGCTTTACCCTAGAAAGGCTAAAATCACCAATACACGAGACACCGACAGCTACATCTCTGATCACTTCTTGGGCAATTTTAGGGTTATTTCTAGGATTATCAATTGGGGGGGGGGGGTGTCGGTATATTCTGGGGGTCGGTCCCTGCTGAAAAGTCTGACAAAGCTAAAAGGGTCATCCCTGGCTCCAGTGTTTGTTCTAGCCACCTTGACATTGGGGGGATTTTTAAATGTTTGGGGTGGGGACAAGGTCTGAGTCTCCACACTTTTGGAGGGGAAATTTCCATCCCCCAGCCAACATATAAAAAATTTGGGGGATTTTAAAACTTGGGGGGATTTCCCTCCCCAAAGAAGGCCTAGAATAAACACTGCCTGGCTCAGATTCGCGGGTGTTTGGGAGGGGGTGTTGGTGTCAAATTGTGAGGGAGGGGTGTGTGGGGGATATTAGGGGGTTGCAAAATATCCCAGGTCCATTTAATTATTTTTTACATTAAAATTTAACAATGTAGACGAAACCCATCAACAGTGCTGCAAAATCTCTTTATTTATAGACTAACAAGTTTCTGACGTTATTAGATGGAATGCAGTCACGTACTGTGACTCAGTGGATTTGACAATGGGAGATTATTATGATTCAAGTCAACAACATGACTAAAATGGCGCTATAGAAGCTCAATCATGTCGATATACAGTGGGGGATTTATAAATGCCTCTATGGGCTAAACAAGTTAGTTAAATAAGCTTATATGATTCATAATGACTGTATGAAACTCCCCCCACTAGTCATGCATGTACATGTAATAGACTGTAGAGTTGTCTGGTGAGGCCCTGTGATCGATGGGGAGTCAGTATGCAGTGGCCAGAAAATTCCTTCAATTTTCCCTCTTCAAATACCACATGGTCGCGTATATAGGCGCCCACAGACATTTTTCAGGGGGGGGCAGGGCAGAACACAATGGTCACAGATAATGTTTTAGCAAGGTTTTCAAATGCAGAAATAATTGACAATAATTTTAAAAGACTTCCAGAATGCCAGGTAAAATTTAAACAAAATCAGGTATTGTTACACTTTAATTAAGTAGTGTTTTAGTGAGAAAATATTGGTTAAAAATCAAAATATGGTTAGTTACAAAAATAGATTTACATTTTCCTGGGGGGGCAAGTGCCTGTCCCAACTTATGGACGTCCATGGTAGCACAGCATCAACTTTCTCTGAATGCATAAACTGTTATAAAAAGCCGAATATCTTTTTTTCTGCGAGTACATTTAACCTGACTAATTACGATGATACGCAAGACATCGGGACACATCTCGATAATAATACTTTGAAACAACGTACAATCATATTACATCAGAATCATTTAGTCTCTGAAGAAATAGCAAACAAAACAATATGGAACAAATGACAGCAGAACTATGACTATGTAACCACCAAGCCTTACCAGTTACATTACATAAGTCGAGTACAAGAGAAATTTCAAGTATCAGCCAGTGTTCATTCTAGGCCTTCTCTGGGGGGAATCCCCCAAGTTTTAAAATCCCCCCAATTTTTTATATGTTGGCTGGGGTGGAAATTCACCCCAAACTTTGGAGACTCAGACCTTGTCCCCCCCAAACATTTCAACCCCCCCTAATGTCAAGGTGGCTAGAATAAACACGATCAGCCACAGGGCCATATTTAGGGTCATGTGGACCTGTTCCAAATATCCTGGGGGGGGGACGTCAGGCTACCCATCCCTCCCCTATTGTGCATTGTGACAGGCAAAAAAGGTCCTCAGCTACTATATGGGGGGGCCCTTATGTGCGGGGCCCCTGCCCCATGGAACATGCCTAAATACAACCACTGATGAGCCATATTGTATAGAGAATGCATGCAGTAAAGATGGCATTGCACGCTTTACATGTAGTAGTCTTATGCCAACAACTACTACTATATTTAAAATATCTAATATGGATTTTGTATATCACAACTGTAAATAATATTTCATCATTTAGTTTGCATGACCGATCTGAAAAAGGCTACTGTAAAGAAAATTAGTAAATAGTTTTCCAAAGTTGGAGCAACGCAAACAAAAAAGGTAAATGGTTGATTCGTAATCTTAAAGTCTGCAGGTTGATTGCTGGGTTAGGCAAAGTCCAGTTTTTCATGGGATTAGACAGTTGCAAACCCTTTCCATGCCACCTTTGATTCCACCAAGTAAAAACCTGCAGTTGAGTTGAGTGGGGTGGGGAGGGGCCCTTTGGGCAGGAAAAAACCATATGTTTCTACTGTTGGTAAAATTTGAACCCTGGAGTGCACGACCAACAGTCCTGCTTACTAATCACGGGATTTCTATTAAAATATGTTGTTATTTACCGATTTGTAAATAATAAACCTCAACCAATAATAATCAGACCAAATACCAACAATGCAATTTACAGCAGCACTAGCCTCATATTTGATATACAGTAAGATCTTGTGAAAGGGTATCCAGTGTTTACCAACAAAAGATCTTGAAACCATGGAAAATTTCTAATGGCAGAAGCATTTCTTGCTGGTGGGCATAGATCAGTAAATAGAGATTGTTCAGCATAGCATTTTCAAAAGCTCCTTATTCCTAGGCGCTTAATCTTAGTATGAAGTAACTATGGCCAAAGGTGGGGGTCATTTGTGCAGGGTCATTTAGTCCACAGGGTCGTTGTGGTTGGGACGTTACAGCTATGGAGGAAATGATTTTCTGAAGAGAAATGCTTTGAGTTTCGGAAAACTCGACAAGAAGTTGCTGCAAGGGAAGAAAATTGTGACTCAGAATTTGTTATTTGACCATAGTGTAGACAGCAGAGGGATGCTGGAATTGAGTCCCAAAGTTCATGGCAGATATGGGATGCTGGAATTGAAAGTCATAAAGTTCTGATAAATGGTCTAATAATTAATCAACGCACAAAACACTGGTTGGGTTTTTATGTTGTTATGCGATTATGCGGGTTGGTCATTACCAATGGTTATACCATATTAGATATACCATATACCAGTGGTTCTCACACAGGACAAATCCTAATGAACCACTCAAAACCCTGTGTAATATAATGTCAAATAATCAAGAAAAACATCTCCAGAAAGTTTTCTAACAGATCTTCTACAATTATTTAGAACAAATAGCAATGTAAACAATGAGAAATTCTGTTGGCAATTTTCCAGGCATGTTGGCCGCAGTAAGCATGCAGAGAATGGTGAGCGCCCGGGGAGACCAAGTCGATAAAAAATGTCTGACGAGCAAAAGAGGTCGCAGCGGGTCAATTTTGGCGCCCCGATCTGGTCGACGCCCGGGCCACCCCCTCTGCACGCTACCGGTCGGCTGGCCTTACTCTAAAAGCTAAGCTACCGCAGCCAAATAAAATACCAATTATGGCAGTTCAGTGTCTGCAGATGGAAAAGGCGGATGCCTTTTCCACTTCCAACCACCACGGTCATCGGTAAAGAGCGCGATCGGATGAACGGTTTACGGGTGCCGGTTGTAAAGACGAAATCCCGAAGCGAAATGAAAAAAAAACGCGGCCACAACTCAGATCAGCGATTCCTGGTCGGCAAAGAAGTCGCACCCGTAACCGGACGACTCGAGCAGGCGCTGTTGGGTCATTCGGTTTCTGACCTTGACCGCAATGCAGATCTGTCGTTCCTGGTGTATCTTGTCGCAGAGGCCGGCGTTCTCCAGCTACAGTCGAAAAAATTCGCCATACCATTCAATCATTAAGTTTTAATTCTCAGCATTTAAAAAGAAAGGATTAAAATCTAAATAAATAAACCTCTTCATATATTTCTGACAAATAAATATGGAATATTGCTTAATAAAATCATTAGAACAACTATGCAAACCCAGGATCATAATCCATTGGGGGGGAGGAGAAGACACATTTTTAAAAATATACTCACCATAAAAAACTAGTGATGACCTTTTTTGCTTGTCATACTTTTTAGGACATTAACGGAAGTTAACGCTTGACACCTATAGACGTCAAAGCCGGTAAAGGGGTTAAACTAAACCAAACTAAACCATGATCTACGCCCCTGCACAGACCCTATCTGTCGCTAAATCCGACATCTGTCTGTCATAAAATGCCAATTTAAGAAACTATTTACTTGCCTCCAGTTCTTCGTTCTCTTTGCAATACTGTTTCAGTATCTCGCGCAGTTCGTCGACGTCCAGTTCTTCGTTGCTGTCAGAGAGCGACGAAGACGACGACAACGACGACGACGAAGACGCAGACGTCTCGAACACCTCCTGCCGCATCTGTTTCAGCTCGGCGATGTCCTGCTGAAGGCGCTCGATTCGTTTCGCTCCGCGGCGATCTTCTGTCTCAGTTCGTTGGCTGAGCATCATAGCAAATACGATAGATTTCCCAACGATATAAAGTAAAACAACATCAATGAACTGCAAAATGAACCATTCGTAATCGTTTCTTATAATACACCGCTACCAGCCTCTACAGGGTGGTGCAAAAAAACAGGACTATATTAAATGCAATCCTAAATGTGACTAGCCTGTTTTTTGTGCCACCCTGTAGAGTCAAAATGGCATCATCAGTATAACTGCTGTATGAAACATTTACTTAAAGCTACTGCAGCTGATGTATTACATTCTCACAAGCACGTCGGAACTAATTTTTATCAGGGGTGCATTTTTTTCAGAGGTGTAGCTAAAAAAATCATCATTTATCATAAAAAACACGATAAGCAAAAAAGATCATCACCCCTCCTTTATCTTCTTTTCAAAAATCCTGACAAGCAAAAAAAGGTCATCACCCTTCCTTTATCGTGTCTTCAAAAATCTTGATAAACGAAAAAAACAGCCTCATCTTCCAGAGGGTGCAGTGCACCCCCATGCACCTCCACTTCCTACAGGCCTGCATTCCCATGACATTATCCCCATGACATTATAGAACTACTTCAAAGTGTTAGCCTGGGTATTTCTAGTTCTCTAAATCCAGGATCGAAAATGATTTGACATAGAATGTATACTCACCTATTCACCATCGGGTATATGTAGTATTGTAAAGCACTCTTGTCTTTGGCCATTTTGCCATGCTTATAGAGCTACATAAATTGTATAGTTAATACTAATAATACTACTACTACTACTACTAATAATAATAATAATAATAATAGTAATAATAATAATGTCGGTAATTGAGAAATTTACGAGTAAATTTAGTTTACTTTCATAGATTTCCAGTCTTACCATTGGCAAGCAACTCTTCTTCCTCCAACACTAGATAATTGAGATCTTGCGCCAGCTGCTGATACTCATCGTCATCCTCGAACTTAGACGGCTCAGAACTGGTTGTCGTGTCAGAAAAAACATCTTGGTCGTCATCAACTACATCAACACAGGAACTGAGTTTTAGTGCAGTATCACAAAAGTGTTATGGAAGAAGATTAATTGAATGAAATTACTGAATACATATATAAATACAAATATACAAATAGTGGATAAAAGATACCATCATATCGCTAACCACTCTACACTATAACAAATTCATTTCATACTTTATCTCATATCTAGCACATTCATGTATCAAATATGCCCCCAAAATATGCAAAATACAGTTAAACACTAACACTAAACACTAGCACTAACTTTTTTATACTCCCACCCTTTACTAATAATAAATAATAATATACTGTATATATATAATAAATAACCTATGATATATACGTTCATGCCATATTTTTATAACACTGATTTGACTGATCTATAAATTGATATATCTTGATGCATATGCTTTATTACTTATTTCTATTAATTATTTCAGAAAAAATGTGCCATGTTTGAATTATCCTGTAGTATTACTGCCTTAACCTGTTTTTTATTCTATCTTAATGATGAGTAAAAAAACACAATATTTACAAATATGAAAATAAAATTAGAGGTTATTCAAGAGCAAATTATCAGAAGTCTACACCCACAAGCAAAATCTGTCATAAATCAATTTGAATGCTACCTTGGTCAGGATTATCTTCAGTTAGTTCTTTGTCTTTCGCGTCGTCTTCGGAAATGCGATGGACAAGTACATCGCCTGTTAGCAGGATCTGGGGTGATTCATTTTTCAAAGGAACATATCTACTTCCTGTATCATGCTTCTCCTCCTCCTCCTCTTCTTCCTCCTCCTCCTCCTCCTCTCCTACCTCTTCTTCTACTTCTACTTCTCCTACTACTTTTTCCTCTTCGTCGTCATCCTCTTCGTTTGGAACGTCCGTATATGGATCTGAACTGTCATCCGTCTCCGTCGAATGTCGCACATTGCGGAATACGGTACCGACGGCGTCGGCAACCGTCGATCTGACGACAGCGTCGACGACAACCGTTGCAACTTCGGCGTCGTCGACGACCGACTCGTTCTCACAAACATTTTCGGTCCTTGCATCTCTCGCTCCCACCATCCGGTCACCTGTTTCATTGCCTGCCGTTTCATTTTTCTCTTCAGACTCTCTCTCGGCCAGATCGTCTTCAATTCTTTCGCTCTCCTCCTGGTCTTTCTCATCGCGCATCGCACCGTCTTCAGTTTTCGCTTCTTTTTCACCAATTTGGCACTTATTTGTTTCAGTGCCAACAACCTCTTCCTTAGCTGTTAAATTTTCATCGCCGCCGCCTGGTACAGCATTCTTGATTTCAGACACAGCCTTCTCTATTTTGCATGAACCTTCTGCCCCTCCTGCTCCATCTTCATTCACCTCTTGACTTTTATCTAGCACTTCTTTCTTCTCTGACACTTCTTCAACATCATAGTTGCATTTCTCTGCCGACCTTTCAGACAATGACATTTCTTCCTGACTGGCAGTTTCACGCAGATATTCTGCATCCTCTTGATCTTTTGTAGAAGAAGCCATCATTACACTCTTTGACTGATGAACTTTTCTGAATTGATCGATTGTGACCGCCTCTTGCTTTTTATCGGATATTGTAACGCTTATCCTGAACTTGTTTGGCATGTTTTAGCTGAAAAAACAAAACAAATGCCTCATCATATAATTTATGACTCTGGAATTGAAGCTAGTGAAAATATCATGAATATTTTCACAAAATAATTAACCTGACGAAACCGTCAACTGAAACCCATTGCATGAATATGGTGCTATATAAGTCCTTTAAAATACTGATTAAGTAGTTGATTGACTGACTGAATGACAGGCTGACTGAATGACTGGCTGACTGACTTGCTGACTGCCTGAATGACAGGCTGACTACCTGACTGGCTGACTGAATGATTGGCTGCCTGAATGACTTGCTGACTGCCTGAATGACAGGCTGACTGAATGACTTGCTCACTGAATGACTGGCTGACTGAATGACTGGCTGACTGAATGACTTGCTCACTGAATGACTTGCTGACTGCCTGAATGACAGGCTGACTGAACGAGTGATTGATTGAGATGCATAAGTTCGAATAAAAGGCCGAAACTCAACAATCAAGCAATTGAATGCAAAAATACCAAATCCTGTAACATTTCAAATAATTCAAAAAATTCCAGAAACCACCTTAAATCCATTTCAAACAACACTCGTTCAATCAAAGTCATAAATCGGTTCGTCACATTGAGTCCAGGTTAGTAACAGGACAACAGCCATGACAACGACGAAACAACAGAAGTGCATTTCACCTGTCTCTTCAACTGCGTAACGACCCTCTGCACTTCCCACAGCTGCTCCTCCTTCTCCAAGTCCTTGACCTTCATGAGCTCCTCGTGCAAGTGGTTCAACAGTGACTCCTGCTTCTTCAGCTCTTCTTCGATCGCCACGGGACTGTCAGGGAGCTCCAGAGTCCATCTCGACGTCGCTGGTTTCAGTGGCGGGACATACCTTGAAAAATATTGTATTCGATTAACCCGTTTAGTACGGAATTGTTTTTTTGAAAACTCTCCACAAATGTGGAATTTTAAAAAGAAATTTGGGGGTAAACCTTGTGTAGTGTTATGTTATCACCTCGCATCATTTTCATGTGACCTATTTATACTATGTTGCTTAGACATCGACTATTAGCCCGGCATATCTTGGACTCCACGATATATGGTTGGAAACTAAAAATTATTTATCGGACATAAATAGGGGCCTTCTCCAGTTATCCCGGGCTCCATCGTTTGTGATTGGTTTTCGCTGCCAAAGTTATCCCGGGTCACACTGTAAAGGGGTTAATATTAAGCAGCGGTTCTGAACCTTTTCAAGAACAGGGCCATGTCTACATTTTTGGTATTAACCCTTTCGATACAGCAATCCACATAACCAATATGTTATGAAACTGAAATATTGGCCTTATGAGCCAAAGGGTTAAGCAGTTCACGCTATAAAATTCTAAAATTTAGACTACACTTGAGATAATTCTGACCCGGGTTCTTATAATGAAAAAAATAGATTTTATACATAGAGAGCTTTCAATTGCAAATTTCATCTAGTGTTACATTTTTGTTTGAACATCAATACATTTTTAAATCACTAAAATACATTATATCAAATATTGATGTCTCATGGGCCACTTTATGAGAGCTGGCAGGCCACAAGTTGCCCGCGTGCCGTGGTTTGGGAACCCCCCGATATAAAGAATCCGGAAGATTCCATTTAAAATTTGCAAATAAAACGATACATAATCGACTGAAAGACAAAGACTGGCGCTGATGCAACACTGTCTGCATCAAGTGAGTGCATCAATTACAATTTCTTCTTCAGAAATAACGAGACTTTTATCGTCTGTTTTATCGTCTTTTGTCGTCTGTTGTGATTGACTTGCCTTTTAATGATCGTATCTCTAAACAGTAGTTTGCTGTAAGAGAAAAGAACGTTGAGGACGCGATGGCTAATCTGCAGCGTGGGACTGAGAACGATCGAAATGTTCTGAAGGCTCATCTTGTTCTCTTTCTCCTGACGACGACGACGACAACAAACGACAAACAACTTACTGCTACTGCCCCATACTTACTTAAATGATGATGATGATGATGATGATGATGATGATGATGATAGTCAGCATTGTAAATCTAATTGCACATATATTCATGTTAGAATTCCACATTATAAAGCATCACGAATTTGTCTCCATACAATGCATTTGGTATCACTTCTAGAACTCTCTCTCCCACACTATCCCAAACAGCTACCGTCCTTATCTTTATGTGATGAATAAAATCCTTAACCCCTTAACTGGGGATCCCGGATATATCTGTCCATTTTGCATTGAGTTACAGTTAAATACACAGTTAAGGGGTTAATAGTAAAAATTACTGAATGTGCTTTTCCACCTTCAAATGCCTTAATTTTTGTCAACACTCTGAAATGTCCTGTTGCTCATATGCAATCATACTTCGTTCTGAACTCGGTATGAAAGTATTGCATACTCACATTGTTACTTGGTTGTGATTAGTGGTATTGCATGTCTTAACTAAGGGGTCACAAAACTAGATTTCACAAGGTGCTGCTGTCTTTAATAATAATAATAATAATAATAATAATAATAATAATAATAATAATAATAATAATAATAATAATAATAATGCTGTCAAAATCTTTGCCTGTTTGCAAAATGACAAGCCAGTCAACAGACTTGTAAGTTGAAAACTGGATAAATCCTCCAAAATTATGTCCAATGTGATGTCATTCTGTTGAATCGACCTAATAGAAAAATAGCAATGTGATAGGAAAAATAGCTTACCTTTGCTATCACATGAGTCATATGAACCATGACCCACGAAAGAAGAAGCCGGTTACATGAAGGCAATTCCTCCAAAAGCAAACGAAACTGTTCAACCTTCTGCTTAACATTCTTGTTTGCTATAACACAATCGCAAGTCCATGACAAGAAATCAATAGCAACACACAGAAAATATAAAACAGAACTTTTCAAAAATCAAATCATGCGATTAGTCATGTCAGGTCTTTGTCCTCCAATTGTGTCCTGCTATCGACTTCTCCATGACATCTAGATCCAAAGTTCTCTGTCCTTTGCCATTTCTTCCAAGGTCATTTGGTGTCTTCCGTCAGTTTTTCCGTTGAGATTCAGCCCTGCCATGTGCAGATCCTCTTCCAATCCATCCACCCATCATCTTTTCGGTCTTCTTTTAGATCTTCTCTCCAATGGTTTGTAGTTAATACGACATAGCTAATTTTAAATCAGGAAATTACGTTTACAAACCTTGATGCCAAATGCAAATAATGCACAAATTGCAATAACTTAACACATAAATGAAATCCAACCATTCACTTAAATGCAATAGAATTTCAATAACCATCTGGACAGCCACAAATTCCAGTAGCCATTATCAATTTCAAGCAGATTTCCTATCTTATAAATAGCCACAAATGTATCAATCGCATGTCGCGGAAAGCTAAGTCCAGATAACAAAACACATCTTGAAGATGAGCAAAACATTACTACCCACTTACTCGACGCCTGCTCAAACTTTGGTATCAGTTTAGTGGTGAGCAGCGGCTCGGGAAGCTGACGGAGAAACTGTTTCAGAAGACTAGCGACGACGTTTGGCTCGTGTTCCTGAAGATAGACTTCGCTTCCGTTGTTGTAGGCATCCTTCAGGGACTGAACCTTCGACTTTACTCCGGACATACGATAGATGCCCTCACACGACAGACCTGCAAGACATCACAACCCGACAACTATTAACCCCTTAACCGGGGAATAAATCTGTAACTCAATGTAAACTGGACGGCTCTAAGCCGTCGCGCCCGGTTAAGGGGTTAAAACTTATCCAGAAAAAAGTCACAAGATGCATTTCTGAATTGATATCCAATTCCAGCACTTAACCCCTTAACTGGGGACCCCGGACATATCTGTCCATTTTGCATTGAGTTACAGTTAAATACCCAGTTAAGGGGTTAATTAATGTGGAAAATTTCCATACTCTGTTAGATCACACACAGCACAGCTTGCAATATAACCATCGTGCCAACACAACAGCATCAACTCATGGGCGCCCGCAGAAATTTTTCCAGGTGGGGGCAAAACACAATGGTCACAGTTACATCACATAATTTTTTTCCAGGAGGGGCAAAACACATGTTAACACAATGGTCACAGTTAATATTTTAGCAAGATTTTCAAATTTCAGTGTGAAATATTGGTATTTGCATTTTCCAGGGGGAGGGGGCATGCGCCCCCTCTTGCCCCAACGTGCGGGCGTCCATGCATCGACTGAATTCACTGTAAAATACATTGAATGTGGCAACTTCCACATGGAGTTAAGCACAACATGATAAATATATAATTTTCAAGAATGGTCACATTCATTTCTAACCAATGCAAACGCTCTGAATGAAGCCTTGGAATAAGCAATTTTTTATAATATCTAACTGCCAGGCAGGAAATCATAGATAGATAGTTTATTATTTCCAAAAGTCCATCATCAATTAAATGCTTTTACAATGAAAATAAAATATGAGCATGATACTTAATATTTTACAGCATAGATGAAATAAAAATAAACCAATTAATATAAGGTAAACAAACAGTAAGATCATAATATAATTACTCATATTAATACAAGAATAAGGGGGAAAAAAAGATACCATAAGGAAAAAAATTCCCACAGGTAGGTATCTCAGATAGAGTAAATCCTATGGTAATTAAAGAAGGTTAAAGGTCATAACCAAGTAATCTTTGAATCAGATACTAATGTCACAAACTAAACAACAAGACCAAATTACCAAATTCTTCAATATGGTCGATGCACTGCCTGACGACAACTGGCAGAGTGATGCCATCATGGCAAGGACTGCGTTCAACTGCCAGGCTCAGAGACACCCCAAAGATGGGTTTTGCGTCACCATCGTCTGCCATGGCTGGAAAAGAAGTCAAACAGATTCTGCAAAAAAGGTTTTAAGCTGATTCCCCTCATCCAATGCATGATTGCATAAACTCTCATTGAATTTTTAAAAACTAAACATACTATACAATACTATACTGCCTCAAGTTATGTTACTGCGCTATATAAATTGTTGTAGATAATAATAATAATAATAATAATAATAATAATAATAATAATAATAATAACAATAATAATAATAATATACATAAAATATGTTTTCCAAAGATACAATGAAATCAATTGATTGATTGATTGATTGATTGAATGCAGCTATTCACAATTATGTTGATCTGTAATCCTAGAACATTACGCAAGCCAAGAGAAATACTTGGAACAATGCTAATTCTAGCAGAATAACAGGTCACTTACAGGCAGTTCTCACAACAACTCCATGTTCCGCCTGCTTTGACGGAGGTAAAGAAATCTTTTTTCTCCATTTGGGCTTCAAGTCTTCCTCAGCCTTTATCTTCTGCTCCTTCTCCACTTTTTCCTTTTTGTCTCTGTCGAGCTTTTCCTTCTCTTTCTCAGCCTTGTCCTTCTCTTTCTTTTCCCTCTTCTCATCTTTGTCTTTGTCTTTCTCCTTCAATTCAAGGGCAGCACCACAATACTTAATTAAACTAAGCATGCAGAGAATTACAGTGAAACCCGCTTAATTGCATAGGTGCCGCGCAAGCCTTGCTTATGCGATTAACTGGGCTATGCGAAAAGCCGGGACGTCTGATAATTAATTGTACGCGCAAAACACTGGTTTGGGTTTTTATGTTATGCGATTATGCGGGTTATGCAACTAAGCGGTATGCGATTAAGTGGGATCCACTGTAATGTTTAATAAATATAGTTAACCTCTAGAAAATAACAAATCACGAAACCGCGCGCATGAAATCTAATAGTTCAACTTTGTCAGACTGAGCATGCTTAAGATAGCAAGTGCTAAAAAGCAGACTAAGAATCTATCAAAGATATACAGTAACTTCTCACTCTTATAATAATTCTGCACAGTTTGTGAATCTGTTTATACTTTTTTTGGCCAATCAATAGAACAATATATCTACAAAATGCATGTTGTATTATGAATTATTGCTTAATCGTCAAGACAAAAGATGACAAATTTTGAGAGACAGACCTTTGACGATGCACAACAAGGGTCCATCCATATAGTACGTAAGCACCGAGGGGGGTTGGATTTAGGAGATTTTGCAAATGTACGGGCTGCAAACAAGGGGGTTGAAAATATGCCTTTTTTGCATACGTACTATATGGATGAGCCCCAAACAGCAAACCATCCTCCAACTATGGCACAAACACAGTGAACTAATAATTTCAACCTGCTCATTTGAGTCAGTCAAAAATCTGTTCACATACAAGATTAACCCATTGGCCCCATAAGGCTGATATTTTGGCCTCATAACGTGTTGGTTATACGGATTGCCCGGGGCAAAAGGGTTAATGAGGGGCTTTAAAACTAGTTACTGCCAATGACTCACTTAGCTGTTGAATAAAATCAAAGCAATATGTAATGTGCAGAAGAAAATCAAAAGCACCTTTTCCTTCTCTTTAGTCTTATTAGTCTTCTCTTTCTTTGTGAACTTGAAGCTTGGTTTTGGATGTTTTTTCATTTTTCTTGGACTTCTGAAATATTTAAAAAATTAATAAAATATAACAAAAATTAATATGTTTCAAACAGCTGGGTATATTTAAAGTCATTTGTTTAAAAAACACACACGATAATTTCTCAAGGTAACCACGGTAACCACTGTCTAAAACTTAGCAAAGATGGTGGCTAAGTTGGTTGCAACTTTCCACTGTCCTAACCATAGATACACTACTTCCAGTTAGTGTTAATTTCTATGTATAAAACAAAGCAGTTCCCTTACTTATCATTTCCCCTCATCAGCTCATCGTCCGAGTCTTCCTGCTCAAACATGACGTAGCCCTTGTCCTTGCGGTCTCGTTTCGCTCCTTCCTTCCGGCGACTAGCATCGCGTTTCTTCACCTGTGTTTCCTCTTGCGCTAAAATTCAACAACCTCATCATTAACCCCTTAACTGGGGATCCCGGATATACCCATCCATTTTACATTCAGTTACAGTTAAATACACGGTTAAGGGGTTAACAAATGTGTGCAGTGTGTGCATGTGTGTGTGTGTGTGTGTGTGCAGGGGCAAAAGGGTTAACGAGGGGCTTTAAAACTAGTTATGTGTGTGTGTGCGTGCGATACACAGGTGCATGTTACATGAGGAAAAAAATCAGACAGATTCGTTAAATGTGGCAAATAAAATTAAGAACACTTCTTTAGGGAACATTCCTGACAACAACAACAACAACAACAACAACAACAACAGCAGTAGCAACAACAACAGCAACAACAACAAGCAAATTATAAACATGCATGTATTGTCAATTCAAACAAACACAATTCATTATTCTCAAGTGCACAGGTCACAAAGGTCACATGTCACAAAGGTCACATGCCACAAAGGTCACATGTCAAGGGGCAATATAAAAATGAAGTATACAAGAGAAACTAGAGCATGTTTTCAGTCAACGATCGCATATAATGATAACGATACTCACAGCCCTGAAAGGCGGCCTCATCGCTGCTGCCCGCGATTTGATACAGTCGAGGAAACGATTCCTGCTGATTCTCGGCACCCCCCACACTTTCAAAACTCATTTTAAGAATAAGAAACTGCACATCCTAATGCAAAGCAAGCCCACCAGAACACAGGCGACAGATCCGTGAAGCAAGCTCTAGCAAGAACCTATAATAGCATGAACACATGATGCAACTTTAGTAATTCATAACTTAGTTATAAAACTAAAGACAATAATCAGGATTACAAGTATATGTTTTACATTATTACACTATCTATTGGTGCTGTTACACTTTAATTACACAGAACTTGAACAGCGTCACATAACTTGATTTAATTACAAAAAGTGGAATCACTTTCTTCAAAGAATGTGAATAAGTGATTCATAATTTAAAAACACCAGAAAATACATTTACAGCAACAACATCACATGTCTACGCTGGAAATGTCAATGCGGTGCAGAAAATTCTGTCAGTCAAATCCAACCTGGACTAAAAACAATTCTGTCTAAAACAAAACTTTGCGCTTTCCTATTTGTCTACTTTACAGCATGCTAACATACTGTCACTCAATCTTCATTTCTGTGTTTGTTTTTGTCACTTTCATCAATTGTGATTTTGCAACTGCCATCGTGCATAAGCATCAAAAATGCCACAGACACTACAGCACCCAAACTCACATCCATATGTGTTTACATTTATAGTCATCACATAATACTTAAATACTGCTTCACATCAGTGACAACATAAAATCCAAGAGGTTTCTGCTGCAATAGTTTGAATAGTTGCTGATTTTAGAGAGACCGACTGGGATCTGACTGCTTCTGATAGCTATTTCCAGGTTTGGCTTTGTTTATGTTCTTGCAGTCCAGCGGTAGGCCTATAACGGCAATATGACCCGCATAAAGGGCCGCATTGTTATGAGCAAAATGGCCCTAATCTAAAGGACCTTCTCCGCTTGGTCTCAATTATTGGCAGTGAAATTATCGTAACTAGTACGGCTGGAGACGACGAGGCAATACTACTTTTCAAGGCGATGTATAAATACACGAGATTTTACTTACTTATCGTCGACAACGCTGTTGGTCGCTCACAAGATATTGATGGAAACCATTCCACCGCTAGGACGGAAACGAAAACCAGACAACGAAACTACGGTGCTACATAAAGCGATCAATCTGATTAAATGAATCCATCATAGCTAAAGAGGACTCGATTTAACAACCGCAGCATCCTCGACAGTGCTGCCGCCACTCATTCTGAAAAACACTGACAATCCAGTTTCCAGGAAATTCTGGGAATTTGCTCATCTCGAAATATCACTAATATCAAATATTGATATATTCTCACGAAAACTATAATGATGGTTATAACTTGTAGAGAACCAGCTTTAATGCTCAGAAGGGCTTCAATCATTGGTACTAGAATCCAAGTCCTTCCGCAACAGATCATATCGATTTCATAGGTCAGTCAAAGTGGAAAACGGTAAAAGGCGCTATGGAGGAAAAGGCAAGTGGAGTAAATGCCTTAGATCTACATTTTAAAGCAATCAGTTCATTGAAAGATCAGACAGGCAAGAGTTCTAGAACCTTGGGTTTGCAACAAATATGCTTACCAATTCCAGTCTAGATTTATATAAATGAATAACTAATCTTGTCAAATAAGACCATTTGGGTGAGTAAACACAGACTTTAAATATTAGGCTGGTCAGTCTGCAATGTTTCACAATAGACCACAAAAACTAAATATGCCGGTTAAAGTCCAATTTTGTGTTACAACAGACAACATAGAAATGTTGCTAAAAATCAGCATTATTACTGTATTTAAGTAACTTTAGAAACCTTTATGACATGATACTAATGAATTTGATTGTAATTGTGGTGATCATGGTGAAAAGATCAGAAATGACCTCAGAGGAAAACACTGACAGCAAAATATCACAGGTAAAGATTGAGTGTCATTATAATTTAACACCTGGGCCTGGCACCAATAATACACAAGAAAAATATTGATTAAAATGCTGACGCAAAACATTGCCTCGTTTAATATTGCCCCAGATCATCAACAAGCAAAACATGAATACAAATACAGTATCACAATCAGTAATCAAAATTCAGTGCTAAAGAATAATTACAAAAAATTGCACTGTTTGACATAAGAGAATAAAAACAATCAGACAAAAGATAATAAAAACAATCATATAACCAATGCATTAAGACTTTGCATAAACATAGCTAGAGGTTGGATTAGATACAGATACACTTAAAAGACCATGTATTGTTAGTTAGCAAATACCATAAATAGCAAAATTGGCAAGTGCCAACATTAACAAAAGGCAAAACAATTTCTAAATGCCAACTTTCAGCCTTGGGCTACACTTTTCAGAAAAGTCCTTGTGACATTTCATCCTCTCAGAACCAAGGACATGTAGAAATTGAACAGAAATTTTTGCAACAAACATAAGAAGGCGGTTGCCCCAAATTTTGTGGAAGAGATGCCTCCAGAAGTGTGGCTCCACTAAGATAGTTCACAAAATAAATGCATGATCATGCTGTTCTTATCACATAAACAAATGGTTCATGTCAGCACGAAAATCTGATAATCTTTCACAATACCTGTTATATAAACAATATACTGTACAATACAAACATAAATATTTGAAACACCTAGAAAAACAGCTGGCCCTACATGTCAGTAAAAAATTCAATTAATATAGCACCATATGCATCAATACAAAAGTAATATGACAGGGCTTTTTATGTCTATAAGTATTTTCCAGAATGCAATAGTCGGAAGTCAATTGTCAACATGACATAGCAGCCGTACAGTTACAGCAGTATATAATGTGTCTTTAATTAACATGTGTAATCAGAAATTTGAAAAATGAAATGGAAAATAGATATACACTGTAGTTCTAAATTTTCTATTTATGAATTTAATGTTGCAAAATAAAATGAGTTTTCAGATTTTCGGGAACGCTGTTCTGCCTCGTTCCCGGCACAAAAAAGCCCTGTAAATAGACAGCATGGAGCATTTGTGATTGGCCTGGATTCGACTCTGCCCATATTGATTCATTAAAACTGACGAGTACAGAAATCATCACCCATAACACTATTTGTATTCAACATATAATCCTCTACATACTTCACTGTTGTATTTGATGAGTTAACCAATTAATTAACAAAACTTCTGTACCACATGCTTAGGCTGTCAGTACAACAGCATGTGTACACAAAGACTGTGCATTCCATCCAGTACTTGGCAAACAATACAAAGAATGTTCAAAATATAAAACACAATGAAAATGCCACCAAACTTCTGCAATGCGCACGTCTGTTACTGGCCTGTCGTTGGCTCAACCAAAAAAAAGTCTTTAATTAACCCCTTAACTGGGCGCCCCAAGTCACGCTCGTCCATTTTACATTGAGTTACAAATAGTTGCCCAGCTAAGGGGTTAAATGAGAATTAAAAGGCAAACAATCACATAATGAAAGCTTCCTAATTTTCGCACGGATGACGACTCTTGAACACGTTCAGCACTTGAATAAGAACAAAGGCAATGACAGCACCGCACAAAGACCCAAACTGCGTCACACCGCCACACCACAGCAGACTCTTTCTGCCCCCATCCTTGCGCAACTTTGAAGCGATTGACACCCTGACATAAGAAAACGACGACATCATGATGATCGACGCAATCACCTGGAATAACAGAAGACATGCAAAACTAACAATATGTGATACCTAAAAAAATATTATTCAACACTAATGCAAATCATCCATAAATTAATAACACTGGCGCCAAAACAATTAACCAGTAATTCAAATGCTGGATAAAAATCAATAATAAACCGAGTTTATTTCCAACTCAAAACATCATAGAACATAAATCACAAGCACAATGATCATGTAGAAAAATAAATTGAATATTATATATAAATACTTAAATACACTATATTGCTACAGGTTAACATAGCAACAAGGAGTACATTAATTACTTTAAAGCAATATTTATCACTAGTTAGAGACTAGAGATACCAAAGATACCCGTAAGCCGGTATCCTACATACAGGTAAGTAGGTAGGTAGATGTCTTAATGTCAATATATCAGTATTTTAGAAAATATAAAGGAAAATTATTTCCATATAATTGTACTTATTTCACCTATTTCATTTTAATTGTAAAATAATTAAGTTCTTCTACGGATGTTATATTAAATACTATTATATTAAAATAATCTATTATTGTAATAATAATTATAATTAAGTTCTTCTACAAATGCTATTATTAAGTTCTTCTACAGATGTTATTTATTATGTTATTATGTAACTTTCAATGATTTTTATGCTTTGGAAATAATAAATGATGATGATGATGATGATGATGATGATGATGATGATGATGATGATGATGATGATGATAACGGAAAATGATTTTGTCTTTTACAGAATTCTCAACACTTACAATTATAACCTGACCCATGTGAAGATCTTCGAAGAGACGGTCTGGACTGTGTCCGGCAAGAACAAGGAGAAACACAGCTATCGTAAACGCAGCCAGCATCAACGAATGGATCAAGTTTAGCGACGTCTCGGGGAAAAACAGAGTACTCAATGAGGCCATAGGAACTGCCACGGAGGACAGTCTCACCGAAAGTGTATAAGGCAATTCTTCCGTACGGAAGACACGTATACGGAAGACTAGCCGGCATCAGGGAATTTGTGAAGCCATTCAGTATTCCGACGTACGTCAGGAGGAGAAATAGTTTTCCATGTCTTTTCAGAAATGATCTTGACCTACTTTTGCTGGGTTTATTAACAATTGTCAGAATTTCGGTTTCAGCCATTTTATCCGCAGACCCAGATGACTCAGCAATAAACGGAACCATCGACGTTTCATTCGTTGCCATATGCTCGACTTTCTCGCTGGCTATAATATCTTCTGGTTTTCCACTTTCGTGTGGTGCAACCATCTCATTGCGGAAAAGAGAGGAAAAGTTGAGAAAACAGAAAGCAATAATACAGAAAATCACAAGAACGGTTATGACGGCAAAGAATACGCTGACAGAAAATAAAGGCTGCCTGTACTTCACCTCAGGAGCGCCGCTCGACACGTTCGTAGTGCCGTTGAGCATTGTATAGTTGTGGAATATGCAGTCTGGTTCCTGCCCTGTACCCTGGGCAAGACCAAGCAGTCCAGGAACCATACCGCACAAACCGTTGCCGATGTAGAAAGCGGAAATATAGGACGTCTTAAATCGAGCCATGTACGGCAGAAAAACAACGGACGACGTACAGCTAACCAAAGCACAGATGGAGACCAGCAGGTAAAGCGGAATGCTGCATAAAGTATCGCCCACCTGAACCGTAACCATCCAGAATAAGGACAACATCAGCGTGGAGACAAAACATACCGACATGATGACAAATACCGAAACCACTTCCAAGTCTCGAAACCACGGAATCGCCAACGGAACAGGCCGCTTATTGTCTCTGCCAAATTTCAATTTCTGTACAATTGCATAGATCACTGGACCGATGTTCGAGCACTGGATTATGATTACGAGGTACGACGGAAGACTCCAAGCCTCTGGGAGAAAATCGACGAGCAAAGGCAGTTCCACAAAGATACTATTAATTGATATCCAAGTTGACATTGAAAATAACACAACAGCCAAGAAAACAGGAACTTGCACTTTCTCTTTCTCAATATTTGGAGTGCAGCATCCATTTGCTTTCTTCACTTCCATTTTTTTCTCATCAAATCTCTCGTCGTTCCTGCCTTCAGCCTGCAAAAATTACAACTGAAAAACATTGTAAAGAAACTATATATAATCAAGTACTCAACATATAGGCAGCCAATCATACAAAATTTAAATTATACACACCATCTATTTAGTTTTTTATTCATTTTCAGCCAAGGCTAAAAGTGTGAACTTTATTAGGCTTGGAAGCAAAAAGTATGCAAACTATTTTGATTCTAACCCGGGGCAACTGACTGGCTCAGCACAGGCAGACTTCAGTAAAACAGCCATTAATATACCATGTCAAAACAGGGTGTGGTAGAAAAATTAGTCTGAAACAGTTTGATGGCATTTGTATCAATATTTTATTATCTTAACAATAGTTCAGATAATACCGTATAAATCACCCAATTTTTCTCTCAAAAACAAAATAATATTAGTTCAGATTATAAGATATACAGTAAGAGAATCATTCACATGGTACCCAAAAATGCAATCGCTTTTTAAAATCAACCTTGGCAAACGCAAGGTCAAAACATAATACATAGTAATAATTTTTTCACAATAATAATAATAATAATAATAATACATACATACATACATACCTTACGTATCAAATACAGATTAAAAACTAGGCCAGGCTAGGCATCGAAGCTGTGTGGACTACGTAAACCATTTAAAGCAAATATAGCAGTTAAATTGATTGCTGCTATTTATTTTCTAACTGCACAGAATTTCATTACCGGCATTGTATTGGCGTCGTTCACTTCACTTAAGTTGTAAATAATGATAATTATAAACAAACTTTGTCAGGTTTTTTTGGCACTGATATGCGAAGTGAGAAATAAGTGCACTCAGAGGCTGAGCAGCCGCCATTTACAGGCTGTGAGGCTGAGTTAGTCTCCGAGAAATGAAAAAGAAATACAGTAAATAAATAAAATCTCGTGGATTTATGTAGCTTTGCGAGACTTAAAATGGAGTTGTAAGGTCTGCCCTGTGTGAGAACCACTATTTGTCATGTTTTACTAGTTGAAAATATAGCCTCAATATAATTGTCAATTTGTAATAGGTGGCGGTGAAAGGACTGTTAGAGTCTCCGCCCTCCCCCACAAATTAGTACTGCTACCATATGACTTTTACTACGTTCCATATGCTGACTACAATGGTTCTTTGCTCAGCCTCTCCAAAACCGGAGGCGTCTTGGCAATAATACAAAAGACGCTATAAAAACTTTACCTTACATCATTACATTGAAATTCAGTTCAAGCACTGAGACCAGCAGAGTCTGTAAGACTATCTGGGTCAATGGGTTCGAGTTACTGAAGTGTTTTGTTGTTATTAAAAGTTTCATTTAAATGGTTCGTCATTGGATTATAAGCAATCAGTTGCTGTTTGAATCATTTGCTATCTATTTCATGAAATGATCTCGTGCGTTTAAAGCCTCTGAGGAACATCGCGTGGTAATTAATTATCGAACTTTGGTGTTTCATCAAACGAGCAAGTAAGTAACCAAAATTATATAACAATTATCAAGATTTGCACACATAAGAATATTTTTTGCATTATTTAAAAAATAAAAAAATCATACACTATTTTACAGATACTGGTGAAATAATAAATTGTTTTTGTTATTTAGTAAAGCTTCTTATGTTAACTAAATTTTAGTTTGTTTTATATTTTTAAATCACTATGAAATAAACTGATGCCATTATAAATAAGTTAATCAAGATTCTTTGGGATTTGCTTCCACAGTCTGATGTGTGAACGGATGCTTTGATGTTACCGCTTGCTGCATCAGGGTTGGTTGTTGTGAACACAGGTGCATCTAAATTGAAATGTGGTGTTGTTATATCGGCCGTGGAAATGCTTTGGACGGTGATGTTGTCAGGCATGCGAAGTAACGAGTGTATGTCATGCGAGCAACTGTAGCTTCCAAGCAGGTCAGGCCCTGTTATGATGTCAAAATACGATATGTAGCCAGTGTAGTTTCTGTACAGGATATACTTGGCAGCATCTGAATTGCAGTCGGCTGCATATGTGAGAAAAAACCTTGGTCTTGGCTCCCATTCTTCTTTATGTAGGACCCAACAGTAGGCAATGCTTGTATTGGAATCTTCTGTGATCACAACCTGGTCACCATTCATGTCGTCCACGAACGTTGCAATGCATTTTTGTTTGTTTTCGGTCAGAATGCTTCTATCGCAATCGTCAGACAAAACTAAATTGAAGGATGTCTGTGAGTCGTTATTGCACGAATTCATGAACAGCTTGCAGCTTTTCCTGTCTGGAAAATGAGCGTTCAGCTGCAAATATCCTTCTGTGAGACCGCACGGGACTTTCGGCTTTGTTTCGTTTGCAGTTACGATGGTCTTGTACTTGTGGACTCCCGGTGTATTCTTTGACAATTTTGATTTTGTCTCGGCAAATAGCTCTTCGTCGCACACATCATCGGCATCCATCGAGGGTTGCTGCGGCCACGAGACGTATTGGCTGAGACGATACTGCTGCACGGAGGTACTCCTCTGGACAAAATCAACGCACAAATATCGCGGCCTGCATCCGTTGGCGAAGACTAGCACCGCGACTTTTCTGTCCTTTGTTTTGTGCCATCTGTTGATTTCTAGACCGATGCAAGACAATTTAGTGTCTCCAATCTGCATGGATGATGTCGAAACATTGACGTCTTTCATTCCGTCGGTAGAGAACTGTATCCAATTTCCGATTGTATTATTCGGAAAGCTTCCCATATGATTGGTGTGGCATACATCGCATGTTCTCTGACAGAAACCCAAAATGTTGCTGTTGTTGCAGCTGGCACATGTGATGGCTTCGTCTTCACACGTGGATGTATATATCTTTTTAGACAGATGCATAGTGTGGTGCTCTATGGATGGGTCGATCTTTTCAGTAGTTACCACTTTTATCTCGCTTAGAATATCGACGCTGAATTCGCCTTGTTGCATATCGGTGGGAAACCTAAAGAGCCACAGACGCGGCCACATTTGGTCGGTGCTGCTGGTCACGGAAAACGTGAAATTCCCTTCCGTCCAACTTCCGAGGCAATGGAGCTCTTGATTCAGCTGCATTCCGAGATTCCCTCTACAGTTGAAGTTTCTGAACTCTATGTTTAGATCCTCCTCCTCGATGCATCTGCTTTCCAGAACCGGGGGTAGGTACAGGTTGGCGCAGAGCTGGTTTTGCTGCGGATCGGTAATCGAAAACCGGTAACCTCCAACTATTGGGCATGCCTCGTAGTCTGTGATCTTTGGCCAAACTAGAATGTAGCTTTCCCATGGCTTCTGACTTTCACGGCAGATCTGCTCCACGGGTCCAAGTACTGATAGTGGCGAGAGTTTCAGCTGCAGTACATTGTCACTATACCTGAACAGCTTTACACACCTGTGGGTCATCTGTTCATTGCCATTCGGTGACTGCTCCATCTTCGTATGTTCCGGATTTAACTGGACCAGGAAATTATTGTTCGAAAGCTCCTGAATGCAGTCGTAAACATCCGAAAGTCTGCGGTTTGGTTAGACTCAAAAACTCAACTGTCGTCTGGTTGAATATCCAGTACGCTCCAACGGTATGTCTTTCCTGTGATATCATTGTCTCCCATTTCCTACCGAAGGTGGTGTAATCTGGAAAGGAACAGGCGGAGTGTGCCGAGATGACAGACAGCTGAACGAATAGCATTTGCAGCAGCAGCCTTCGAAACATTTCTCTGTCTGTGAGTTCATATGATTATCAGATAATCTGAAAATAGCATGTCACAGCAATACATTCCTTTGCATTTGCTTTAACTTCCCTGCTACTGTGTGAAATGAAATATTTAAATAAAAATGATTTATTTTGTAATTCATCAGATTATATCTGTACACTTGCGTAGCTTGGTGTTGTATAGATTAATTATATTATTCATACCATTGCTGGTAAAGCCAGATACTATGATCAGAAATTTGTATTTTTAAATTTAGAAATTGTGTATTTTATTTATTATGGATGCATATCATGTTATTTAACATATCTTATAAGTGACTCCTTTGTAAAGCGCTCTTGACTTTAGCTCCAGTTATGTTACTGCACTACCGCTATATAAATTGTCATATATAATAATAATAATAATAATAATAATAATAATAATAATAATAATAATAATAATAATAATAATATGCATTCAGGGATTGAGTTACTCTGATGAAAAAATGTTTCCATACTCTCATCCAAAAATTTTCCATCCAGTGGAGGAGTCGTTGATCCTCAACCATTTAACCTCTTTAGCGTTTGCCCAGCCCAGCAGCACGTCCAAGATGGCGGCCTTATATAGTCCAGTTGTCCCAGACCAGTATCTATATGTTTGCCCGAGCACAAAAGCGATCTAGGCATTTATTGACATATTCTGCGTTCAATGGCGCGCCGGGAGCCAGTCTATTTAAAAATAGAATGTAGTTGAGGCTGGAAGAGGGAATTTGTTGAAAAGTGTTTAGCGGCGGCTGAAGCTTTGGAGATGGTTGAATCTTGACGATGATCTCTCTCCAAGACACTGGATGATGTTATGTGGAGCGGTGACAATTTCCGGAAGACGAAAGTTCGGGGACAGCGACAGACGGAGGGGGTACGAGGTGAGGCAGTAGTTCAACGTTCACTGGGGATTTAGGTCGACAGGTCCCCATGGATTACTTCAAGTTATTTTTACCACGGAAATACTTGGGGTAATAATTTGAAAACTAACAGGAGGGCAGCACAATTGCAGCAAGTAACCTTGGCCAGGCACTACAGGTTGCTCAAATGGGAGGACATTGGGTATGGATGAGCTGCTAGTTTTCCTGTCTTTGATTATCTACCATAGGACCGATCTACATAATTTTTGAACTGATCTGTTCCAAAGACACCCACCTACAACTGTACTGGGGGGTCACCACTGAAAAATTTCTTTTATTGACCTTAGAAGAAAAATTTTGGCAGGGGTCATATTTTGCCTGTAAAGTGGGCCAAACCCCAAATTTTCTTTTTGGCACGGATGGATGGTAAGTACAATAAAAATGCTAAACAATGATGCAAACCACATCCTTGTAGCTTCTATATAGCCTGCAAGGTAAGGTGTTTCAGATTTGAGACAAAAAAATGTCACTTCTCCGAAGTGCCTGGTGTAGAAACACCATAACTCCCCCAAATTGGGTCCCATCTTCAAAATTTTTGAACTAATCTGTTCCAAAGACACCAACCTACAACTTTGCCGCTGAACCTAGGGGGGTCACCGCTGAAAAAAAATTTTTATTGACCTTTGAACGTATTTTTTGGGAGGAGGTCATATTTTGGTCTGTAGGGTGGACCCAACCCCCGAAATTTCTTTTTTGGCACGGATGGATGGTAAGTACAATAAAAATGCTAAACAATGATGCAAACCACATCTTTGTAGCTTCTATATAGCCTGAAATATAGTAAGTTTAAAAAGTACATGTTAACAGTTCAAAATAACGTTATTCTCCAAAATTAATAACACACATTGGTAACGTCTTGGAAAATTTTATTACACGCTAAAGGGGTTAAGGCTTTACTGGTAGTCACCCAGGCTCACTTTCTGGCCAAGCATTTATCTGGTGCCTGAATTTGTGTTTATTGTGCTATTTGTTCTTGTTTGCTCTAACTGGATGCCTGAGTAGCACAATTTTTCACAGTTCACAATTCACAATATATTTAGGGTACAGGTTTTCTCTAAACCACAATTAGACTTCAAAACACACCTATAATTTTAAAATCTCATTCATACATTGCTTGCTACTGATGCATTTATTATTCGGTTAGAACTATTAAGCAGTTCTTCTATGTAAATTTATGAGGGTTTCACTGTTGGTTGTCTATGTAAAGCAACTCAGTTGTCATTATTAATTATCATAGAGTAACTTCTTAAGATAGACAACCTACAGTATGAGGTGTGTGCACAGTTCAAATTTTAAAATGCATATTTCAAATGCAGTTAAATTAATCCATGAAAATCACTATTAGTTGCTTAGCGTAAAAATATAACGCACAATTCCAAATGCATTCAGTATGATTATCTATTCTGTGTAGGTGTTTACATACCTCAGTTTACGCCGTATTACCTTTGATGAGGTCCGGGATTCGACGATAGCGTAAAATCATTGATTCCTTTCGTAATAACTACATCTTCTGGTTAAACGATGCATCGGGCATCAGCAATTATTTACCAGACGTTTTCATATACATGGTTTGCGGCTTCAAATGGTCATTTAGTTTCCTTCTCTTGCAAAGTAACTGAACACGCATTCTGTTAGCTAGCATCCAAGCATCTCATCACAAAAGCAGTCATGCATGGATGCAATCAATGTACCGTAAAGTGTGGGTAAACACCTCTTGGCTTACAGAATGTCACAGTCTGTTTCACTGCACCACAGAATTCTAAATACAATTATTGACAGCAGTGATACTGTAAGCCAGCTATTGATTCAGTGTTACATCTCTTTATTCTGTTACGTTACATTACAATGTAGTCAAGTAGATAAAAATTAACTGCACAATTCTAGAACGTTTTGACGCAATGAAGATGGAAGCACAAGAAAATGTGGTTTTAATTCGTTTTGTCACTCCACTGAATCTTTTGTATATCTATACCCCTTCTGTAACAATAGTCCTTCCATAGTTCAATGTCAAACAGGGAATCGATTTTATATTAAGGTGAACTTACGTGGTATTTTTACCTGGATTTGGTGACTCTGATAGACTGCCTTATGACCTATATTACCTGAACGAGAATAAGCATACGATTGATTCAGTGTGCTACCTGAATGAAATTTTTCCCATCACGTACTGTGTTTTGTACATGTGCAAGATGATCAACCGTGAGGCCATTAAGCCCTCTAAACACCCACAACTTGAAAATTAGACACATTAATTATTTGACTAAACCTGTATTGATATTTTGTAAGTTTTTGGTTGCCCAATGGCCTTAAATCAGCATGTAATGTTGCAAATAATGTTCGTGCATTCAGGTAGGGAATCTTACTGCAGGTAGATAACTGTTGGCATATTTTATGTACCTATGCCCTCCTCTGCCACCTTGTTGCTTTAGCTTTACAATGTTTTGTTTCACTTCAGTGCACAAGAATTTTGAGTTGAGTGTGAGATCGGATATCAGTGTCATGACTTGTATTGCCTGATGAACTGGAGTGCCACTGAATTTCAATACTGTTTTAGGCCACTGCAGATTTTCACATCCATGTCCCAGTACTGCTGCTAACAATGAGAATGTTTCACTCAATGTATTTTATGGAATTTACAGTGTTTCCACCAAAATGAACTGTCTCAAGATTTTGCTGTAATTCTTCCAGAAATCACTCGGATGTACTCATACTTAGGATATTCATCCAAACTAACCATAATGAAAATTTTCCCGTCATGTACTATGTTTTGTATTTGATAAATATTATTGTGAGGCCATTGTGGTAATATCAGTATAGTCGACCTCACTTATTGTGATTCCATCTTAAAGTTATGCTCATATTTGTCACGTGATCCATTGAATTTGACTTTATGGGGGTTTCACTGTTGGTCTTATTCGATCATGTCTGCGATCATCTAAACTTATTTAAGACACGCAAAGCCTACTTTTTCAAAGCATACCAACTAGACTGCTAGAGTCTTCCAAAGCCTACCCTGTCGAAGAATGCCTACCGGTACCTAACGCCTACCGGTACCTAATGCCTACCGGTACCTATTTTCAAGCTTCCAAGCCTTCTGGAAGTGTTCACAAATTGGCCTATCTCTCATATATAAACCATAAAAAACATAAGGTCCACCTAAGGGGGTGGTTTGTGAGAGCGATTTTCAGTGACGTTTCCACCATGTTGATGACTGGGGATGCATCCCCCACCGGGGTTCTGGGCGACCTTTTTTTTTGCTTGTCAACCTATTTTCTGCTGAGTTTTTAACAAAATTTAGGGGAAAATACTGCAAATTACCTTCTCTATTTTTGCTTGTCAGCCTTTTTTGCAAGGTTTATTAACATTTAGTGGGAAAAACACTAACAATTACCTTTTTGTCTCTTTTCTTTTGTTTTTTCTTCTTCACTTTGCACCCCCACCAACTTCCCAAAAATTTCATCCCCCCACCAAGAATTCCTGGAACCGCCACTGGCGATTTCCCATTAATTCAAAACTGCAGTTTGAAATGTAAACATAATTGATGGATTTTGCATATAAATTCTTGTGAAAACTGGTTAGAGAAAGTAGTTGGAATTGTTTCTATTTGTACTGCCTGGGGAAGGGCAGATTCCATTGACACAATGTTATCCTATTCCCGTATTCCCTTCCATCGTTGTGCCTGAACTTGGGAAAGCCTCGAATTCCAGCATTTCATATATAAACTGCTGCCATGTCCCTCTGAGACAACTTTGAGCCAGAGTTTGTGTTGTGGATGGATAAATAATATTAAGCCACAACTACTGGTGTGCAGACTGGATTCAATTGAGTTGATAACAAATCTGTAACAGTTGTCTGTGTGTGTGTGTGCCGAGTACGGTAGTATTAGTTTTGGGTGTTGATCTTATCAAGGCCAAGACTTGCCTTGTACCAAGGCATTGTTTTAGCAGTTGCATAATTTACACCGTGCAGTGATTTATCCACGTTTTGGTAACCATTGTTTCCTCCACCTCCCCTACCTCTCCTCATCCCCTCCCCTCCTCTGCCTCTCCATTTCCGTCTCCCCTCCCCTCCCCTCTCCCACCCCTGCTCCAGATACCCTGCTGTTCTGTTCCTTCTATCTTCTTTACCACCTGCAGTCAAGAGAAAGCCGTTTTCCAAGAAAGATGGAGGGTTGTGGTTTTGCTGGAGAAAGACAGAAGCATTGCTCGGTTACTGTTCTGTTCCTTATTATCACATCATCAAGCTAACGCGTGGGAGGTGTCCGCAGTTTGCCGGCAGACGTTTTGCCGACGTAGGCCGATAGCCCCGAGACACACCAACCAGCCAGCCAGCCAGCCAGCCAGCCAGCCAGTCGGCCAACCAGCCTAATGACCTGCTGTATCGGTACACTCGGAAACAACAGGCACTGCGCCGTCTGCGAGAGATCAAGGTATATCGGCTTGCGGGCTTTCGAACGGGAACGTTTTACGCGGAGGACGACGATAATTAATAATTATTTTAATCATTAGCACAGTACCGGTACCGGTACGCTAATTTGAATATCGACTATAACTGGTTCATGAACACAAAGTCCTGTCCTACAGTTGAAATCTCGTCATGTTGTACCTAAAGGAATGTTGTCCCGTACGGCTGTTAACCGGTTAATACACGGGCATCTTTGACATCCTGCTCCTGTTTTAAATTTTCAACATCGGAGCGGGGGCGGGCTGTTATGTTTTAGTAATGATATTTTATGATTAAGCTCAAACCTCGGTAAGGTCTTAACCATTATCTCGCATATACTCTAATGCGTTGCTGTGAAATGTTAGTGCTGACATTAATATTGTAAAAATACCGCTTGTGTTTTTGCATTTATAACGGAAACAATGGTATGATCTCTATACTGTATACGGTTCCTGTACCTGTGTGTGGTGATTTAGGTATTTCATTAGCCTGCAGCAGTTATTGTTGAGGAATTTATATTTAACATGACTGATCTTTTAGTGCTAGAGTGGGTGATAGATGAAATGAATTAGATAAGAAGACAGTAATGGCTACTAGTGTAAATAAACCTACAGTGTAAGTACTATAGGATACTAGATTGGTTTTGTATGACTATTAGTTTGTAGAAAAAGTATTGCATCAGCCATACAGTAACTGAATGAGGCATTTCTGTATTATATGCTACCAAGTTTTGTAAGTGTAGATGTAAAGACAAGAAGACAAACACACCTATACAAGAGGACAAGAGACACATAATGAGATTACACAGCAAGACCATAATGAGAATGAATGAATAGGTGAAACTTAGTGGTTCTCACACAGGGCAGACCCAATTGAACCACTCTAAACCTTGCTATTATTATTAATTATTATTTTTCTGATGTTTAAAAATACTATTTCTTTCCCTGTGGTTGGTTGTGAAAACAGCTACCTAACTGTTGGGAGCAGAGAATTTCTTTCCGAAGTTTTATCAAGATACCAAGATTCTTTTCAATGCATTGAAAGTTTGGCAACGCATACATGTAGTCATCTGAATGAGTGTTGTTATAAGCAATGTCTTTCAAGTTGAAAATACTGTCAGAATGTGTGCAGTGATATCAGAGCTGTTTAATTGCATGTTTAAAATATTTGAAACCGAGTTTAATCAGCCTAAAAGTGTGGCCTTGTTCTTATAAAGTAGCGTTTTTGAAAAGTAATGTGAACAATGGATAATTGGTGCTGAATGCAAACTTCTGTTAACCAATGCTTACCTCGAATTATGGTACATGGTCCAAATAAGCTTATTAATGATCCCACTTCAATGGAACCCTTCCTTTCTCGACTTTTGGACCCATTGACCGTGGCACGAGTCCTTGGGAGAGCCAAACTTGTAGTTTTGTAAAGCGCTCTTGTCTTTGGCCATTTTTGCCACGCTTATTGCGCTATATAAATTGTCTAGTTAATAATAATAATAATAATAATAATAATAATAATAATAATAATAAACTTACAGCATTTACATTAAGCCTGACACTCGTGCTTACAAATTATTCTAGTTAAATTTGTTTTTGTATATTTGTATCATCTGATATGGTCTGTAAACATAATTAACACCATGGCAACATTTTAAAAATTATTGTTGACACGGACAACCATTTGCACGGAAAATCTTGCCCCTATCTTTGGCAGTTTGATCATCCTGAAATTTATGTTGGTATTTATAATTTTTTCCACTAATGGAATTTATACAGCACTTGGCATCAGGTGAAAAAAGTCAAAGTCCTTCCAGAGCCTCATGGGCTCATAGGGCAGCACTGATCTCCATTGCTTTAGCCCTCAACCAGGCGTGCAATGCCACCGATACGGGGCTAGTGTATCGCATAGCGTACCTGTTTGACTTATCACAGGGATTTTTAACACTGCTCCTTATTTTACCACCACAAAAAAGGCTGAGTCGACCTTTAGGGCTCCTGTGGGACTCAAACCCGCGACCTCCTGCTCCATTGCCCAACGTTATTACCACTCTGCTAACTTCCCACCCCGCTAGCTTCTCGCATCTGGCATAATTAGCATAAAATTATTTGATGTATAGCTGTATTGACAGAAGCAATTTCAACTTTTGTGTTCTGTTTGCTTAGAATAGGAGTGGTTGTCTGTACGCTGATAATTATAATGGGAAACTTGTCTACTTCGCATCTGAAGTCGGCCATAGTGGAAAACGATGCGACGACTCTCGCAGCAATTCTTGAAGACCCTGCAACTCGAGCCGACATCAACGGCCCTCTCAACCAACGGCAAGGACACTCCTCTAGCGCTGGCGATACGCCTCGCCCACTACGACCTTGTGCCCCTGCTGCTGAAGGCCGGCGCCTCCGTCGACGTCGCGAATCGGGACAAAGAGACGCCGATCGATATCCTACTCAGGGCCATTCTTCCCGAAGACGAGGACATCCTCCATCACCACTGCTGCGTCTATCCGACGACGGACGTACAGGTCTTCCAGATTCCCGAGATTCTGCGGACCCTGCTGCGGGCGGGAGCCAGGGGCCAGGGCATCCAGCGGCTCATCCTGCACACGATGAAGGACAGCGCCATCATTCACGAGCTGTGCCAGCTCATCGTCGACCTGGACAGCGAGCAGTCGTACGACCTCAGCAGCCTTCTCCTCCAGGTCACCGTCTGGTTCGACCTCCTCCAGTGCCTCCAGTGCCTCCTCATCCGCGGCGTCAACGCCCTCAACTTCTGGCGGTCGACGTTCATCCCGGCGCTCGTGCCGGACCGGGCGTACCGGACGGACCGGCGGACTCGGCGCGGTGGCGCGAGCTCGAAGTCGCGGGTCTACGACCTGCCTCTTCCGCCGGACAGCTACGCGATCCAGACGCTCAAGCTTTCATTCGTACAGGACTGGCGCGCCGAGTGGGACGACGGGGGCAACCCGAGCGCCCAGTACCGCGCCGGGCTTCACCTGACCCCGGAGAGCGCCTTGATATTCGCGCGGTCGGCGCACTCGTACTTTGTCCTCGAGTACGTCATGAGCGACGTGCTGCACTTCCTGCCCTGCAGCTGCAGCGGCCCGAAGCTGAAGGACACGGATCTGATCAACACCCTTGCCCTGGCGGGGTACAATTTCAGCCCCGACGAGATCGTTCACCTCCAGCTCAAGTTCAACGTCGACTTCAAGCGCTACAACGCCTACCAAGTCCAACCGAAACCCCTCCGGCACCTCTGTCGACGCGTTATAAGGTTCAGCATGCGGGTGAACGTTTACTGTGCCATTGAGAGACTATCTTACTTGCCAAACAGCCTTAAAGATTGCATCTTGCTTCAAGATGGTGAACTTTGTTTGTGATAATCTAGCAGTTTGTTCATTTATTAGCTTTTTCGGCATTTCGCTGTCGCAAAACACCGTCTGCTGCTGTTTTGCGATAACTGCATACTTAGTCTCTGAGCAATACCGTACGCGCTGATATTCATACGGTTACATTTCTACCCGTCTCTTGTTATTTTTGTATTAGATTTTATTTCTTTATTGTCTTTATCGTATGCTATAACTTCATCCGTATGTGGCATATTGCAGATATTTATTTTAAATTGTTTATGCAGCTAACATGCATTACTTCTGCATGGTTTGTTTTCTACTAGCCATTTTGACTTCCATATAAAAATTATGTGGTTTGAATTAAGAGAATTAGGGCTCATATTCTGTGACAGGGATGCTAGAGTTAGTTTTGAATGCTCATTTTATGGAGCTTTGCATTAGTTAAACAAAGGCTTTGACTGTCAATGTTGAAAGAGATTTAGGCAGAAGAGAACAAAGAATGAAAATGCTTTCTTGTGGTCGAAGATTTAAAGGTAGAACATACAATAGGCAGAAGTGATTTGAGAAAACAGTATGGTATAGAAATTACAGTGGGTATTTGTGTTTTAGCCTTATTGATTATTCGTTTAAAGATATTAATCTTAGCGATGAGTTGATTTGAAAAATGTTGCATTGTGCAGTGCATCCGCATAATTCACCGATTTTCATTTCGTTGTATGATTTGTGAGCTGCTACAATTAATTATTACAGTATTGTACTTCTTTCTTGATGCTGCTGGTTGCTTGCTTACTTATTAATATTGACTTTCTTCTTGTTTAGGTGCTGTGTATTTCTACGCTAGTGGCCATGGCTTTCCACTTTGTTCGATCTTGACATCCTCTTATTATATTAATTTGATGTTGTTCTTTACTCCCTCAATTCTTTCTCATAAGCAATCTATATACACTACAGGTGTTTCTTTGCCTTCCTCTTGCTCTTTTTCTCTCCACTTTTCCGGTTATTGCCAATTGCTCCAGGCCTTCCTTCCTCATTATGTGTCCAAAGAAGGGAAGCTGCCTTTTTTGATGGTTGCCATCAGGCTTCTTTCTATTGACTACGGTAATCGTTACCAGAACTGTGTACTGTACATGTACTTAGGCCTTTATTTATTTTTTATCTCTCGTATCATCAAAAGACAAGTCTTAAAATTCTAATCTATTTTTGTTTTTAGACCAATTAGAGCAACTAATGTGTGCATAAGGCTTTGATGTGTGGTAAATAATATATGGGAAATTGTGGGAAACATATCTGTTCCTTAGCATCTGTGTGGACTTCTGGCCTCTCACTCCATTGTGCCTTGATTATGATTTTCAGTGCATGGATTTTTGTGATATAAAATTAATTGATGGATGGATGGATGGATGGATGGATGGATGGATAGTTTGCAGGATGTACGTCATTGTACCATTGTACGATTGTGTTTTATGAAATTTACGTACTATAAATAAATTTAACCAGTCTCAACCTTAAGGGTACAATTATTGACAGAATCAGAAAGAAAAGACTCAACTGGTATGGACGTGTCAGCAGACTGGATGAAAGTAGACTACCAAATAAATACTGTAGAAGGAAATAAAGGAAGAGGAAGGCCCAGGAAAAAATCGGATGGACAACATCAGAGAAGACATGAATATGAAAGGAATTTCAATTGTAGAAGGAAGATGATTAACAGAAGATAGAACTTCTTGAAAACATTTTGTGTCTAGCTGTTGCCACTAAAGAGTTTGCAGAGAACAAAAATTATGATGAAAATGATGATACTTAACCAGTATTAAATACAAGGTAAATTTAAAATTTCTCCAAATTTTTTTAGAAAGATGAAATTCAAAATGACCAAAGACAGTTTTTACATGTTTTAACCTCCTCAAGATCATGTTTTAACTGTAATCCCTCAAGATCTGATGACTGAAGTGCCTTCTATTTGTGTTTTGTTGATTTTTCTATAACTATAATCATACTGCACAATTGTACATTAGAGCCTGGCATGCCCCCAGTTGGGAAGTGCCTTTCTACATACATTAAACAACAAATGGTTTTGATTTGATTTTTCTATGCACTCAAAGAGTAGAGGGAATGTGATGGATCTGTTTCTGGGTTGAAAGTCAGGTCAGTGGAATCAGATTCGGTTGGGTAAGGAAATTGAGTATGCCTCACAAAGTGTCACATGTGTTAGAAATATGTAATGCTTTGTAGCATTACTGTGGTTGATTGGCGATTTTCGCTTTCTTTGCCATGTTAACATCATCTTTAGCAGAATGTTTGTATATTTTGTTTAAGTGTTAAACGCTGCATAGACAGTGGGTAAGAGCAGTTCTTGGGAATGGATCCATTACTTTTCTAAGACTAGTAGCATTTTAAAAATATTGAATAATGGTAACATTTAGACTATTTTCCAGCTCCACTTGATTTGCATGCTGTGTTTTATAGTTATTAATTTATCGATTATTAAAATGTAATGTATGGTAGAAATGAGATTATACAGTAGTTGTGGTGCTTGTACTGTAACAGCGATGTGGTGTTAGCTGTGACTATATTGCGGTTTTACACTCAACTGTGTTGCTAAACCCACCACTAGAACCAGGGGCGTAGCCAGAAATTTGATTTGGGAGGGTATAAATATTTTGGCTGGGTATAAATCTTAACTATAAACCACTTAAACCATATAAGCCACATATATAAACCACATGTAAATCACATAAATAATTTTAAGGTAGACTGATTTTGGGGGGTATATATACCGATATATATATACCCCCGTCGCTACGCCCTGACTAGAACTAAACATGATCATGTGAAATTAGTCGAAGATATACTCTTGTTACCTTGTTGAACAAAGAACTGAATTTAAAGCATCTGATGGGAAGCATCAAATTAATTACTTATTACTTATATGTGTGATATTAAGTAATATAATTGAGGAGTCATTTGTGGTACAATAAATATTTAAAATATTCTGTTTATTTAATTCTTCTTGCAGTCCCAAATAATTTTAGACATTTGATGGTAGCAGAAAAGTATTTCAATGGTGCTTTTGACATTATTTTATTACTATCCGAATCCTGCCTACTTTTCATAGACTGGATAGCAATGGATGATAGAGGGGCTTCTGGATGGACAGTGTTCCCAATTTTCAGTTATAAATAATTGTGAAAAAAATCTTCAGTTTGTATTCCTTGTAAATCATAAGCATCTCCTAGTTTCAATAATTGTGGAAGCCTTGTTGATAAGACTTGTACAGAAGAGCCTGAAATTGCTGCAGCACGTGGATTCAACACTAGTATGATGACTAATGCATCTTTATGACAGTACCATATACTGTATATTTTTTTGATCTAGGATTCGAGAGTATTACCAAATCCATTGGCAAACACTAAATGTGTTTTAGGGTTAGATAATGATCTTTTAGATGAAGTGGCTCTTGCATAACTGGTACCATATTTTAACAATAGTTTTCTAATGTAGACTGCCAAAGAATAAGCAACTACAGTTGTACTACACTGTAGAATGTAGATCTTAATGTGCAATGTAAATTCACAATATTTTATATAATTTCACTTATATTCTTTGTCACACTCTGACTATTATCTGAAGCATCTGGTATTTTGCGCAATGGAGTGAGTATCTTCAAATGATTCTTTTGAGTATAAGCTAGTGCTATAAAGTTCATAATAATATTATACAATGAGTCAATCTCAATCCTCGCTTTTACTTACTGGCGAATATTTGGGCTGCGCCAGCAAATTAGAAAATACTCTCGTCATTTCTTGGTATTTTCAAGTTTTAAAACGGAAATTATTGTACATATTCTAAGAACTTTAGCAATGGTATGTCGTAAATATTTATCTATAGATATAACTGCAAATTGGCATAATTCCATTAAAATATAATGCTTTAATATTATTTGTCAACTTTTCAGCTCAGGTTTCGGGCTATCTTTATTGCGAAGGAGACGGATGCGTTTAGCTGTTGGTGATAAATGCTGAAAAAATGGTGAAAATTATCGCTTTTTGGTCATCTACGACGATTAAAATCTGCCTAAAACAGATCTGAAGAGCCTTCCGTCCGTTCATAGGTATTTCTTCGTGAATTCTTAGGCGCATTCAGCTTCAAATTTCGGCGTTTCTGTAGTTTCTGCGTCGCCCCTTCGATGGCGACTGCATACAAAATGGCTATCGACCCAGTTCCAGCCGAAGCCTAATAATAGTCAAGGCTTTGGTTCAATTCTTCGTGTTTTCCCGTCAAATAAATCGCGTTTTCGTGGCGTTCCAACGACAGATTGTTTTGTCGAATTTTAGTTTTGACCATTAACCAAATACTTTGCATATGAAGACGATGATTATGCACTTTTATAGCACCAGCACTAAAAATGTTAATCCATGGGCTATGGCACTATTATTGCACCAGTAATTGTACTAAAAGAATATTGTTGATCTACGGTAGCACAAATCTATCGGCAAAGGACTATCTGGCTAGGCACCAAACAGTTTCATCATAATAGTAGACTGGTTTCTGTTTCCAAATCTATCAAACTGTGGCAGGATCTTTGGCATTTTCATGGTTGCATATAATTTAGATAATATGGAATTTACATAGTAACTTGACCTTCATGGAACATTTTTCTATGAACTTAGACGACTTTTCGTTCATTACTTTTTATATCTGCAGCCCCTTCTCGGGTTTATGCTTTTGTGACCAGTATGTTAGACTATTTCTATGCACTTTGTTTTGGTTTGCCAAAAAGCATGCTTTATACTTTGCAATCTGTTCTAAATACCGTGTCTCATCCTTGCTACCTCAACATCTCACAAATTTGTTAACTTGGTGAAAATGATTGATTTTGGTCATCTATGCCGGTCACCATTGCCTTTAATTTCTATTCCTGACCGCATTGAATTCAAATAAATAATTCTTGATTCTACAGCAAGTTGATGTCATTCACCATCTTACGTCACTGAGCTATCCAAATAGCCATCTTTCTTTGCACATCATTTACTCGGCATTTCAATGCAAAACAAGTTTCAAGTGCTTCTGAGTAGAAATAGAATAGGCACTACATACAAGTCATGCATTGCATTGGTCATTGCATAAGAACAGGCAGCTACTGCAAAAGTGCTTTATCAATTCACAAGATTGTACTTACTGGGCGTATTTGTTTTCGCGATCTGTGACGAAGACTTTCATGACAAGCAAAATATTTGGCGAAGACGAATGTGAGGATGTTGTATCAACATCATTCATGTGCATTCAGTTATTGCGGCATGCCATCAACTTGTCTGTGAAAGAAATCGCCCAGAAAGCAAAAAATACATACAAATTTAACCAAATAAATTCACACCTTGAAGCTTCCTCATTAGTTCATGTTCAATTTAAAAACTAATTGACTGCATTATTGTAAAAATCTGTCTTATTGCCAACAGTGTAATCACATCCATGTTTAATTGGCTATTGGCATTTTAATTTGTAAATTACATGCAAGTCACAATTTGGCATACAAATATTTTTCATAATGCAATCTTATTCACACAATTTTACCCTAGATTTTATTCATACATCTACATTATGTTCAACAGGCAATTTGTATATATCTGGCTTTTGCCATAGGCAAATTAACACAGCTCCCCATGATGAATCCAGGTACTTGATTCATCTTTTGTTAGAGAATATGTTAAAATTAGTTTAAATGATCAATTGTATTAGTTAGTAAGTCACTGCAAACATTTAACATGACATTCTTTAAAAAAGACATGACATACATCTTTGTATTGAAGGATTTCAAGAATCGCTTTAACTCATTCTTGTGACCTTTAAAAGTTAACATTATTTTAGTAAAACATATTTCAGCATAAGTAAGTTGGTTGTCCCTATGTGACCAAACCCATTCCTGTCCAGGCCTACAAACACTTTACCTCTTTCCAAAGGAGGTTTCTTCCTGGCATGACTGAAGCATGTTGCATTTTTTGGCTTAGAAGTACCTGAGTAAGTTATGTACTATGCCACTTCAAGGTGAGACTACTTTAGAAAATTAAAAAGGAAATCAAATGTATCCAGGGATAGCCCATATAGCTGCTAGATAAGGCATAGCAAAAGGGACTACTGCCTTGTTATCTCTTGTATCATCAGTTGAGTTAAGTGAAGATATGCACAACAATGCTCATATTGCATGGAATGGATAGTCATTTCACTTTCTGTTATTATTAATTTTTCCAGTTTCACTTTCAACTTTCTGTTCCTACAGGTTCTAAAAGAATTGCTGATAATAAGAAATGAAATTTACATTTATAACATGAAATGCAAAGCCTGCAATTCCTGGAATTCATTGTTCAAGATCTGTTTAATTTTGACTCGTATAGCTTTGGTGATAAGTAATCTTTCAAAAACAATCACTTGTAAGTTGTAATAACTGAGTCTGCCATATGTTTGGTCATGTTACGTGTTTTGCGGATGGCTCTGACACAAGAGGTATACATCCAATCTGGTTCACACTTGAAGCACATTATCATATATGTTCAACTGTTCATACATGTTTTTCACAATTTTTCACATTTGATTTTCAAGTGTTTATTATACACTGGGGTAGGCAGTGCAATGAAAGATAGAGCCCATTAAAACAATTGCTGTTTGTAAGAAAGGCAATGGGAAAGCATCTCACTCATATTCCTCCCCTAATGACATGCTACCAAATGGATCTGCTTTTAGGAAAGAGAACTTGTGTGTCACAAACAAATACACAGCGTCAATGTGCAGTAATATACGCAGAGCAGTTGAGCTGATATAGGAAGCTCTTAACTCTGCAGTGGGAAAAAATTTAATATAATAACGCTTGAAGCTGGTCGGCAAAGCTTAAGTTCACTTATTCTGCTCTGAAGCTGAAGACCGACTTTCTGTGTATCCTCTGTTGGAAGTCATCATTTAGTCACTGCATTATAAAAAGATCGATTTGGTTACATATGGGTGAGTATTACATTTTTTTAACTTAGATTTCAGTTATATGAGGTGTTAAAAATAATTGTCAAATTTTGTGAGTAGATTTTGATTATATTTTTATGATAGTGCAGTCAATTTTGAATGACAATTTGATTTGATTATTGTCATAAAAGACAATTTATGAAGTGCCTTTTGTAAGAACTTGGTGCAAAACCTATAGGAAATAAAGTTTGTAAAAAAGGTGATCCCAGGAGAGTTGGGTACTTGCATTAATGTGCAAGAAAATGTGCCTTTTCAAATATTTCCTGAGTACAGCATATTTGGTAATTCCCGAGCTTTCAAGGCTCCTAGGGCAGCGCTGATCTCCGTTTCAAGGCAATAGCCAGACGACTGGTGCTAGTTACATGAAACAGGACCAACGTTATGGTGTGATTCACCTGTTTACTTTGTGGTTAAGCCACTACTCCGTTACCACCACTGTCTTGCCAAATGAAAGCGGAGACAATTTGGGGGGGGGAGCTCCAGAGGGACTAGATCCCGTGCCCATCAGCGTGTCTTTATGCTGTGTACTGGTAATCAATTCTTTAGACTTTTCGCCTTTTAACGTTGACCTTAGTTTAGGCTGAATAGCAACAAATTGTTTTGTCATTTTTGCTGAAACTAGATAATCGCTCATTTCTTTCTGGGGACCATGTTACCTCCATGATTCCTAGATGTCTGTGTCCAGGCCTGTCGGAACTGGGGTGCAGCTGCACCCCCTGGAAAAACTTAGGGGGTGCACTGCACCCATTGAAAGGCAAAGCTATGGCTGCAGTTCACACCCTTAAGGAGGAGGAGCTAAAAACAATATACCAAATGGCCAACGAAATGCACCCCTGCTAAAAATTTGTTCTGGTGGGCCAGGCTGTGTTCATTGTGGTGTTTACTTTCCTAGGGTGTTAATGTAGTCTACTCTTCAATCTAGCTTCTGAAGTGAAGCATGCTAATTAATTAGACAATGTTTGATTAGTGTTGATTATGTAAAATTAAAATGTGTGAGAGGGTTCAAATATCTACCATCTTAAATTGTGAGAAGGTTAAATGACAGTAGAGCCTTGTTATAACGACAGTTGCATAAGCAAGCATATGTATCTTGTCAAGCCTTTAGTCAGTTCTAAAAATGCCTCCACATCATGTGGTTGTTAATAGACTTCGGGGGGGATCAGTACTCTTTGTTACACCAAACACATCTGTTGCTATATTTACACACTGTTCATAATAGTAATTTTTCATCAAGGTAATTCATGCAATGCCAAAAACCAGTTGCACAAGGTGTACTAGTAGCAGAATACGAACCGGTAGCTAAGTACACACTTCACTTATGCATTGTTTTCCTTAGAAGAGCAGCTAACTAAACATAAACTTTCAGGCATTTACCATAATCTGATGTTATGAGCACCTTCAAATTTGACTGACTGTCCCCATCACAAGGAAAACCCCTGTCCTTACAAGCAGTTTGTGTGTGTCTAAGTTGTAGTAGAACTGGATCATCACGAAATTCAATATACCCAGGTAAGTGGGCTGTTGCTGTAACCAGCATAGTTATAACATGGCTCTACTGTACCTAAAATTGAAAATTTTGGTGTGAAAATTTGTTTTCAAGTAATGGTACTAACCTATTGTTTTTAACCAGTGTTAAAACCCCCTGAATGAAACCATGTAGAGTGTGCAATTCTAGATATAAAGTAGTGGCCATACACTTAAGACAAATGCATTAATATTGGGGCACTTTAGAAATAGACATACCCTAATATTGTTTTCCTATCGTGAGCATGGGATTAGAACATGAGACTGACCAAAGCCCATCATAATACATGGCAGAATAAATTGTCAAACTTTGAAAGGGGCCCAATGGCATCCATTGCATTGTTGTATCCTAATTGTTTGGATTGACATTTTGTATTGGATCAATGGATCTGACTCAGAGCTTGTACCAAATCAGTGCAATTTGTGGCATTTAATCTGTAGCATAGTGGTAAAATGTGTCACGATGTATATTTTCGCATTGTGACTTTCTTCTTCGTATGACAATGACCTAAATTTCATAAGAACAGACAGATTGAGTAACACCAACCCCATAATGTACAGCTATTGGCATTACTATAGAAATTGAGGTGCCTAGACATGAAGCTGCATAAATGAAGAGAAGAACTGAAGATGGACTGTGGAAATGTCTTGGTAAGCAAGTACTGGTAACCTATGATGTGATATCTTTGGGATCACATTCAACACGAAGACAATGCCATATTGCTTTTTCACAGTGCATTCATGATGAAACCTGAATATTGGTCTAAAATGAGCAATTTTAGGAGTTTTTCTAAATTGTAAATAGTCTTTTCATTCACAACTGATAAAATTAGCAGCGATACAGTCCAGTTTCATTTTCTGTCTAAACCATGCATCAAACTTCCTATCAAATTTGATGTTCTTTAAATTGTTTTCATTAAGAAAAAAGCCAGATTTGTGTTGTTGAGAATCATCACATTGATCCCTTTACAACTACTTTAAATTTAATGCTGGTACAAGTACATAATACAATCTGGTTAAAGTCTTTAAAGTTCCAGTTGAACTTGATGCTCTAAGTACACAGTAAAATGACTACTGTTTGCACCTACATAACCTAAAATTATTATCTTGACAGTTACATTTTCGTGCATTCTGATATCAATGTACGGTAGGGCGTGTCAATTTTAGTGGGAAAAAATCGAGATTTTTAAAAACCTCAAAAAATGACTAGTTACCAAATGGTGCAGTTTTTAATTCTGGATTCAAATCTGGTTTCAGAAAGTGTTTTAAATAAACCTAACCTACTTCAATTTACAAAAGAAAATCACTATAATTAAATACATACGATTCATACAGTGTACATAGTACTACTTTTAATCGAAGCTTAGTAACTTACAGTCTTACACAATTACTTAAATAAGTATCCTAGGTAACTGGTAACTAGCAGCTGGTTATTGACATGTGGCAAGAATGTTATTTCTGATGTTGCTAGCGTTATAATATTAGTCAACGAAATCAATCAAAGTTCTGCTTGCTTCTGTTTCTGCTCATGGATTCTCTGCTGATCATTTGACCTTTGATGTACACTGTACTGGTGTCTCCTGTCATTGCTATACACATTGGGACAGCTTCAGTAGTCATCTACACACAACGTTCTACAGACTGAGTGTGTGACGGCCAATCGAGAACCACTGTGGGCTTGCTCACAAGTGCCAAAACCTCTGCAGTTGTCATTGAGCAAGTAAGAGGCAGCTCATAGACTTCAATGTTAAAGGTAATCAGTTGCAGGGTTATTTCTAGGATTGTGAATTTGGGGGTCTCTGTCGAATAAGTGTGGACAAAGTTTGACAGGCAGAAACCCAAAATTCTTATCAAATCTAAAAAATTCTGATAAGAAAATAATGTTATCAGGTCTCAAAAAAGTCTGACAAGCAAAAAAAGGTCATCAGATAAATAAAGTTGGTGGCTGTTACTTCTCGAATGGGAGGGGGGGTGTTTGGGATTAGGAAATGTGGGTTGTCGACTGTCGAGCTCAAATTGGGGGGGGTTGTTAGGGGGTGTAAAAATATCCCTGATCAGTTGTGCAAGTGTAGTTGCCTCAGTGTTGATGGGTGGTGTTTTTCTGGGTCTGGCTGTGTTGTCTCCCAATTGTGTCTTCTTCTCCATTACCTCTGATCGTCAAAATATTCCCAACCACATCTCATCTCTCCCTTCAACCTCACTACACAACAGCTCTGACTCACTGAAACCATACCAAGCAGACCTTTTCAATGACGACATGACAATGATCCTTACTTCTTCACGCTGGTCCTTTAGGAGTTGTTATTGGTAAAGGATAAGCCTTGGTCCATGTGTCCATTTGCTGTTTATCTTAATGTTGAACCAGTTTACTATGTACATCCAAACACAGAATTCCACAATCATCCTCACATTTTTCAGAGCCTTTCTTTTGTGTTTATGTTTTGAAATCCAAATTTTCATGAACCTCAGAGCTGTTGTGAACCATCGGAAATCAATTTCCAAGAGAGCCAGGTCAATGGAAACAACTCCTGTCTTGATTGCAGTGGACATTCTGTAGCCATAATTCTGATCTGTGCTAAGGAAGGGCAGGTCCAACGCAGATTGTGGTAAATTCTGGATCTCTAGCTCAGTAGCTGAATCCAACATTTTCTCTAGGAGGCCTGAGTCACAGGTTATGGGATACAGAAATATCATTTTAACTTGAAAGATTTGCTTAATTTTGTGTGGCAAAGCTGGTGTTTATTTTTAAAAATAATTTTCATTCACTTAACAAAAAGAAAAATTGCATTCCTGAGCAAGTCAACTACTGGCAATTTTATATTAGTACCGGGTACATAAGCATATTTAACATAGTTAAACAGGCACACATTTAATTATTGCAAAATGCTGTAATCTTTAATATGATCACTGTTTTGAGCTTTGCTCCGTCATGGGCATTTATAATGTATTCATGTTCAATTGACTGATCCACAAACTACTTTGGTAGTACACCACCACATGCCATCTAAAGTAAAGGGCATGTGCTATTTAAAATACAACTTTAAGCTGGTGAATCCATGCTGAACGTTTGAATATTGATTTCTGGAAACTAAAATTTTTAAAATAAATACATCACACAGATTTAGATCATCATCTTGTAAAATATAGGCTATCATCCACCTCATGTGACTGAACTTGAAAGGCCATGTTTGTGTTTGAATCTAAGCACCTGACTGTTTATTTGAGATGAGTGAAGTGGCTGCTTGTATTTTGGTGTGGTCTTTAGTGCCCTGGGCCTGCCCTTCTATGCTGCAAATGTTTTGATTGTTATTCGTGATATCCATCAATTAAGTTTTTAAAATTTTTGGTGCAGGTCAAGATCTTTTGATATAATAACCAGAGCCTTTTTAGAGGAAAATTTACTAATGCACTAAACTTAGAAAATTTGTTTACATCCACCAAAAAACCAACAAAACTAGGTTGTCTGGAAAATGTATCACTGCACAAAGGTCGGAAAATTGTCATTTTAGCACTGAACATTTGCAAGTAATCACTGCTCACTTTGAGTATCATTGCACGTTTAAAAAAGGTCCTGATAATACAGTGGCACAGATTTATCATTGGATCCCTTTTTAGGACTATCTCACAGTTCTGTTGCCAACCATGACATTGCCGGTACTTGCTAACACATTTGATTTTGGATTAAACCAATAACCCTATGGTAACACATCACTGAATTAGAAAATGTAGTTTCATGATCATAGTGACTTGGATTTGCCTTAAATTCTTATGGCCCATTTCTGAGACTTTTTATCTGCCCTTGCCAACTGCACTTCATAACAACACATTTTGTAGTCCCTTTAATTTAATATCCTTTAACATACATTCGTGGCTTGCTTTTCAGTGGGTGTATGTTATAACAGTCACATGAGGTGGACGATGGTATACATTTTACAAAATGATGTTCTAAATCTCTGTGATGCATTTATTTTAATGATTTTAGTTTCCAGAAATCAATATTCAAATGTTCATTGTCACCACTTAAAGTTATTATATGTTGTTTGTGTGTGTGTGTGTGTGTATATATATATATATATATATATATATATATATATATATATATATATACAGCTATATGCAGGGTTGGCAAATAAATTGGTACCACCTTGTTTAAGTTTAAATATTTATACAACCCAAGGTCAAAATGCATGAAATTTGGTGTACCTCTCTTTGCAGTACAGATATATATTATTTATTTATTGTTTCCAACTTGTAAGTACATAGAAAGGTCCTTAATGCATAACAAACCAAGTCCTAAATTTCTATCATCATGAATGCAGCCATTTAAGTTTTTCTTTCAATTCCAGTGTGCAATGACACCACCTAGCGAATATCAGGCTATGGTTAGGACAAATTCATAAAAAAATATGAGCTAATATGTTTGGTTGATAAATTTGGTACTGGTAACTGGTACAAAAGTGAGAATGACAATCTGTCGTGCAATTGCACATGGACTTTTGTATGGCTTGTCTTCCTGGCTGCACATTATTTCGTGGACAACTGATATTGGTTCCTATCCGGACAAAACAAGGAGAATCACTGACTTGCAGTCTTCCTGTCGTGCTGTACTATCGACTTTTTTCGGCAGGAGTTCAAAACTTTCTCTACCCACATCTTTAGAAACTGGCAGTAGGCATGAGCCACAAAAATTCACTTGATACAACCCATTTATTAGGAAACAATCATATTTCAATATTTTGCCCTTCTTATTTAAAAATATGAGACTTAACTTTACAAAAAAGACTGCAAATAAAACAAAGACATAAATGACTCGATTAAAGCAGAAAATAACAAGTGAACATGAACATTTTATATTTAGAAACTATTCAAAACTTGTTACTAATTTCACTAACCAAATAGCTCATATTTTGTCAGAAATACTTAAATGACTGATTTCAGAATATAATACTTGCAGAAGTACCGGGTATACAAAATTTCCTGAATTTTGACCCAGGAGTTGTGAAAATATTTACTATAGAATATGGTGATACCTGTTTTAATGGCTGTACAGTTGGTGTTTTCATAGTCCTGTCATTACAGCAAGATCCAATACAGCCATTTCACATCAAAATTATCTGAATAAAATACATGTACATCTATTTGAACAAAAGGAAATTTGGTATTTAAATACATGACCTAGTTTGCCGTGATTGACTGAAGAATTGACTTATTGACTAATTTGATTTGATATACAAGTTTAAATTGTCTTTTATAAAGAAGTTGGTGGGGTTATTAAATTTCCTTTAAACTGCATCTGAATGCCTGTGTTAAAACAAATGGCAGACCACAGTGTATGAACCTTGAATGGTTATATTGCAATTGTTGTCTTGAGACTACTAAACATTGTGTGGCTCTGTCCAGAGTGACATGAGAGAGTCGACCAGTGGGGGGGGGTAATTTTTAATTCATTTAATTATGCTAATTAGGTTAGTTAAATAAGTTAATGACAGCATTGAACTTCTCCCTTGCTATGTATGGAGTGGACCAGTGGGAGGGGAACCTCCCAGTGGCAGTACCTTTTCCCATTCCCTCTTCAAATACCACATTGACTGTTGTGTGTCTTGTGAACACGTTAAGTGCAAAAATCGTTCCAGGAAAGCAACAGACATTGAGTTTGATTAACAGCCAAAAGTTCAAATTTTATACTGTAGTTTGTCTAAATTTCAGATTGGTGGCCAGAATTTGACCCTCTCACACATTTACAGTCAGTAATTGTTGACAAAGGATACCATTATGATGTCCATAAATGCTTTACATATAGGGCTACACAACTGTTGGCGGACATTTTAGGAAAATGTGGCCAAATGTCAAAAACTGGTTGCACTTTTGTGTTGTCCATCAGGAAGACCGAGTTACTCTTATTTACGCCCAGTTTCAGAATGAGTGTCGCCTACTATTGATCTTTGTCTAGATCGGGGTGGCCGACCCGCGGACGGCATGCGGTCCGCCGGCTGCTAATTGGCGGCCCGCAGAGCATTTTTCCAAATACATTTTATTGATCCTATGCAAGTGTACAATACCGAGTCTTCTAGTTCCTGCGCATAATTTAGTAAAATGATAAATTACTTTAAATTGATGTTTAATTGTAATTGTTACTAGTTACTACCGTTACGTGACTAGTAATTGTCATTAGTGTTAAAAGCAATGCACAGCAGTTACGAAAACACGCGACCATCCGCATGTTGATAAAAATGTATACTGTAGTATCCCCTTGTAACAAAAGGTTGGCCACCCCTGGTCTAGAATCTAGATAGAGGAAACACTGGTCTGAAAAATATGTTACCAATGTGTGTCAATAGATGGGTAACATAACAATAAGATCTTGTACAAGTCCAGTGTTTTATCCAGACTCCAGGCCCTTTTGGGGGGTGGCTTGGCTGGGGGCCGGGATACATGGTTCAATGCAGAAATTTGTCAGTGTCGAAATTTAGGGGTGATTTTTGGGGATCTAGGCCTACTCCTAACAGGCCTGGATAAAACACTGCAAGTCTCTAGTCTAGGCACAATTGTTGGTTGCGTTTTGTACGATATCGGGTGATCATAAAATTATTGTGAAGATCGCATTTCACCTTTTAATTTTCAAAAATAAGGTGCAACAGCAAACAGTGACCGTAGGGGCACCTTAAATGAAAATATGGGGACTACTTTGGTGCCAGCGGGCTCCGTAGTGATTGACATCTAATTGCCTTTGTATGTGGTTGCAACCAATCTTCAGTTTGCCTGGAATTAAGGGGTTTAACCACTTAGTACCAGGCTAGTGGTGGTCGACAATTTTGCTGCCGGGTAGACCATCCCCGAGATTTTCGGAAAGTCGACCACAAACTTCAGGTATGGATAGGGAAGTCAACCAACACATTACAAACAATATGGAGTAGGCCTATGGGCCTACTGACAGTATGATTTTCTGCATCCAGATGTTCCAAAAAGCACTTGAAAATTTCAAATACTGTAAACCGTTAGAACTCGCATGAACCTTCGCGGTTACTAACTTTATAGTCTCGATAAAAGTATCCTTTGACTGGAGTCACCGGACGACTCTGACCAATCGCTGTATCAGACCTTTGCGTGCGTGTCTACAGTCATGTCTACAGATAGGTGACAGGTGAACTGCGTGCTACATCCGTCTGTTCATCGGTATTTGCAAGACGTCTGCAAAACATTGCGCGAACCATGGGCTTGAGCTCCTGTGCGTCTGTGCCTTCTAAATCTAAAGGGACTCGCGCAGCCTCTCGGAAAAGTTTACGTTTTTCAACATTATCATTAATTTTTTAATGTATAACGTTCATTAGTTCCGTTATTGCGATAATAAACCTCGTACGTGCAGTACTCTACAATTAAAGTATCAAACATTAGTATGACAGAAGTTAACTGTAATGTTTCTTATGTCCTCCATAAATCTTTAGAGATGTCACACTTTGGCACAACTGTTAAAACGGCTCGGTCATTGTAAAGATACGTCATCTTAGTTAATGGTTTTTGTTACTTCAAACGTGGCCATCACCTCGTGTTAGTTACTGATTAATTTTCAACAAGAGATGAAATGTTTCTACTCTTATAGGCCCCTATAGCTAATGCTAAATGAAGCTACAATATTGCCAGATAGACGTCCTTTGCTGTCATACAATACACAAAAATATCTTGATTCATACGTCATTGGCTAGACAACATTCCAGTGAACACTGAACATATCCATTCTCTTTCAGCAGAATACAGTATACATATTAATTTTAATAATAATATGCCACATAAGAGGCTAAAATTAGACAAACAAGTATATTGATAATTTTTCAGTTGTCAATACTAAACCGACTTCAGTGCTATTGTGATTTTTATTTATCATTGTAGTGGCACTGAATTTAATAAGCAATTTCTAACATTTTTATTATGACCTGTAGTGAAAACTCATTAGTTCAGTAGCCTATCCAGTTAACAAAGTCATACAATTTTACTCTGGTGACATATTGGTTCTAGTTCTGATCATCCCACCCAAACATTTGTTACATTATTTTATGCCACCTTGTTTGGAATTTATTTTATTCAGAAATCTGTAGGATTTGCAGATTTTTGGTTGATATTGAGTTTTTTAAAAATCATTTTTAAGCAACTGCCAGCAATGCTAATTAATAAGGACTTTTTCGATGAATGCATGTTGATGAAGCAAGGACAAGGGTTAGCCAGGCCTGGATTATAATGCAAAAACAAGTAAAACCGCATATGTCGTTATACAGATGATACAATGTTTATTACAAGTGCAAACTAACTATACAGATCTTACATCATTAACACTAAAGTGGCTGTCCATTAATTATGTCAACAATTTTTGACCCCTCCCCCTTGTCAACAACTGTCAACTTTCACTTCCCCCCATAATTACGTCAAAAACTTTTGCCCCCCCCAAGATCAATGACAGGTCCCTATAAGAAGGTCATTATTTTTGTGGTGATGACCATTTTTCCCTTTTTTGCTCATAAAGTGTCAAAATGTGGTGGTGACCATTTTTGCCATGCTTTTTCCATTGTAATAAGTTATATTCCATGAAATTTCCTATTTTTTGATTATTTGTAAAAAGTGAAACTGTTGACGTCAACTTCTCTTGACCCTCCCCCTGTCAACAACTGTCAAACTTTTCACCCTCCTCTAAGTTGTTGACATAATTAATGGACAGCCCCAAAGAAGTTCTTCTGGTGACAGCAACAAATTCAATTTTGAGACTTAAGTCCACTATGCAGAGTTGATCATTGCAGAAGAACTTTCCTAGTCAGAATTAAATTATATGTTGGCAGGCAATAGTCTTTGTTGGCTTATTGTGGAATGTGGATGGAGATACTGTATCACTCAAGTTTGAGAAAATCTTGATTTCAGATAAATGTATTTAATATTATACCTCTGATTGGGTTGGCCAAAACATTGTTAAGACTGGAATCGGAACTTAAATATGAACAACTTTGGCAAGATCATGAACTCCTTTAGTAAGAACAAGAATGAAAATAGGAACAGTACCAGTGTGACAAGTCTGGGTACCATTGGGTATGCCCATACCCCCCCCCCCGCCACCAGTGTGTGTGTGTGAACACTGCATTGCACAAGGCATAATGAATCTAGAAATACAGAATAGGGGCCGTTTATTAATTATGTCAACAAGTTATGGGCAATTTTTGACCCCCTTCCCATTGTCAACAACTGTCCACTTTCAGTAACCCCCTATAATTATGTCAAAAGTTTTTGACCCCTCCACTAAGACCAGTGATGGGTTCCCTAAAAGTTTAGAAGATTATTATTATTTTTGCAGTCATGAGACCTTTTCCTTTTTTTGTTCATCAAGTGTCATAATGTGGTGGTGATGACCTCTTTTTTGCTTGTCAGGCTAAGTAAAAAAAGTAAAGTAGAGTTACCCCATGCCCGAATTCGAGCATTGGGGCCGGTGCTGATCTCCAGTCTCTTAGGCATACAGTGACGCAGGTGGCATATGCCATTAACCTAGAGTAGGTTGCCAGCCAAACATCTAGGCCTGCGCTTTACTTCACAGCGAACACTGCTCCTCAATTTTTTGATGTTATAACCGCCCTCCGGCGAGTAAGGTTGAGTCAACCTTAGGGGCTCCTGAGGAAGTTGAACCCGAGACCTTCTGCTCCATCATCCAACGTTGTTACCACTCTGCTATCTTCCCGCCCCAATGTCAGGCTCCGTTGTAATAAATATTATTCCATGAAATTTCCTATTTTTTATCATTTGTAAAAAAATTAAATTGTTGACGTCAACTTCTCTTGGCCCCCTCCCCCTGTCAACAACTGTCAAACTTTTTCAAACCACTCCCCCTAATTTGTTGACATACTGAATGGACAGCCCCATAATACAATGAGATAAATGGTGCATTGACACAACTGTAATGTAAAGTAACGGAGCCTCGAGTTGCAGTAAAGACTGTTTCCCAACCTTTTTGGACTGACTGCCTCATTTTCTGATAACCAGCAATCTGACTCCAAATTTTCAATGACCACCAACGTCTTAAGTGCTACATATTGTGAAATCAGTTGCAAAATATTAATTGTCTTTACAATTTGAATGGAACAAAGTAAAAAAGTCACTTGGGTAGGTATTTGACAAGTACTGACAATAGAAGTGTTGTATAAATATAGTTTTAGGATCATTTTAACTGCTATCAGAGGAAAGTTATAAAGTTTGAGCTTGCAGCACATCTTTAAATAACTTCATAAATATTAGTTGCTAGTGTATTAATTCACTGATGCCATGCTTGAGGACAGAAAAGATGGTTGGTCAACCAGGTCAGCTGACCCTCTGTGGTGGTCAACCAATTAAGCCTATATCGGGAGTCATTAATCCAAGGGTCAGGGTCTGGTCCAATGCCAGTCTATGCATTCTGACCCTATCCCAAACCCCATGAAGTGGAGAATTTTTGCAAATATGCTGTGATCTTGTATTTTGAAAGGCAGTGAACCTTGTGGCACAATGGTCCTATACCATGATACATCATTCATCCTACAGGGAGTTTGCAATGAAGGGAGATTGTAGATTTCTGCATTCAGCATTCTAGACACTTCTGCAGCAACTGATTTTGAAGACTGAGGCTGTTGGTGTTGTCAAACTCTGAACAGCTTGTTCCTTGCTCATCACTTCTGAAAGAAACAAGTCACTACAGCGAATTTTTAATTGTCATACACCCACAAATGTTAGCAATAGCCAAATAATACACTATATATGGATACCAGACATGGGTCAATTACGTTTTAAGCAATTACAATTACATTACAATTATACGGATTTTTGTCAATTACAATTATAATTACAATTACAGCCAATTACATTGGGATCAATTACAATTACAATTACAAACGTGTCAATTACAATTACAATTACAATTACTTTTCATTCCTTTCTGCTTCTTTTTAAGTGTCTAAAATCATTAACATAAATTAGTTCAACAAATTCATATGCAGCCTATTTAAAAAACCGGAACACAAAGTTTCACAAACCCACAAATGAGGAGCATGACACAAATTTTAACCGGCACTTCACTTTAATTAGCATTTGCATTGAAACAGCATTGTTAAAGTCATCAGACTTTTCAAATAATTCCATATTAAGGGCTCATCTTTTGTAGCTGGCATTAAACTTTTATTCCCAAAAGCGCACAGAACACATGACATATTGTTTTAAATGTTTTTGACCAGAGCAGTGAGTCCATTTACCAATAACCGTTGTGCTTTGACAATTTCTAACCATTGTATTCACTGCCATGTAGACTGATAAGACTTTGGCTCATAGTGTGTGCTAATACGCTATTAGAACTTATAAAACTCATATTCCTGTAATTGGGTAAATCAATTACAATAGCTCAATTACAATTACAATTACACAAATGACAATTACAATTACAATTACATGTAATTGAACTTTCCACAGATCAATTACAATTACAATTACATTGGCAAAATGTAATTAATTACAATTGAATTACAATTGTAATTGTAATTGACCCATGTCTGATGGATACAGTTAAAGATATTAAAATCTGAATTCATGTAACACTCGTTCGTAGTACCATAGCAGTCTAATCTTGGGTTTAGTGCCATGAACCTGAAATTCCCAAATCCAAGGGTTATATCCAATACTCCAATACAGCATGTATTGTTTTAATTTTGTCATTCTTTCTTTGTATGTGTGTGTGTGTGTGTGTATATATATATATATATATGATTGGTAGTATTTAATTTTAATTATTTATGAGTTTTTGACAGTTGAAATAGTATTTGAAGCTTGTGAAATCCAGTTTCTAAGAGGTTTAAAAACTGTTTTTTTTAATATAACACTGACATTAAAGTATTTTAACTGAGAGACAGAGTGACATATAAGAGATACATGGATGGAAAAGCAGGGAGAGAATTGTTAATTATGTGTGCTAAATACTGTAAGTCGATGACAACTTGAAGCTGTGCCTTGCTACTCAATGAGTGGACCAATTGGGGGGGGAGTAAGTAAGAGGTGACCAGGATTTTCTCTCTTTTCCTCTGGAATTACCACACAGGACCTACAGGTACACACCAGCAAATTTTTGACTACCGGTAATTGTATGGATTTCATGTCCTGAGCATTATTATCTCCACGGATGATATAATTGCCATTACCTTTTCCGGGCTATTTTAAGTGGTTAATGTAATGTATTGTAATGAAGGACTTGAATAGTGTATCTTATATTGCTACTTAAGGGTGCTCCCGACTCTAAAGTCACTTGATAAGAAAATGAGACTTAGTCTTGGCAATGAGAGGGTGAGAAGTGGGACACCAGTAGATGGGGACAACTCATTCCACTGAGAGGGTCCAGTTAATTATATAGACAAAATTCTTTCAAGCTTGAAATGTTACGGTGGAATGTATGGTTCTTCTGTAGTCTGGATATTTGTGTGTGACAAATAGAATGTTGTGTCAGTTAACAGCACTACCGGGCCTGTTGAGAGTCGGTGAAAGCTTGCCTGAGTAAAATATTTGTGACCCTTGTGTGTGGAAAAGCTTAATTTTAGATTGGATTCTTATTCAGAAGTCTAGGGCTGCAACAAAAAGTGATTAATATCTTTTGCTTTAAACTTTAGTCCTGAGTCTCATTAGGATAATGATAGTAGCAGATATTTGATATCATGTCGTGGAGTCTTATGAGTCAGGGACTGGATGAGTCATGAAGTCCGAAACTGATGATCTCACACCTCACACTGTCCCTCCACTATCCTCATTGGGATTTAGCCTAAGTAATGGCTGTGTCAGGCAACCCTGAGAGAGTAACAGGCAGACGGACATACAGAGAAGTTGTCCAGATGCTGTTTTGATGTCAGCCATTGGGCATTTGGTAAACCCTGGATGTTATAATAAAGTTATACTTAAAGTAAAAGATGATTGGACAGAGCAATACTACCGGTAAATGGTGCAGAAGAAGGAACTGTGCCAAAAAGGCAGTGACAGTGTTATTTTATGTTGGTCTTTGTATGCTGATAAAAGACTATCAATTGGCTTAACAGCAGGAACACGTTTGTCTATTACTATTACCTCATTTTTTATAATTTTATCTGAATTAAATATGGAAAATACTTTTTCTAATGGGTAAGTGTTGAAATAGAAATGTATTTATTTCTATGCAGCACTTGTAGGCCTATGTGGGAAAATATTAAGCTACCTCAAAATTAATTAAGAAAAGAAAAGTAAAGTAACATTTTCTGCATAGTCACACATAAGTTCTATTCACATTTCAGCAACTATATAATAATAATAATAATAATAATAATAATAATAATAATAATAATAATAATAATAATAGCGTGATTTAGGAGGCTAAGTTAGCCAGTTTGAAAACTATGACAGCAGATTGTTTATGCTACTTCTATATTGTTGGTTCAACCCTCTGACTGCCAGTGGCGGCTCCAGGATTTGGCAAGTGGGGGACCATTGGGGTGGCAACTTCTAATCATTGGGGGCAACCATTTGTTGTTAGGTATGTAGTATTAAGTATAGGGTCCCAGCAGGGGGGCACTGGAGGGGCCAGGCACTCAATAGGGTGGCACGTGCCCCCCTGTGGAGCCGCCACTGCTGACTGATCAATGTTTCCATGGTAATAAAAGCTGAATAAGTAATGTTCAGATGCCAATAAATGGCTGAATGCTGGCCTGTTTGGAACACTTAATTGCATAGGTGATGCTTTTATACAATTAGTGGTAATTCAATAAGGACGTCTGATACACTAAACATTGGTTCGGGTGCTGTATTAGATATATTGAATATTTGCATCAGTTCTTTTGAAGAATTTATTAACGAGGCAACACTTGTAAAATGTTTTGCTACATTACTGATAAATACAAATCCATGTTGTGGCAAAGTGGGAAACTATTTGTATAAAAGGTACACTCCATAGGCTCAGCGCCCGTACGGAGAACTATTTGTATACAAATAAAGAATTTCGAGTAAAAACAATCTATGCTTGCTTTTTCATATAAGGGTTTAAAGTTTCTGGAAAAGCCTTCCTACATGACTCAACCAGTGGACCTGAGGAAGCTTCAGAGGAATCATATTGGAAAATATAATTGCAGATTTTCCTTCTGAAATTTCTTTTGTTCATCAATACCAACAAAGCAAAAATCATTTTTGATATTCAATCATGGTGACAACTTTTTTGCTTCTCATATCCTCTGGATGCAAACAAACACTTAATATTATTGGGAGAGAAGCCGAATTTTGAAAATTACCAACAGCAGTGGCATAGCCAAGGGGGGTTTGGAGGTTAAAACCCCCTTGGATGCCGAAAAAAAATTTTGTGTGAGTGTTTCCACATATTTTTTTATTTTCAGACGAGGTTTTTGGGGTCAAACCCCCCCTTGGATGCCGACCCAAATAATTTCTAAACGCTATTGAACATAAAGATGTAAGGCGATGACCTTTTTTGCTTGTCAGCACATCTGAAAGGGAAAAAGTAAGAGGAAAGATTAGGATGATCTTTTTTTTCTTGTCAAGATTTTTTGAAAAAGTTGGTCATGACCAAACCCCCCCCCCCTTCCGGAAATCCTGGCTACGCCACTGACCAACAGTGTGTGATTTATAAGGGACTTGGGGTTTAGCCCTCACTGGTTGAGATTGATCATCCCACAATGGGGAGAATATTTTGGATTTTAGCTGTCCAACCTACAGATTAAACAGATTAAGCACGTAGACAGACTTGGGGTGGTTAAAAAGTAGTCGGAAAAATTTTTAGGTATTCCCATGCAATTTTTATTTTTATGAAAAATATCAATATTTGGATTTGGAGCCCATTGTCAAATTCCATGGATTGCCATTTCAATTCAAAGATTTTTGATTTTATTTGCACATTTCATTTTGATTCAAAGATTTTTTATTTTATTTGCCTTTCATTTGAACTGCTTGTGTTATACCCTGACTTACTTATTTCTACAGTTAAACCCTATTAATACAGATTACCAGATTATTTGGTCATCCCCATTACCTAAAGACCTGTGTTAACTTGAGTTCTGGTTAATGAGATTTTAGTATACAGTGGCACCTCATTATCCTGTCTCCTGTTAAGCTGCTAAACTTGCCTTTCAACCTCGCCATTAAGTTAGCAAGTATATGCAGTATGTCTTCTGTATCTCATCATTGATTGAGAGCCATGCCATTACCATGACCTTAATCATGTGCAATAAAACTGTTATTAAAATTGTTACTAAAATTGGTTTTTATAATTGAATGGCTGGGTGGAATAAGGAGGTAGCTGTATCCGACCCCCCAATGGTTTGAGTATCAATAACAACAAGAGGTGTAACTGCATTTACTTTCTTATTTCACCGGACCCTTCAAATGATATTTTCACCACTAAAGGGGTAACTGCATTTACTCCTCTGAGCCCTTCAGTTGACAACTTCACCATTAAGGTGGCAACTGCATTTAACTCCTTATTCCACCCAACCATTCAATTAGTGACATGGTGGTTCATGCAATGACAGTTTCACTAAAATTACTAATTAGAGAAGAAGGGAAGAAAGGGTAACTTTGTAACCAATAACTACTGTTTAGTTCTAAACAAAGAATAAATAATATGGTTAGTTAATAAACAATAAGAATATTACTGTTGGCTAATATTTGGCAAGTGAGGGGGCCGTTGGGGTGGCAACTTCTAATCATGGAGGGCTACCATTTGTTGTTAGGTTTGGGGCAGGCACTCAATAGGGGGCCCGCCCCCTCCCTGTGGAGCCACCACTGGGTGTCACATTTGAGATTTGTAAATTACAAAATTGATTTTTATTTAGATTTTATTTGTTTAAAATAGTTTGTGCACATATTATCTATTTGTTATTTTTGTTTTTGCTAGATTTTGGCACAAGTAGTGGTGCTTCAGGAGAGGCATAAGACATCTCAGACTTAAATCCAAATCGCTTAACTGTACGGACTTATTTGCCTCTAAGTGAACTCAATTCAAAATTGAATCGAATGGATCCTAATTATGAAGGAAATTCTTTTCCAGATGTTGATTTTGAACCAGGAGCAGACTTTGAAGTAGACGACACATTATTTCAGGTCCTATTCCATGTTATGTTTATTCAACTTGCTACATTTTTATTAGATTAATTTGAGCATTTTCTTCTAGGTTTTTACCATAAAACTTCTAGTGTCAAATTCTAGCCCAGTAGTCTTGCATAGTGTGTGTGTAGTTCTTGGGATTGATGTTTGGGGTTATTAACCTCTTTGCCAGGAACCCCAAACATATCTATCCATTTTACATTGAGGTACAGTTAAATATGTACAGTAAAGGGGTTAATTCTAATAATGCAGTTATTGTGACTTTTATAGTTTTGCTTTGCTTAAACTAGTTGTTATTGTGCAAATGTGCATGCTGGGTGTTAGTTCAGAAATTTTGTGTTTACTTACATAATTATTAGTACTAGCATAATGTTAGTGCATTGTATTTTGTATATTTTTGCATTTTGTAAATCATATCAAGACAGTTTAGGAGAGTTGTAACCAAGTCATTAAGCTTCAAATGTAACTTTAAGATCAAATGTAACTTTAAGAGTTGTAACCAAACCAGTAAGCTTCAAATGTAACTGTTATGTGATTTGATTTCTTATCTGATTGATTATAATCATGGCATTTGATGTTAGAATGCAGATCTACTGTAGGTTTCTTTGTGGAATATTTTTTTTTGAAAAATGTTTGCCTAATTTTTTTCAGGGGATGACCATGAAGGAAGATTTCCTTGACTTTGGAATTGCTAATAACGAATATGTATACTGCAGCACAGGACTGGAAAGTCAGGGAAGAACAGGATCAATTCTTGATGCAGGAAATCAGATGGAAACCCAGGAAGATGAGGATATGGCAAACAGTAGTGTAACATCTGAGAGCAGCTCACCAGTAAAGAAAAGTACAAGGTGTGATACTGAAGTTATAAACTTAATCCAAACTTTGATATTGATTTTTGTACACTGCCAAAGACAGTTTGGCAAGGCATCTGATTGAGAATAGTAAAATATCAGTTACTGAAAATAGTTTGTTATGTAAAATATCAGTTACTGAGAATAGTTTGTTATGTAAAATATCAGTTACTGAGAATAGTTTGTTATGTAAAATATCAGTTACTCTTGTAATGTATCTGGAAATTTCAGCTAAGTGATCATTGTAATGAATGTTTCTGCCTTTAAAAAAAAACTCCTTTAAAACCATTATGACTAGACAGAGATTAACAGGTGATCAGTGCAACATTGGTTTAGTTGAGTTGCACTAAATGCTTCCATTTGTTGATCACTTGATCACCAGAGAGAATGCAGTAAATTTGCTGGTGAAAATTAGAAGACAAAAGAATCAGTGCTTATATGATGATTGATTAATTAATTAAAAGGCTGTCCTAATCAGTTGTAGTCAATTTTAATTTAGAACTGAGGAACCAAAAGTCACAGGCAGTGCAAACGAAGGGGTACTTGAGGATAAAAAGAAGGTTTGTCAATATCTCTCTTGTCAGTATGTGTGTGTGTGTGCAGAGTTAAATGTACATAATGTGGTTTAGTATTTATCTCTCTTGAAATATTTTCATGGCCATCTACATGACAATATAATAATGGACTTTGTGAGAATAGGGAAATAGAAGTTTTTTTACAAGAAGGTGCCCAATTTCTCATGTGCTGATTGTTAATTCCTTAAAAGCAGGAGTTTTTGGCACATTTGTATTCAATTTATTTACATACGATGATATTTAATGTTTGGTTTTGATTATTAGGCTTGCCAGACTCCAGTAGTTAAGACATACAATATGAGAAGCAAGCGGTTGGCTGTGGACGATGGAAAAGCGGAACTCGCCGGAAGAAATACAGGCGGAAAAGGTGGACAGTTGGCCAAAAGGCAAAAGGCAAGTAACACTGGTTACTTCATCATATCCAGTCCTGGTATTATAGAATCGAGTGCAAAAATGGCTAGATTTCAGCAAATTTTCACAGTCGCTGAGACAGCATTTGTGATTATTGTTGTGTACTGCTCTGTTGAGTACTGTACTGTTCTATTTATTCTGTATTATTTGCTGTATTTGAGCCTGAGGTACAGACAGAAGGTACTGATCAGCAAACATCATGATTATTCATCCTCTTTTTGATCATAAGTCTGTGCATCGCAGTTAAAGGAGCTTATCTGCCGGCCAATCATGATTTTCATAGTCTGTATTTTAATGAGTAGATAATATTGTTATGCTGTAAGAAATTTTTCCATCTTTTAATGTGCTTTGTTATCGGTGATGACTTGCAGAGACATGTTTGCCCTTTCTTGTCATTGTCCTGATATCTTTATTCCTTTATTTTGCTGTGATTAGGTTGAACCGAGCAAAGCGACTAAGGTTGAAGAGACAAGCGATGAAGAAGAGGAAGATGATGAAGAGGACGAGGAAGAAAACGAAGAAGAAAATGAAGATCAAGAGAGTGACGAGGAGGAATCTCCTCAGAGCAAACGAAAACAAGTTATTCAGGCAAAGAAAGGGGTGAAAGCAAAAGGAAAAAGAAAAGCAAAAGCTGCAAAAGTGAAGAAAAATGCAAAGGGAAAAGCACCTCCAAAGAAATCTTCGAAACTGGAATCCGAAGAAGAAGACAACGAAGACGAAGAAGAATTGGTGTCCAAAGTCCCGAAAAGATCTAAAGCTTCGAAACCAAAAGAGAAGATCGAAGGCGGAAAGCGAAAAGGTCGGCGAAAGAGGAAGCAAGAAACAGATTCTTCAGAAGAAGAGGATATTGAGGATGATGAAGAGGAGGAGGACGAGGAGGAGGAGGAGGGTGGTTCTGAGAGTGGCGAGGAGGCAGAAGTACCTCCAAAATCAGCGAGAACGAAGCAAAAACGTCCTGCCAAGGGAAAGGTCAAGCAACCGGCCGCCAAAAAGAAGAAGCCTGCGAAGAAGTCGTCCAAGAAAGCGGTTCCGACTTCAGACTCCGAGGCGACCTCGTCCGACAATTTGCCACTTCAGGAAATAAGAAAGCAGAACAAAGCGAAAGCTGTTAAATCCAGTGATAACCAGAAGAAGGCTCACAAGGAGGAGTCGGAGGAAAATAGCACCGGAGAGGATGACGAGACTGAAAGCGCACAGACTGGCGCTGAGAAGGTGGGCTGTGGTAATCTTTAGTATTATTCTGCTGGATTTTATGGAATTAAAATACTTGAAGGCATTATAAAAGTGAACTACTGTTTTTTTCTCAGGCAAAATTTTTAGACCCACTTATTTCAAATTTCATTCAAGTGACATTTGTTAAAGTACCCTTGATACATTGGCCCTTGCCATGCCCACTGCACTAAAAAATTCTCAATAATAATAATAATAATAATAATAATAATAATAATAATAATAATAATAATAATAATGATAATAATAAATTCTATTATATACTAAAGTGTTTTAGCAAAATTTTGACCGATGGTATTCACGGTACATGCAGTACCTTGGTCTTCTAAGTCTTGCAATCATTTCTTCACTGCAGTTAGAGCTAATCAGTGTAATGTATTCTGACATCTGGATTCAAGAAATCTGCGGTGTATTGAAGACCAAGATGACCTAATTGTGATCTGATGTGGTTGCCTCTATGTGCATTTAGCTGCCTCTTTAATTTTTGCAACATGTGAATGCCTGCAACAGTAAATTATTATTATTATAATATTTTAAAATATAACAAGTCGATATTAATGTACAGTGGATCCCACTTAATCGCATACCGCTTAATTGCATAACCCGCATAATCGCATAACAGCATAAAAACCCGAACCAGTGTTTTGTGCGTACAATTAATAATTATCAGACTTCCCGGCTATTCGCATAGCCCAGTTAATCGCATAGGCAAGGCTTGCACGGCACCTGTGCAATTAAGCGGGTTTCACTGTACTAATATTCTGCTTTATTGCTTTTTTTTGCAGGGAGGTCATCGCGACCCGATCCTTTCTGCCCTCACAAAGGGTTCTGTGGTCCTGACAGACGACAGCGCCAGCGTCTGCAGTAATGATGATGGCACTCCTGGTGTTAGAACTTCGTCGCGAATCAAGAAGCCCAATCGTCTGTACGCCACCGGTAATGCCACGGTAATGCCACCGGCCAAGCGGTGGAGAAGGCAGGTGTTGCCGCTCAGAAAAAAGAGAAGCAAACTAAAGCCGCAGATCAGCAAGCTGCAAATGGTCAGTGCGTTGGCCAACTTCTGTAGTAATTATTGGCAATGTTTTCATTGAACGTGTAATTTGCGTGCTGTTTCTCTTTGGAAATGATTTGTGGCACTGCTGCGTCAGAACCATTTTTAACCCTTTGAACTCGTCGATCCTTATACCTAATACAGTGGATCCCACTTAATTGCATACCGTGTAATTGCATAACCCGCATAATCGCATAGCAACATAAAGACCCGAACCAGTGCTTTGTGCGTACAATTAATTATCAGACGTCCCGGCTATTCGAGTAGCCCAGTTAATCGCATAAGCAAGGCTTGCACGGCACCTATGCAATTAAGCGGGTTTCACTCTGTGTTATAAAATCAAAGTATCAGTTTTTGCAGGGTTCCAGGATTAAATATGACTGGGTTTATGGTAGAAAGCAAAGCACTAGTTAGGGCTTAGTAAGGAGGTTGGGACCATTTTGCTTCAAGGGCTCATTTTATGTCACTTCATGTGGCCCTCCAATTGCTATGTATATATGTATACTGGCATATTTATATAGCACAATTAGAATAGCATAGCCAAAGACAAGGGTGCTTTACAAACGGTGATTGTCTTAGTGATTGTCTTACTGCTACTACTTTTGGAATGATTGTCCAGATATGTCACACAAAATTTAAAGACTGTTTAGTATATACTTTCCATTGATTAGTGATTGAAGTTACATTATATTAACTTTTAAATATATTATGTTCTTCAAATAGACTGTTTTATATTAATTATGGCACTTTGGCTTTCGTCTTTGAAGAATTGAAGATATTAACTGTTTTTTATTACTTTATTATATAATATGTTATAATGATATCTGTATGCTTATTCATTTATGAGTTGGAAGCAATAAACTGTACTTTACTTTACTTTAATATCTATTTGAGTAAAAAAATAAAGAGCATTGGTTAGAACGTGAGTGTATTTGACTGAAACCATCTCTTATTTACTCTTGGTAAACATGTTCTTGTTAGAATTAAGTTTAACCGGGCGCGACGGCTCAGAGCCGTCCAGTTTGCATTGAGTTACAGATTTATTCCCCAGTTAAGGGGTTAAGTTTTAATTGGTTCATAGATTGTAATAAACGTTTTTATTTACAGCTAATTTAGATGTATCGGAAACTACAGATTTAGACAGTGAGGAGCCAGAGAAAGGAGAAGATGACGAAAGAGATAATTTGAAGAGAACTAATGAATTGCCAAATGCAAACAGTCAGCAGACAGATGAACCTGGACCACTGGAAGGAATTAAACGATCTGCCAGGCTGAAGCACGTTGAAGAGACAAACCTTGAGAAGGTGAGATTAAGTTTGATTTCAGGCTTTTTTATATCCTTATGCTGTGATGGGTTCTGTTATTTATTGACAAGTGGTTAATAATGTAATTGTAGATATTTTGGTTCGTGCGATGGTTGATCTAATATCTGTTAGCAGTTTTTTGTCCGGGACAATTTAATTACTATCAGAATGTTCAAAGAAAAGAGTTTCAATTTTCAGTTTAACAGTCTTTCAATGTGAGACGGGTTATATAGATGGTAGGGTCCATCCATATAGTACATTCTCACTGAGGGGGAGGGAGTGTTGGATTTAGGAGATTGTGCATATGTACGGTGTGCAAACGGGGGGGTGTTGAAAATATGCCTTTGTTTGCATATGTACTATGTGGATGAACCCTAGCTTATGTTGACAAATCTTCCCTGGTGGTTACCCATGTACTAGTTAATGTCAGCATGCTTGACTTCAGTAATGTAAGTTGAAACAAGAAGAGCTTACCAATATGACATCTGTTATTTGTAAGATATTGCACATTGCTTGTTGTTGAGATTCAGTTTTTTGGCACAACTATTTTTGAGTTTCCATTAACTAAGCCGCAATTAGGGGGTAAATAATTATGGTAATAAGCAATGCTGATGCTTTTAATATTGTGAATTTTCCTAGTTTAAGGCATTGAAAGCAGAAAGGGAGCGACTGGAGGTCAAAAACGATTTGCAGAAGAGGAAGAGTTTGGAAAAAGTGGTGGAACCCGAAATGGATAAGGAAGAAAAGTCCAGACAGGTAACAAATGAATTCTCTCTTATCATTTATATTTGTATATTTGGACAATAATGATTATTGACAGTTATTTATTTATTTATTTATTTATTTTGGCCTACAAGTTGTTTGTGTCTTTTTATGGTGTTGTTGTTCTCCATTCTTGACCTTTTGACCTTTCCTGTGGCATCATGAATCATTTGTTGTTTGCATTGTCTTTTGTCTGTCCTTGGCCTCGTAATTTGTATGTCCTTTCTGTCCTCAATCTTGCCAGTTTCTTTGATTCTACAAGATTGTTGTCCTTTGTTGATACTCATCAAAGATAGTCTTCCAAAGAGGAATATGCCTCTAAGATGTGCTGTAGTTTCTTGTTTATGGGGGTCTCGGCTACTTCACTTGATATATTGAAGTGTTCTAACTTTCTTTTCTTTTTATATATATATATATATATATATATATATATATATATATATATATATATATATATATATATATATATATAAAATTATGTTGTGTGCATTTATGCATTTCTAATTTCTATTGTCTTTGCAAATAGAATGTTTTCCGTGGCTAATGTGAATGCATTTTGATTGTTACTACGATTTTTATTGATAGTCAGTGTGTGACTTGAAATCTCTTTGTCATTGTGTTTGTGCATGGATCTGTAAATAGTGTATTAGTGCTGTCGGCATTCCATAATTCAGGTGAGCAAGGAAGCTGTGAAACCGATTGTTTCCACAACTGCTGTTAAGAATCCTTGTCGTGGACCAAACTGTGGAAATGGATCGTTGCCTGGATCTGTGTACTGCAGCGACATCTGCGTACAGAATCACGCTGAAGAATCCATACAACTTATCGAACAAGAGCGCCAGAAGAGTCAGCCGCAGAGATCACGCAGTGAGGTACAGCATACGTAATTTTGCGCTTACTGTGTAACAGTAATTCATGCGCAATTTTACGCTTACTGTGTAACAACAATTCATAAGTAATTTTACGCTTACCGGTACTGTGTAACAGTAATTCATGCACAATTTTATGCTTACTGTGTAACAGCAATTCATGCGTGATTTTACGCTTACTGTGTAACAGTAATTCATAATTTCACACATGTATCCTCCAAACTTTACAAGTCGTTTTAAATAAATGTTAATTTTGTGGTTTCAAGTCGTTGATCTGAGAAATTGCTTGAGAAAACTCCAATTGGCTCGTCGTTAATTGTTTTCTAAAAGAATATTTTCAATTTGATGCACGTGTTTAACTTGTGGCCGGACAAAATGTCATGGGTACAAAATGTCAGCGGACAAAATGTCACAGGTTAGAGTTAGGATGACATTTTGTCCACTGACATTTTGTCCCAGTGACATTTTGTCCGCTGAAATTTTGTCCTTGCACCATTTAACTACACTTGTGGATAGCATATGACGTTTTTGCTCAGCACAGTGATGCTTTTAGGCAACGTCTTTTATTATTTTTCATTATTGTTGCTAATGTTCATCAGACAACCGTTGCCATATCGAAATCCGAAGAGCGTGTTGTGGTATTTGAGAGGAAAACCGGCAAATTGTTGACTGGTCCAGTTGCTCCAACTGAATCAACCTTACTTGCTTGGCTTAAGAAGCATCCAACATTTGAGGTCCTTCAACCAAGCCATCATTCATCAAGTTCCTCTTCTGCTGTCAGTAAGTGAGAGAATTTTATGGATTACAGTAATGCACTGTAATGTAATGTAATGTAATGATATATGTTCAGGCGCTTTTGTTGTAGGCCTTAGCTTTGTTTACTGTGCTCGAGAAATTGTCTAGAAATAATAATAATAATAATAATAATAATAATAATAATAATAATAATAATAATGCACTGTTTTTGATTGTCATTGTAGTTTTTTTGTAAAGCATAACTTTTTTGCATAGGTAGTAATTATCATTTAGATCTGTGCTTTGTAGTGGTTTTGAAAACTGACGCCATAAAAATTACGTGTGTCTTCTGATAAGCTAAAGTTTTGAAGTAGAAGCCAACATTCTCTGTCGTTCCTTTATCATGAGTTTTTAAGAATCGGATTTTTTCAATACATGTAGTTTTACTTTGAAAAGCTCAGAGCAAAAAGTTTTATTCGAAAATCTGTAGAGAAAGACAAGAAGCCCGAAAACAAGAAAGCGCCGGCGAAGGAAGTCCGAATCCCGATTTCTAAGGAGGCAGCCAAGACTTCTATTCCGGGTCCTCTTCAGAGCCGCGATCCGGAACAACCACAAGGTGGAGTAAGGGAGGAAAAGATGAAGGCTACTGCTCCAGGTCACGCACAGCAACAGGGACCTATTGCTGATAGGAACAGGCCTACGGGCATTTATCGGGGCGATGTGCACAGCGAGAGTACTTACTCGCGAGGAGGTCCCGACCCAGCTCGAATCAGCATACGCAATACTTTGAGAGAAACTCTTCTAGCCAGGTACCGAAGCAGTTATTATTATTATTATTATTATTATTATTATTATTATTATTATTATTATTATTATTATTAGCTAAACGATTTCCATAGCGCAATAAGCATGGAAAAATGGCCAAAGACAAGAGCGCTTTACAATACTATGTATACCCGATGGTGAATAGGTAAGTCTTAAGATTACGTAGAAAAATTCCAAGAGAGTCAGATATGATGATATAATATGAGGCCTCCCATTGCAGAATTTATGATGCACCTTTTAGAGCATTTTCTCATACGGTCCACAGATGTCACTGTCAGTATTGGTGACCTGAAGACACCAATTTATGGTAAAGTTACTTTCATGCTTCTCATTTTCGTTTTATGCTTTTGATTAAACTGATACAATTTTACAGACTACAGTAAAACTCTGTTAGAACACAGGAGCAGTTAAGGGTCCATCCATATAGTACATACGCACTGAGGGGGAGGAGGTTTGGATTTTGGAGATTTTGCATATGTACGGTGTGTGCAACAGGGGGAGGGTTGAAAACATGCCTTTTTTGCATGTATATACGTACTATATGGATGAGCCCTAGCATAGACTCTCTGCTAACACAGGCTATTTATTTGTGGTCAGGATTTGACTGTGTTTTATTTTGTCTGTAGAGCAAATGAAACAGACGACGTGATGTTGTCCGGTCCTGAAATCAAGCGTCTGGCTCTGGATATCGAGCAGGAACTTTTTGGTTACTATGGCGAAGTCAACACAAAGTACAAGCACAAGTATCGTACGCTGATTACGCACCTTAAGGATCCAAAAAACAAGGTCAGGATAAAACAAAAATAGAAGCTATGATGTTATATTTTGATGCAGTTTCTGACATTTTGTTTGGCAAACTAGGCAGTTGTCCTAGAGTGGCTTTAGTAACTAAATCAGAAATGTTTAAATTGATTTAAATTTTCGAGATACAGGTACATGAAAATGAAGCCATGTTATGTTAATGCCATTTTGAGGTTTATTTATTACTTACAGGCTACTGTCATGAAGGAACCTTGGTTTCCTTTGTAGCTTGTTATTTCCTTAATTATACTGTACAGTGTACAATGAATTTAGAACTAAAAATTGTATGCATTTCTTTGTAACTGATCAACTTGAATTAAAATGTAATAGTTTTGTTTTGGAAATAAATCATTGATTGATTGATTGAAGTTATTTACATTTGTTGATTTAAGTTTTCTCTCTGTCTGTCTGTCCATCTGTCTCTCTCTCTCTCTCTCTCTCTCTCTCTCTCTCTCTCTCTCTCTCTCTCTCTCTCTCTCTCTTTCTCCCTCTCCCCAAAGAGTTTTTATTTGTTGCTAAGAGGGCTCCATGGTTTTAAAAATATTAATTAACTGTTAAGCAAATACTATGCAACCAGCATATTGTCAACATTGTCAGCTATTGCTTTCAATTTGTCTTCTAATTTTATTGTTGTGATTTCAGCAGTGCAGTGTCTCAATTTCTCATGCCTTTTCCTATTTGCAGGGTTTGTTTCGCAAGGTTTTGTTTGGTGAGGTTAAGGCATCGCGTTTAGTTCGACTTAGCAGTGAAAATCTTGGTTCAAGGGAACTGGCTTTCTGGAAAGACCCAAGTGCAAAAGTGGGTTTGTCTTAATACTGAGATTTTTGCATAAACAATTATTGCTTTAACTTGTCCTAGGCAGTCTGTGTTACAAGACAAAATGTTTGTATTATTTATGATTAACAGCTGTCTCATTTCAAAAGCTTTTTAGAAATTCTATTTGAGGGGGGTTAATTATAAACATGGTTCTTTATCTTTTGACTCAGCCAATTTGACATGTATATCATAAGACAGACTTGCAAATTTATAAATCGTTGGCATTATGTTATGTCAACTTTTCTAATATTTAATTAATTGAATATTTAGCAGTACTTCTGGTTATTAACATACTGTTTCCATAAGTGATGTTTTGGATTACTGCCATTACTGATATTAGTGTGTCCTGCTCATCTGTCCATTATCCATCCATCCATCATTCATTCATTCATTCATTCATTATGTATAGTGAGTAAAGAGGTTAGTTATTGATTGTATCTACATGAAATTATAAGGAAAAGCCTAGTTTCATTGTTGTTTTGATTTGTTATGTTAAAATAGATGGCTCGTCAAGAAAAAACGTTTGAACCAAAGCCTCCAAAGAAAGCGGAATTTGCATTACCAGTATGTGAACTTACTACTTACTTACTTACTTACTTACTTACTACTACTTTTTATTTGCTACTGAATAGAATTTAATTTCATGTTCTTTCTTTTGTGTTATTTCAGCATTTCAGTAATGAATTATTTGACCACGTTTTCCTAATTACTAAGCCTGTGCCGCTATTGTTTTACAACTGCCAAGTAATTTAGTATTAAATATGCATGTTAAATTCCCTTTACTATCTTTTTAAAGTGGTCCAGATAAGCATTTCTGAATACACTGCATTGACTGAACTCAATTTAACTGTCTAATCCTAGGCATCTAAGGTTTTCTTAAGTTGGCATTATATCAGAGATGGGCAAACTAAGGCCCACGGGCCGCATGCAGCCCGCCACCGGATTCCATGGGGTCCATGAGTTCATTTAGAAATATGCCTATGAGTGGCAGAAATTGAGATCATTATTTCAGGAAACATTTTAAATTATTTTCTGGAAACATGGCACTTTATTTTTAAAATCTTAGAAATGGTTATTAAATACTTGATATTTGAGCGGCAAATATTTATTATCCTAACGCTACTAGCTACTATGCTATAGACAAAATAAATTATACTAAAAGTTACCTATGATGATGATGATGATGATGTATGTCAGTATCATAATTATAAGCATTTTGGCTTTTTGTATGTATGATCCGCCTAATGTAGTATTAGGTTTCGTGCGGTCCTTTAAGGGAAAAGTTTGCCCACCTCAGCATTAAATTATACTATATCCAATTATTAGTTCTGTGTATCCCCTCTGATGGAAGTTTAGAATTGTTTCCTCTTTAAAAACAAATAGTTATTACAGGTTTTGATATATTTGCATTTTTTTTCTCATGGAAAAACATTTGTCTATGATGACGAATGGATAGATACTGGAAATTAAAAATAGAAAATGCTGTTCTTTTTATTTGGTCTTAAACCTTTGCAGCATTGTTCTATCATTCAGTCTTTCCATGTCTTTGTGCCACCTTAGTCTCATTGTTAATATCTAACGCTTCGTCCATTTTATCCAAATTGAGTTACAAATAGTTCCCCAGTTAAGGGGTTAATATCTTGCTGAAAACACACATGTCTATACACTGTAGCCTAGTGCACGATTTATGGACTACTTATGCATGTATTGGAGCATCTGAAATCTTTTTCACTTGAGGGTCCATCCATATCGCATGTATGCACTGAGTGGGAGGGGTTGGATTTAGGAGATTTTGCGTATGTATGGTGTGCAAACGGGAGGTTGAATTTATGCCTTTTTGCATACGTACTATATGGATGAGCCCTGATGCACCAGAACATCTCATACTGAGCCATGCAAAAACTCAGCTCATGTGGTCCAGCTTCTTTCACATGACCTGCACTGGCTTCTAGTTAGTTGCACGTAACGTAATTTTGTCCGCGTTTTTGTGTCGTCAGCCCAAGTCGCCGTTTTACGATCCCAGTTACGATTACCTGTCGTCGATCATCGTCGACACGACGTCTAACCACGGCAACCACTTCTTCGACATCAACTGCAAGATCTGCACCGGGAAGATCCCAGAGCCCATGTACTACGAAGCCAGCAAGACTTCATCGGGCGGTCTTGTGTTGTCAAAGAAGATGCCGCATCTGCTGCCGGAACCGACGCTGAACCTCCGGTGGCGGCTAAACTGGCAAGAGACGACGATTACGCGCCGTCTGCGGTCGGCGTTTCTCGAGATCCGCGCCGTACCAAGGTTGCGGTCACCCCCGCTTCGGGTGGTCTGTCTGTGTCCTTGACAGCCTCGAAATCGGAAGAGAAGGCAGCAATCTTATCGCCTCCTAATGTTGTGTAGGTGTAATCGTAATATTAATACAGATTGTTGTATGTTGGCTCTGTCTGATTCTCCTGTTTATATTACTTACTTATTTGAGTTGAGAAAGGAGTCTTTTCGGTTTCCGTCTCGGTTGTACTTATTCTGAGGAATTTTCTATTAATTAAAATATATTAATCAAATCTAATCGCTCGTTTACCTTAACTCTCGAGCTCACCGCCTAACAAGATCCAGGACAAGGAAGCAAAATGATAATAATATTATGTTCTAACAGCAACACATATGTAAAGTGTAAACAGATATGATTGCATTTCAATGCGTTGCCTACAGTGGCTCAGATGTGACCAATTGATTGGCAAGGACATCAATCAATCTGCAGAATAATTATGATCATCACAGTTTGAATGATCCTCGAGATCCATAAGATCGTAATTCTTTTACACGATTGTTCTATTGTTCGAACTGTTCTTCGTAGGTCACCGCCAGTGTCCGTCCAAACGACTGTGACAGAAATTTCTACCAGTTACAGAGTGGGACAGGTGGAGCCACTGGTTCTTTGGAAGGGCGCCATCTATACCCACGATGTCTCCAAAGTTGCTGTTTGTGCTTACCTTGTGTCTGGTTCATTGGCTGTTCTCAAGGAGGTGAGTTTCCTCGTAACATATAGGTTCCACGTTGGAGATGACTGGGGATGCATCCCCCACCAGCCTTTTTTTGCTTGTCAACCTTTTTCGGGATTTATTCCACGCAGTTTACCGCGGCTGGGTCCACTGCAAGTCGCGCCATCTTACTGGAAAAAAACTTACTGTCATTTCACAGCTATGTTTGCTGATTCCAATTAACTGTACATTTGTCTTTCTGCTTGCAGGACCTGTCTGATCTGATAGTCATCAGTGGCAGATTGCCTCCAGATAATGTATATTATTATCTGTCGCATATCAAACAGTCCGGCTCATTTTCAAGGGTCAGTGTGGCATTCTAGCATTGGATGTTGCATTTCTGCTAAATGTACTGATGAAATTAATTAATGTAACAGTATATACTTTGCAATGTTAGCAGTGTTTTGCTGAGATGAAAGTAAGGATAGCTTCTATTTTTGGTAAAAGTCTGTTCTCCAGCTATGTTTATATATGTGTGTTGTGTGTGTGTGTGTTTTTGTGTTTACACACAAATTGTCTCCATATTGCCATTATAAAGCTTTCCTGGTGTGAATATAATATGATGTATATCAGAATATTGAGCAGGAACTTTTTGGTTACTGTGGCGAGGTCAACGCAAAATACAAACACAAATACCATACGTTGATTACGCTCTTTTTATAGTGCCCCTTTTAAAATCATCCAGAAATGCTCACACTATGATTGTTGCTTGTTGATAAATAATAAATGTTTAGTGGTATTTCTGAAGAGCGTCTCGAGTGAGTCTGTGCGAGCGTAAGACACTGGCACTCGTCACAAAACAGTCGTTGCAGTTACGACTTAGACTAATCGAGCCCCTCTGAGTAGAAATACGAGGCGCTATATATGAGTTCACCCTTTATTACATTACATTACTCGTTGAATTGATGAAACAACATTACAGCAAATTTACGTGTTTAAACATTTTCTCGTGTCTACAGGACGTTGCTGTGTTGCGCTTTGAGTCGGCCGGTAGCCAGAACGAGGAACTGTACCACCAGCTGTTCACCTACCTTCACAGCCGTGACAGGTGTGGGGTGGTGAGCGGATGTTCCGGTTCAACCGTGAAAGACATGTACATTGTTCCGGTGGCGTCGGGCCGTGGTCTGCCCTCAGTTTTGCTTCCTTCTGACGGGCCAGGTAGAAAAGCCAGTGCCTTCCAGTGCATTTATTAATGCTTTCATTCTGAGTTTGCTACTTTTGAGACTGTTGGTTTGAAATCTTGAAGTTGTAGTATAGCTACGAGAACGGTTGAGGCCATTAGTTGCGGAATGCAGAACTGAGAATAGATAGGAAAGCCATTTCATAATAGAGCTCATGTAACCATAGTAATTTTAAAGTCACATCTTGCTGTCCGATAAAAGAATAGCATCGGTGCCAGGATAGGTTAACCCTTTAACCACTAAAGTGCCCAAATGCGCCCATACCCTTTAACCATCAATTGGACACATTGGATAGCCGAGCTGTTGGAGATGGTAGACAATGATTTAACTTTTTTCACATATTTAATTTTGTAGTAATTATTTGTATTCATTTACTTTCTTTTTGGCACAGGGCTGTCGGAAAATCATCCGAATCTTTTGCTCGGCGTCATTTTGAAGCACTCCTCAAAACGACCGGGCATATCTTCTCCCGGTCCGGTCAAACCTCCTACGTCGACCAAAACCTGGATGTACTCTGAACGGATGCCTGAAAACAGGGAGGAGCGTGGCCCTGAGGCACAGCACCATGGATATAAGCACGGCACAAAACAAGTTGAAACAGCTGTAATGAATGTGGAAAAGCGGAATTCGTAATAATAATAATAATAATCATAATAGCTGAAATAATAAACGTGCTTTAATCCTATTAAGAGACTTTTATTTTAGGCTTTGTTGATGTTTAAAGGTTTATAGGCCTTCGTTGTGGTGGTGTAAAAAATAGATGTGCTGGAATTTTAAATTTAGAGGAGGGCTATTTTCAATGACTTTAGCTGACTTTTACTTCATCAGATGGCTTCTCATTATATTTCTCAGTGTGCATCAATTTTACATTTATTTTCTTTTATTTTTTCATGTTTTTGTTTAAAGAGTGCATATGCTTCCAGCTCATAATGGTGAGCATTTGGTTGCTTTATTACTTTTAGGTGGAAGAACTCACTGCAAAGGTGAAGGTCAAATCAGTCGTGCCATCAGAACAACAGGATGATATTTTGGGCGCTGAATCCAGCGGGGCATCTGATGTCGATGAAGATCTGTCAGAAGTCGCTCGAAAAGATCCAATCGTCAGCAAATATTCGAAGTTCGAGAAAAGAAGTCGTTCAGAAAGCCAGGTCCGAGTTCATTTTAAAGTCCCAAGTTCTCGTTTTTATGGCTGTATTTCTCCTGCATATGGTAGCCCTCTGTATGGTAACTTTCCTCTCTTCTGCTCATCCCCCTCCCGGTAATTCTGTTAACAGTCAGAATGTTGTCTTCCATTTAAGAAATGGTCTCATAATATTTTTGTTTTCCCTTGCAGTTAGTTTTCAGATATTCTTGCATCTTCGGTCATATTGTTTCAATTTTAGCATATTTAATATTTATTTATACTCGAGCAAGTTGTTCTCCCCTGAATTTCCCCACACTTTGGGTTCTTCACTTTGCGAATACCTTGGCATTTGTTAACAACCATGTAATAATATTAATAATCCAGTGGTTAAAACATCATTATCGGTTCGTTTTTCTTTTATTCGTAGTTGTTGAGGTTGCCTTCGACGACGAAAAACCATACGACCCATTTGACGATGAAGAAGACAAGCCGTACGATCCGTCTTCTCCGGAGTTTGTGCCAACAACAAGAGCAGTGGCAGGCAGAAATACGGTTTCTGCGTCAAAATTAGCATCTTCTTCTTCTACCGGAAATCTTACTTCTTTGAATGCACTTCTGCCAAACCCGGTGTGCTGTTATTCTTGTTTGCTTATCGACAAAAACTGGCAATGCAACTTGTGGGTGACTTATTGATAGTGCACCAATATAATATATAAAATATATAATACTTTGTGACCAACGCGACTAGTCTTGAAATGTTCGCTACCAGACTAAAAACGCACTTGTTTAGCATCTCATTTAAGTGCAATGTGTAAAGCGCTCTTGATCTTAGCCTGCTGTGACTATAGCGCTATATAAATTGGCTTATTAACTAACTAACTAATGTATTTTCTTATATAAATTTTGCAGCGTTAAGTAGGTCTGGTTAGTTTGCATAATCTGGCTGATTTGTTTGTTTTGTTTGCTAGTTATTTTATTGGTTCTCTAGCATTTTTTTAATGACTGAATGTAGTAATGGTTCCATTCAAATCTCTGTAATTATTTTGTTCTGTATCTTGATTTATTCAGACGTCTTCTCTTGGCGGTGGAGTTGCTGTGGCACCGTCTTTGAAACCAGTGGGTGGATCATCGTCGAATACCACGGACATGACAACAACCATGCTGACGACGCTGGCTGCCATCTCGACAACTAGCAACACCGAGGAACAACGTCGTCTGTTCGCCGAGTTGACCGACAAGATCAACGAGCAGAAACTACACCTGGACAAAGAGAGACAGGACCTGAAGAATGAAGAATCGTTGGGGTTCGTGGATCAGACTTCGTCTTTGAAACGGAATAATTCCTCCTCAGAGTCGTTGTTACAGATTCTCAGCGGCAAGGCTTTTGCCGCTAAGGCGGGAAACATTCCAGGTCTGTCGCAGACCGAACTGTCTTCCACGTTTGGCTCTGCTTACGGTGAAGGGACTTTGGCAAACGCCTGGGGGCATTTGAGCGCAGATCACGCGATGAAATCAATGCCACCGGCAGCAGCGTCAAACCTATCGCAGATGCCAATAGATTCAGCTGCCATTATGAACTTGGCGAGAAAACGGCTTGCGCAGAAAGCGGGCGATTCACATCACGTGGCTCCGAAAGCTGAAAATACGTCGGCGGAAATAAGCGTAGATGTGAAGAAAAATGATCTATCTATGCCCGCCGATGGTGCCGTGCCAAACGGAAACGAACTAGGAACGACGGGGATGTCGGGCATTGTAACAAGCCCGGAAATTTCGTGCAACATCTCTGTACTACCTCCATCGATTCAGCAACTGCTGTCTGGATCGTCGTTTGAAAACCTGAAAAATATTGTCGCAAATGCCACCGGAAAAAAGATTTCCGACGTCAACGTCGGGTCTAGTGTCATAAAATTCGAGCCGCCTAGGCACGAGAACGATGATAGCACAACGGCGAACAGAAGTGGCGACACTTTGTCGTCGGAAGACTTGGCCCGAAACGGGAAATACGAAACTCGTTTTCCATCCAACACGCACGGAGATGTCGACTACAGATTCCAGTCTGACTCGTCGGATGTGAACTCCAGCAGTTACGAAGACACCGAGAAACAACACTGGAACCTTCAAATGCCAACGGGTGCTAGGGTAGACCCAAGGATGCAGTCTTCCCATCCTCCCGCATTTTCAATGCAGAAGCCGACAGGACCGATCCCATTTCGTCCCAGTATGCAGGCGCTGCTTGAAACGCCTTCTGATTCAATGCCTAGAAATTCTTCCGAGGCGAAACAGCCGCTTCTTAAAACACCGCAGATGTCAGGCGCTCTGGATCAGTCTAAACCACAGCCACGAGAAATGAATCAACCTCCATTCCCACCGTTTATGCAGCCTTCTCCTTTTCCGTCGAAACCCTCTCGGCCGTCATTTCCGGCCGAAATGCAGGGGGGTCATCAGATGTCGGACAGTGATGATCAGCAGCATCAGTTTAAGAAAGGTTCTCTGCGTTCAGAGGTTCCGAGACCACCGCTCCTGCCCGACGTTCCAAAACCGCCATTTCCACCTCAGTTGTCGAGGCCGCCGTTTCCGCCCGGCATGCAGAGGCAGCCGTTTCTGCCCGAGCCTCCGAGACCACCTGTTTTGCCTGATCACTTGCGGGCTCCGATGTCGAGTAGAAACGAAACGGTTTTGCCATCCCAGACTCTCGGAAGCACCCATCGACCTAGTTCCGGTTTGCTTCCGATTCCGTCGTCTGGAACTGCTGCGGGCAAAGGTCAGACAGACTCTTCGGGTAAAGGTCAGATCGACTACAGTTCTCCTTCAGATAAGTATTTTGTGCCCCAGCCAGCCGGACCAAGAAATTTGCCGAAGACAAACGATCAGTCCGCTGCAGAATTGAGCAAACCGTTTCTGGTTGGCGATATACTGAAGCAGCTCGACAGTACAAAGTCTAGACAGGGTTTGGTGGTCAAGACATCTTCTGCGTCTGCAGTTACCGGCCAGAATAAGTCCAAGATTTCGCCGCAGACTTCCTCCGAAGATGCAAATCTCCGGGAAAGGAAGGTTCTCCTGCCCACTCCGACATCGCGGTCAAAACAGAAACCGAACGAAAAGAGGACGTCGCAGAACGCCGCAGAAGCGGCGCAGGAGAAAAAACAAGAAAGCCGGGAATCGTCGGAAAACAGGAAACAAGAACAGAAGTCGGAGGCAAATTCCAATCGCACTGCTGTTCGCAATTGGTCGGCCAAGTCCGACTGGGAGACAAAAAAATCGGACAAAACCGGTTCGACCGACGACGACGGAAAATCCCTGCAGCAGATTGAATTGGAGCTGATACCTTTACCGCCCACCAGATCGGTGCAGGAGGACCAATCTGGTAGATGCGGAAAAGAAGACGGAAACAAAGACAATAAAGAAGATCAGTCGGCACAAGGTAGACCCGAAAACAGGCCGGATGAAAATAGCCGGCACAGCACGGATCACTCGGACAAGGAGAAACCGAGCGAGGGCCGTCGACATTCGAAGCAGTCTCCGTCTGAGCTGTCGAGAAGTCGGCCCGGAGAGCACGGCAAGTATGACTCAAAGAAGGGTGCGAAAGACAACTCCGAATCGCAAGGTCAGGCTTCCAATCAAGACAAGCGAAGATCGCGGCTGCAGGACAGAGGAAGACACTCGCGCGGTTATTCCAGCCGACAGGAACCGAGGTCGAAGGAAAGACCTTCCAGTTACCGTGCGCGGTCTTCCGACAAGCGTTCGAACGCCGAGCAACAGAGACGCTTCTCTCGCGACCGGAGACGCAGTTCGCCGCTCCTCGACATTCGGAAACGCGAGGGCGACGGCGGCTTGCTCGCCAAGGAGCGAAACAGTCATGGCAAAACCAATCAGGTGCAGTCTAGTCCAGTCGTGCAGGCCGAAATGAAGCCCAGCATTCTCGGAATACCGCCTCTGCTGGCGATGAAGGAGACGCCGGGGTTGCAGAGCGCCGCGACTCCGGCGATACCGTCGCTTCTCGACATAATGGGCGTCAGTCGAAACCGGGTCGCGCAGTCGAGGTCGTCTTCGGAATCGAAAAACAGCGGCGGCGGCGGAGGCGTCGCCGGTTCGGCCGCGCCGGGCTCGCTTGCGATGAACTACTGCCGGGATTACAAGCACGGCACGGACTTGGAAGATCCAAGAGACTGCGACAGACGAGCTGCGTTAGGAACAGCATCGGAGGAACCATTTGATCCGCGCGGTATGTTAGATACGATGGAACGAAGAGAATTTGACCGAATGCCAGAATCGAGAGATCACCGAAGGCCTGTCCTATCGCATCACTACCAGGTCGATTACCAGGAGAGAAGAGATATACCGATAGAAGTGCGGGATTCGTCTCTTGGCAACGCCGGCATGCCTCCTAAGAGGCCCCTAATCGACAGACCCCCTGTGGGAGATTTTCACCAGCCATATGCGGGTGAAGGAGGTCCTTACGAGGGTGGGGCAGAGTTTTCCCGTGCTGGATACAGATACAGATCGGGGAGTGCTGAAGGGGACGAAGGCGTCGATAGTAGACGATGGGGGGAAATCCGTGATGTGAATCAGATGATAGGCGAGCCTGTGCGTATGCATCCAGCGCAATCCTCGCAGTTTTCAGCAGCGTCCAACTTCGATAGAAATCCGGCGATCCATAATAACGAAACTAACGAGCCGGATGGACGGCTTTTCAACGCCTCGGCGATGAAGAAATCTCTCTTGGGCGATTATCCCGGCCTGAGTCAAGACCTGGACGATGAGAACCCGAAAGAGGGAAACAATACGGCCGATCAGTGGCATTTGCCGCAGTCTGTGATGCCTGAACCTTACAAGACGGGAGGAGATGGTCAACAGTCTTCGTTGCTTCCGCCTAGACCACGCTTTCCGCGACCGATGACCGGTGTTGTTCGACCAGGAAATGGTCCGACCGCTTCGCAGAGGCATCAGGCGATGTACTTCGATGAACGAGGACCGAGGCCGAGGATGCCGCCGCTCCAGTTTGGAGGCGCTCCCGACCGCTCGGTTTCCGAGTCGCCGCCTTGGCGAAATGTCGGTCTCTTCAACGCCGCCCGACAACCCGAAAACAGAGGCCAGTCGTTTATGCCGTCGGATGGAAGCGACATGGATGGAACCGTGGAAAAGAAAACCCTGTTGCCGGTGCCGGATGGCTCCGGTTCGGCGTCGTCGTCTTCGTCTGAAAAGTCGGGGTTTGCAGGCCCTGGACCGGGCCCAAGACCTCATCCCATGGATGGTCCTCCGCCGGCTTTTGTGATGCACCCGGGGCCTGGAGGGCGAATGCCGCAGCGGCTTCTGCAGCACAGGCACGCTGGTTTCCCCAGAGGGTCGCGTGGGCCTGGGATGCGACCGATGGTTCCGGGGGAGCCTACTAGGTTTAGGGGTCAACCTATGCGCTGAGAAAGAAACAGCTTAGATGATTTGTTCGAGAAACTCCTGAGTTTAAACGCAGAAACAGTTGCCGGTCTATTAATTAATTATTGATACTCCGTGAAATAAATGGTTGCGTTGCCGGAACTTTGGTTCAACTGACCGTTCATTTGATATTCTCGGTTTTGTGATGTGAATGAACTGTTTAACTGGGAATAAGAGACTGAGGTTTGCCATTATTTCATTCTGTTCGGAAATCTTATCAAGATTGTTTGATTTTGTTCATCTTGTTGATTAGTTTTGAATTTGATAAGATTTTTTGTTCCGTTTGTCGTTTGCTTCCATGGCTGGCTGTGCGCTTTGAATGGTTTAGCGCCGGCGAGTTTGTTGTCGGTCTCTTTGTCTATCCAAGGTTGAGTCGGATATAGGAGGCCAGAGTTCCGGAATGGGGGAAAGGGGCGGGCACATAAACATTTTCGACAAGTGGAAATGAAAAAGTGTACAAGCAAAAAGATCGTTAAGACGCATTCACATACGTGTTACCTACTCTGCTATCGAAAACATTTTCAGCAACTATGCCCCAATTCTCACGACTGGTCTCGCACCAAATATGGGGGCCCGGCCCCCACAGTGGCTGCGCCAATGGCCGAGATAGTCGACAGGGATATGAGCGACTATGGACATAACTATAGGACCTAGTGCTTGCTTGGATTTATTTGGGTGTGGAGAAAATTAGTGATAGCCAGGGGCGTAGCCAGGAATTTGATTTGGGAGGGTATAAATATTTTGGGTAGGTATAAATCTTAACTATAAATCATATATAACCACATGTAAATCGCATAAAAACTTTGAGGTAGACTGATTTTGGGAAGGTATATATACCGATATACCCCCTGTGGCTACGCCCCTGGTGATAGCCTTATAGGCCTATCGGCAGTGATAGTCATACCAGATTGGGGGTACTGTTTTGTTGTTTCATCATGCTAAAAAGCTACACTAGAACCAGGGGCGGTTCCACGTTGGGGATACATCCCCACCGAGCTTTTTGCCTGTCCGTTTTTCAGGGTTTACCGGGTCCGGGTTTGTGTGCAAAACAGAGCTGATGAACTTTTTGCCTGCCAGCCTTTTTCAACAAAGTCTATTTACATTTGGGCAAAACACTGCTAATGATCTTTTAGCTTGTCAACCATTTTCGGAATTTCATTGCACCCCCACCAACTTCCTAGAAATTCATTGCATCCCCCCACCAACTTCTTACATATTCATTGTAGGCCTATCTCCCCATCAACTTCCTAGAAATTCATTGCATCCACCACACCAGTGGCGGCTCCACAGGGGGGCCCGTGCTCCCCTTATTGAGTGCCTGCCCCCCCAGTTGGGACCCTATACTTAATGTTACATACATTAAACAACAAATGGTTGGCCCCCCATGATTAGAAGTTGCCACCCCAACAGCCCCCCACTTGCCAAATCCTAGAGCCGCCACTGCACCACACCAATTAAGAATTCTTGGAACCGCCATTGAGTAATAACGTATAATTATATACCTCAATGCTCGAGCTCCTTCGCTTTTTTATAATCTGCCATAGGAATGGGGAAGGCATAGGGCTATAGGCCTAGGGGTTGTGATTACATACTTTCGTTAGTTGGAGTCCCACATTTTTCATTCGTGTTTACACCAGTGAATGTACGGCCTCGTGTGATTCGCTACCGTATTGGATGGTAGGCCTATTGGATATGGGGCTGTCCATTAATTACGTCAACAATTTAGGGGGTTTGAAAAAGTTTGACAGTTGTTGACAGGGGAGGGGTCAAGAGAAGTTGATGTCAACAATTTCATTATTTACAAATAATCATAAAATAGGAAATTTCATGGAATACTACTTATTAAAATGGAAAAAAGCATGGCAAAAAGGTCATAGCCACCACATTTTGACACTCGATGAGGAAAAAGGGGGAAAATGGTCATCGCCACAAAAATAATCCACAAAAGTAATAACCTTGTTATTGGGACCTGTCATTGATCTTGGGAGGGGGGGTCAAGAGTTATTGACGTAATTATAGGGGGTAAGTGAAAGTTTATAGGCCTAGTTGTTGACAAGGGGGAGGGGGTCACAAATTGCCCAAAATTGTTGACATAATTAATGGACAGCCCCTATAGCGTACCTCGGATATAACGCATTAAATCTTACAGACCCGCTATTATTAAGTACGTTATAACGAAGATTTATACTGTATTTAAGTCAAAGGCGTCTTTAACCAGTGCGGGGGCACCTGGCGGCCTGCGGGGCCATAGATATGAACATCAATGTTTGCAAGCAAAAAAGGTCATCTCCAACGTTTTTGAATGTTGACAAGCAAAAAAGAAAAGGTAATCCTACGTTTAAAAAGTAGTTTGCGCGCGGCGCGTGGCCCCTAAGATGCGCGGGGCCCCGGGCACTATGCCCGAATTTTTACATGTAAAGGTGCCCTGAGTAGAGTAAACCAGTGAGGGATGGGGGAACCAGTGAGCAGCATGGGTGATGGGGCTAGGGCCCGTGCCCCTATTGAGTGTCTGCCACCCAGTGGCCCCAGTTGGGCTTAATGCTACATAATTAAACAACAAATGGTTGGTGATTGAAGTTAGATGCCGTAGATCCGGTTCGGGGAACCATTTGTTAAAACGATTACTGAAACACTGAACCATCCGTTGAAATATGACGATATCCTTAATTAACGGCTGTGGTGGTGTCCACTTATATCCAGTTTGTTATTATATTAGTGGTGGAAAAGTTCCTCTGGTTACATTTATTACCATACACTTTACAGTTGTCTCGGGCCTATCAGCGCCTGCTTATTTTAATTACTGTTTATTTGCCATTAAGAAAATTTAGCTCTGCTTACGGATACTTAGCCTCCTAGGCTCCTAAACCACTTTAAATCACATTATTATTATTATTATTATTATTATTATTATTATTATTATTATTATTATTATTATTATTATTATTATTATTATTATTATTATTAAATCCCAGCCAGAATAGGATCTCGCCCCTCTATGGCTATTGCCAATGACCTACAGTTTTGCTAATCAGTGTCTTATTACGGCCAAGATTCGCGTTTATTCACGACACCGTGAGGACGGAATCGAGAGTTTTATCTGATTATTTTAAAAGCGGATAAGACGAGAAGAGCCAGGAGGGCCGACGGAGACAACTCCAAGCGACTTCAGAACGCCGGCTCCGTTGCAGAGGTCCTTGTCCGAGCAGCAGAATGTTCCGAAACCGAAGCCATACATTGAATGGTCTTCCGGCGTGCATGTCTCTACGCAGCTTTTCTGTGCAGAAATCTGTATGCCAAGCTTTGTAACCTCGTTCTATAGTTTTAAAAACAAACAAATATCCGACAGTTACAACTCACTGGCAGTGGCGGGTCCAAGAATTCTTGATGCGGGGGGCAGTGGCGGCTCCACCGGGGGCGGACAGGGGGCCCGTGCCCCTATTGAGTGCCTGCCCCCCAGTGCCCCTCTCCAGTTGGGACTCTATACTTAATGCTACATACATTAAACAATAAATGGTTGGCCCCCATGATTAGAAGTTGCCACCCCAACGCCCCACCCCACTTGCCAAATCCTAGAGCCGCCACTGGCGGGGGGATGCAATGAATTTTTATGAACTTGGTGGGGGGATGCTAGGACGTTTGTGAGGGGTGAAATGTGAAAAAGTTGCAAAAAGGGCATTACTGTAAAAAAGTTGACCGGTTGACAAGCAAAAAAGTCATCAGCTGTTTTTCGCTGCATAGCAACTCAGTTTTCATATCTGGCCTTGTAGTATACGGACCAGCGGCGGCTCCAGGATTTGGCAAGTGGGGGGGGCCGTTGGGGTGGCAACGTCTAATCATGGGGGCCAACCATTTGTTGTTAGGTATGTAGTACTAAGTATAGGGTACCACTGGGGGCTAGGCATTCAATAGGGGCACGCTCCCCGGAGCCCAGCCCTGTGGAGCCGCCACTGATACGGACGTTAGATTCGTTGAGCTTACTGGGCCGACGGGTAAGTAAGTAATTCAGTAAAATCTCGTGAATTTATATAGCGCTTGGAAAGCAGCACAACAGTAGCTGGTTATTCTTACTTCTTAGGCACACGGCCTTTCTTAAAATAGCTATGGGAAAGGTGAAAGATCGGCCAAGCAATAGTCAATATCCGAAGGGCAGTGAGGCTAGGTTGTTACAGCTATGGAGGAAATGATTTTAGAAAAAGGAAGGATTGAAGCTTAGACCTGAAGGCTTGCAGGTAAAGCGTTTGACCGCTCCTATAGACTATATGGCTGGGAACTTTGTCGTCGCTGGTGGAGCCTGGTGATGTCGTTTGTTTTGTGGCCGACATAAAATTTTAGCATGCTAGTAATCCACCTAGTTACTTAGAACAATACAGTAGAACTTCGTTATAACGGACTCGGTTATAACGTATACGCGGTTACAAAGTACCGCAATGTACGGTCCCGCGCGATGGGCTACCATATATATTGGATGCAGTGTTTTATCCAGGCCTGTTAGGAGGGGAGATCCCCCTCCAACCTCAAATTCCCCCCCCAAAAAAAAATCCCAGCACTTACACAAATTTTGCATTGAATTATGTCTTTTCCCCTCCAACCAAGTCGATCCCCCCAGCCTCAACCCCAAAGGCCTGGAGTCTGGATAAAACACTGATTGGATGGCATTGGATATAGCGTACCTCGTAGGCTACTTAACCCCTTAACTGGGTATTTAATTGTAACTCAATGTAAAATGGACGGATATATCCAGGGTCCCCAGTTAAGGGGTTAATTTTACAGACCCGTTAAATACACCGTAACGAAGAACGCGGGTTGCCTGGTATTTGGAATTTTACCTTGCAAACTTTGCAGGGAGTCTTCTCAGTGTAGGGACTGCTCGATCCTGTAAAACATTTAACATCCGCCAACGATGGACCTAAAAATAAATAAGCAAATGCAAAATAGTATTAATTTTTGCAACACCAATGCTGGATAAAACGACGAGAGTTCCGTGGACAGCGTAAAGAACAAGCAAAATAATTCCTCATTGAATAAATGGCGAGGGACAGTGTTGGAGCTGCGTAAAGAACGAACAAAATTTCAGCTGAAGAAATGGAGAGGGACAGTGTTGAGTTGAAAATTTTGGGTTGAGGACGAAATTGAATAATAAATTGAGGAATAAATTGATTAATGAATGACAGAAACTGCATGTACCCGATATGCAATTTTTGAGAGGGCTGAAAGTTAGCTGGGGGTTCAACCCCCTCGGCAACTCCAACACTGGAGAGGGGCAGAAGCGTAGCGTCCCAATGGCTACTATGGCTCTAGCCATGGTCGGCACACATGATGGGGGCGGCAAATTTTGGAAGCGATCTTATTTTCTTGTGGTCGTAGGGTTGTAGAGGAGTTTTGGCGAAGGCGAAGGCGAAAGGGGGCGGCAAAATTTAGAAGGGGCGGCAAATTCAACGGCGACGACCTATTTTTTTTTGTCAGGTATTAGTACTAAGAGCAAATTGGGCGGCATTTTTTCCAGGAGCCATGGGCGGTACGAGTGCGCGCTACGCCACTGGAGAGGCGTGCTTCGAGTTTAGATTCGAAGGCATTGAATTTGTTGGAAGATACGAGTAGCATGGGCGTAGCCAACAGGCCCGGCCGTCTTATATCTGTGTGAGGCCCCGGGCACCTGGCGGCCTGCGGGGCCCTTGCTGAAGATCAGATGTTGACAAGCAAAAGAAAGTAATCTACGGATGCCGACCTCGACAATTTTTTTCGACGCGCTAGTGATGAGGTAGGTGACGACCTTTTTGCATGTCAGCATCTTGAAAGAAGAAAAAATATAGAGAGGAAAGTTGAGGATGACGTTTTTTTGCTTGTCAAGATTTTTCTAAAGTTGGTTACGGTCAAATCCAAAAATCCAACTCCCCTTCCGAAAATCCTGGCTACGTAGCCACTGTGACCCTGTGTCTGTAGACTTCTATAGTAAATGTCGGGACTTTTTGTCGGTGACCCTTAATTATTCCGGAAACCTGGCTACGCCACCGTGTGACGGAAAGAATTGATTCTGACAATTAATAAAACTCCTAAACTTAATTAGCATGATTTAAAGTGGCTTAGAAGGTAATATTACCTGTGTGAAAGCCACTAGGGGCACTAACGGGGCTTGAACCCGCTCCGTCAGCCTGACGCTCCAGCAAGTAACCCACTCTGCCATCTTCCGCCTCCCCCAGATAACTATTTTCCCCTGAATTTTTAGCAGGGCATTTGGATTAAGGTTTTAAGGAGAGAGAGTCTCTCGAGAACCTTGCATGCAACGCTGTTGCAGAAGACAACACTAGAATCTTGGACCTGTCATCTCTGTGACGCGATTTTCAGATCCCTTTTAGACAGAAAAACTTAAGACGAAACACTTTTAACTGTAACAGCCTAAGCTAAATTAGGCCTAAGGGGCTGTCCATTAATTATGTCAACAATTTTTGTCCCCCTCCCCCTTGTCAACAACTGTCAACTTTTACTTACACCCCCCATAATTACGTCAAAAACTTTTGACCCCCCCCCCCAAGATCAATGACAGGTCCCAATAACAAGGTTATTATTTTTTGTGGTGATGACCATTTTTTCCCTGTTTTGCTCATCGAGTGTCAAAATGTGGTGGGGATGACCTTTTTGCCATGCTTTTTACCATTGTAGTAAGTAGTATTCCATGAAATTTCCTATTTTTTTGATTATTTGTCAACAGTGAAATTTTTGACGTCAACTTCTCTTGACCCCCTCCCCTGTCAACAACTGTCAAGCTTTTTCAAACCCCCTCTAAATTGTTGACGTAATTAATGGACAGCCCCTAAGCTAAAGTAGGCATAAGTGTTTCAAGAATAACTGAAATATTATAACCAGCAGGTGGACATCTTACCGATTAGACAACATCCCAGGAACGCGACCACAACAATCGAATTCATTGTTTCAAACCTCACAGGAAATTGCAGAGCAGATAAAAGATGATTAGCAAGGAAGTCATATATTCAAGTTCGTTTTATATTTCTCCGCAGGGCGGGGAGAGAGAGAGAGAGAGAGAGAGAGAGAGAGAGAGAGAGAGAGAGAGAGAGAGAGAGAGAGAGAGTTTATAGGCTAAGCACCCCGTGGCCTCATATTTAGACGCTAATTTAAGGCGTTGTCAAGGACAAACACCCACTCTCCCGCAGCCGGGGAGAGCGTACAACAAACACATGCTTTAAATTCAAAGTCAGGTTTGCTGAGTGTCAAGCAACCAACGTAGTGTTTTGCACCCATTTCTCAAACAACGTAGGCCTACTAACGTAGTTTATATAATTATTATTTCTATGAAAACATAGCCCTAAGCATAGCCCTAAGAAAAACTCAACTGACTGCATTTATCATAGTGCCAAGATATGCCCTGGCACTGTGGCACAGGGCCCAGTATAGCCACATTGTTATTGGGACCTGTCATTGATCTTAGGGGGGGTGTCAAAAGTTTTTGACGTAATTATGGGGGAGCTAAGTGGGAAGTTGACAGTTGTTGACAAGGGGGGTGGGTCAAAATTGCCCAAAAATTGTTGACATAATTAATGGACAGCCCCTAATTGTAGAATTATTGATTGATCAGGTAAGACGTTATATTTTAACTACTAAATTTTCTAAGTATTCCTGCCTGCCTACAGTGGCGTATTTAGAATTTTGGTAAGGGGGCAGCCCATGGCGAGCGCGAAGCGCGAGCCTATAATGGGGTCTGCGGACAGGCTAGGCCAAGACCAAAGGGGGCATGGCCCAAATGGCCCAATGGTAAATACGCCACTGCCGACTGGGCTTCAATCGGTGCAAATATGAAAGCCCTACGACACCACAAATTTTCGCTCAAATTTCGAAAAAAACTCTGGACTATGGAAAAAAAACCTGGACCATGGAAAATTTTCGGGCGACCCAAAAATTCATGTCGATATTTCAACCAAATTTCTATTTAGAACCTTCAACGCCTTGCAGTGATATCAGTGGAGTAGAAAAATCCGCCACTTTCCACCCTATTAATGTGTCTATATTGCAAAATATAATAATGCTGGCTATACATTTTATAGATTTTCAAACCTTTAAAGCAGTCAGATATCTGATAGATATCCAAATTGCGGGTCCAGATTCTTTGTGGGCATCGACTGGGCTTCAATCGGTGCAAATATGAAAGCCCTACGACACCACAAATTTTCGCTCAAAATTCGAAAAAAAACCCTGGACTACTATAGTCCATGTCTGGAAAATTCTTTTTTTGGGCTTCAATCGGTGCAAATATGGCGACCCAAAATTGAAAAAATTCATGTCGATATTTCACCCAAATTTCTATTTAGAAGCTTCAAACGCCTTGCAGTGATATCAGTGGAGTAGAAAAATCCGCCACTTTCCACCCTATTAATGTGTCTATATTGCAAAATATAACAACAGTGGCGATTTTTTAGTCAGATTTTGGTCCAAATTGCGGGTCCAGGGCATCCATGGCGCTCAAAATTCGAAAAAAACCCTGGACTATGGCAAAAATTCATGTCGATATTTCACCCAAATTTCTATTTAGAAGGCCTATAATGCCACTTTCCACCCTATTAATGTGGTCTGGGGACAGGTTAGGCCAATACCAAAGGGGCATGGCCCAAGTGGCCCAATGGTAATACGCCACTGCCTGCCTATATAGACCTACGGAGCCTATTTCCTTCAGCTGAAGGGTCAACATAAGTGGCCTCGTAACTTCATATTAAGTTAACTGGCACATGGCCTTATTTGTCCTTGATCCCTTAATCGGCACTGGATAGGCCTATAATACCAGGGGCGTAGCCACTGGCGTAGCGTGTAGGGCCTACTATTGCAGCCTATGACTCCTGGCCAATCCGCCGCCCCAAATTCACTCTTAATAGACCTATACATCTAACAAACAAAAAAGGTCGTCGCCGCTAAATTTGCCGCCCCTTCGAAACTGTGCCGCCTTCGCTAAAACCTAAAAACCTTCCCAAAAGGTCGCTTCCAAAATTTGCCGCCCCCGTCATGTGTGCCGCCGATGGTTAAAGCCATAGTAGCCATTGGGACGCTACGCCTCTTGGCGTAGCCGTGAATTTGATTGGGGGAGGGTATAATGTGATTTGGGGGCATAGGCGGATTTTATTAAATGCTAAGGTAGGCTTAAGCCTACCCAACTATAGTGGTCAAGGTTGTAGATCCAGGTAGGCAGTCCAGGTATCCGAAGTTCGGAATCTCTAGGAATTTAGGCCTAAGAGCTGTAAAATAGTCGGCGGCCGGACAATTTCGTTTGGGTGGCGTTTGGTACAGAGGCGGGCGGCTCAACATGCGGGGGGGGTGGACCGTGCCCCCATTGAATGCCTGTCCTCCACGCGGGTTCCCATAATTATTTTAGTGCACTAATTCGAAGCAACTAGATCAGTCCAGGTTTATGCAAACTAATCAGTCCCCATGCCTAGAGGTTGCCGCCCGCTCTAAAGGCTTGCCAAATCCTGGAGCCGCCACTGGTTGGATAAAAAAATTCTCTAGACGCCCCACCTTGGCCCATAGGCCTGACACCGTTCGCTCAGTGACAACACTCTCGTCGTCATGACAACGGTTGAACCTTCACTTGACTTACGGCGCAATAGTCTTCTTTGTACTCGATGAACTCTGCTCGCAATACGATCCATCTTCAGTGTTTATTCTAGTCACCTTGGCATTGGAGGGAAATCTGATATGTTTGGGGGGAGGCAAGGTCTGAGTCTCCAAAAATCTTGACAAGCAAAAATGTTCATCGTCCTTTTCAAACATAGTGCTTTTCAGATGTTCCTTTAAAAATGTGGTGACAAGCAGAAAAAGGCCATCCTTCTTCCGACCTTCCTGATATATTTTTCCCCTCTCCAAAATATAAAAAAACCGTCGTCACACTTTTTTGGGGAAATTTCCATCCCCCATGCAACACATACAAAAATTTTGTTGGAGAGAGGAATTTTTAAACTTTGGGGTGGGGTAATCCCCCCAGAGAAGGCCTAGAATAAACACTGGTTCTTCTTGTCTTTGTGCTAACCTATCGTTTCGCAGCGTAAAACTAACTACATTCGATTCTCAAAAGAGGACGTTACAGATAGACTGCAATGTATTGAATCAATTAATTATCAGTTAAATCGATCAATCGAAATGACATTTGGTCGCTGTTAGGCCTATTTAGACAAAACATGTGATGCGAGAAAATGCCGAGATATTGTTGAAGACCAGTGGCGGCTCCAGGATTTGACAAGTGGGGGGCCGTTGGGGTGGCAACTTCTAATCATGGGGGTCAACCATTTGTTGTTAGGTATGTAGTATTAAGTATAGGGTCCCAACGGGGGCACTGGGGGCCCGGCACTCAATATGGGGGCACGGGCCCCCTGTGCAGCCGCCACCGTTGAAGACCGAAAAGCTACAGAACAGACCCGCACATGGCGCCCGCACATTAGGGCAAGAGGGAGCACTTGCCCCCACCCTGGAAAATGCAAATACCAGTAGTTCACATTGTAATTTGAAAACCTTGCTAAAATATTAACCGTTACCATTGTGTTAAAATGTGTCTTGCCCCCCTCCTGGAAAAATTTCTGTGGGTGCCCAGTTGCCCACGTCACCCGCGGTAGGTGATTATTTCTTATAAACTTTCAATCTGAAACCCATCAGGTAGGCGTGCACGTGATCAGACGGTCGTCATGGCCACGCCATGAACTGAGTTCGTAGTCACCATATGGTTAACTGAAAAATTGTGCAATTCGCGCGCACACGCAATCAGTCCATTGCAAATCATGAACATGTAGGCCCGAAAAAACCTAAGTACACAACGCTGCTGTTAACAAAGTCAAACAAATGGTGAGCTAAGCATTGAGCAAACATTTGAACGGTACACTAGGACAGAAGAAAGACGTCATAGAAAAGCATTATTGGGATGGTCTTACGGTCTTACCTGACCCGCCGCCTCATAGACATACTGACCTTTGCCCGCCGACAAACCACCTTGCCTATAGGCCTAGCCAGTGTTTATTCTAGCCAACTTGACATTGGGGGGGAGTTTGAAATGTTTGGGGGGACAAGATTTGTCTCTCCACGCTTTGGGAGGAATTTCCATCCCCAAGCCAACATATACAATTTTTGGGAGGGGGATTTTAAAACTGGGGAAATTCCCAAAAAAAAAAAAACAGGCCTAGAATAAACACTGCCTATAGCTATCTCAAGAAAGATTAAGCGCATAAGAATAAGCAGCTACTACTGTACTACTTTCCAGGGCGCTGTATAAGTTTACGAGATTTTACTTGCTTACTTACTTACTTACCAATGACAGCTGTAGGATTAAATATCATTTTTGAAAGGGAGAAAAAAGTCCACCGGAGTAGCCAGGTTTCCGGAGCCGGGGGTTCACATCAATATCTACGAGCAGAAAAAGGCTACAGGCAAAAAACGTCAAGTTCTTGGCAAATCTAGTCTGTTTCAATCATTCTACCTTAATTCATCCCCCAAAAAGTTACTCTGCAAAACTGGATCAACTTGTGGAATTCTGGGCTGTTGTCAACGGAAGAATTCAACATCAGTGGACGAGAGGATATAGGCCTAGATAGTTGGATGCAGATCAAGTGATGCCGTTTAGCTTTGAATCGATGGTTGATAGCATCAACTGTGCTATGAAGTATCTAAAAGGTAAAGGTACACTCAGTGTTTAATCTAGACTCCTGGACTCCGGGAGGGGGGAACTGACAAAGCCGGGGGGAATTCTGCTAAGGGCTGCTGTTAGTTCATGTAGTATGCCAAAATTTCCGTGGGAGTTTGAAATTTCCGGGTGGGTGGGAAGGGCAGTTCCCCCATGAAACGGCCTAGATTAAACCCTGGGTACACTCCATAGGCCATCGCGGACCCGTCGGGAACCGAAGGGTTAGCATCTTCAGTTATATACGGCAACGGCTGAATGAGGGCGAATTGCCAGCCTTTCCCTCGCCGCCTTTCCTTCCACCGAGTTAACACCCGATGTACTCATTCACAGCTGAGTCGACTGGGGGAGCTTGGGACAGAAACAACCGAAAAGTTTCTGCCTCGGCCGGGAGTTGAACCGCAGACCTCAAGATTGGCAGACCAGTGCGCCAACCACTGTTCCACCGCGCGTCGCTTTTGAAGTATGTGAAGGAAGTTAAAGACTGCATTGCAATTGCAAGAACAAATAATAAAAACAATTAATTTCAATATCCCGTATTATCTCAGGTATAATACGCACCTGTATATAATACGTACAAGATGCATCCTTAGTTTCTAGAGTTATCATAATGTAAAAATGTTAATACATATGTATAATACGCACCCAAAATTTCATCTGGGAATCTCAATTCAGTAACCTGCTTAGAATTGGAAGTGTAGACAAAGTTTCCCCCACCCGCAGTTTTCCTAAGTCAATTGTTTAACCATCTTTGTCAAAATCTCTATTATATTACCTAGGCAGTCACAATTTTCTTTCAAATTCTGTTTGGAAATTGAAGTAGTAGGCCTATAAAGTTTCCCTCCACTGTTGACCACATAGGTAAAAACCTCTATAATGCGCATGTTATATGCATGAATATACGGTAAATTTAAAATTATGTATGTTTATGGTAAATTATGTACATATAATTGTATGTACATAAAATTGATTCCTGTGTATAACATGCACCAACACTTTGCACCAATTTTTTGAGGGAAAAAAGTGTGTCTTATGCGCGAGATAATACGGTTATTCCTTTCAATGAATCCATTGAGTCCATGGTGAGTTCAAAGGAAATACAACTGGATTTAATAATATTTATTCAATAATACGGCCAGATTCAATAACTCTTCAAATCAATCTCACTTGATAATATTAGAGCTTATTATAATGGTGAATGTTTCTAGCGGTGGGCAGCACAAAATATCCACACATCAATTGCTTTCTTATTATATTAGATGCCGTTACAAACAGTCATGCATATTACTTAATAATTAATAGTCATCATTCACATAATTTTCAAAAGTCACAAAAGGAAAAGTTCTGAAGAAACAGTCACGATTATTACAGAACGAATGACAGTAACGCAAAGCAAGAATTCCCATTCATGGAAAGCCATGAGTTTTCAGAACCAAGCGTAACAGGTGGACAATGTTATATTTATATCCGAATGTTGTAACTTTCAGGTATTCGATTCTAAATTCCCCGAGAGCAAACGCTAAATTCAGCCAGCAACTGTATTGTCATTCACAATAAAACAAAGAACAAACAATAAAACAGAAAAACCAAAGATCTAAATGACTAGAGATAATATGCCGTCAAATTCTGTAGTCTCCCTCACGTATTTCTCTAGCAAAATTATTGTAAAGTATACTGCGGTAGCCACCAGTGTCCATAACAGTGAAAGAAATATTTTCACTGATATCTAACAGAGAACTCTTTCAATGCTCACTAATCACATTTGCATTAAAAAGTTAACATGATATAATAATAATAATAATAATAATAATAATAATAATAATAATAACAATAATAATAATAATGTAGCAAGTTCAAAGCTATTGCAGCAGTTCCAATCAATATTCACTCTTGAGAAATAACACTCAACTAAAAACTGATACTGCTAATTAGCTGGAAAAACAACATGCTAATTCAATAATTCAGGGACTCCCCCATTTTTCGCCAACTGTCTTAATTCTGCAGAGTTTCAATGTTCTGACACATTCTAGAACACTAAACTTCTACAGATTATGATAAAAAATGCCAGGCAATTAATACTAGACAATTACTTATTTTGTAATAAACAGTGTTTATTCTAGCCACCTTGACATTGGGGGGGAGTTTGAAATGTTGGGGGGACAAGATTTGTCTCTCCACGCTTTTTTTTTTGGGGGGGGGAGATTTCCATCCCCCAAGCCAACATATACAATTTTTTTTTTTGGGAGGGGATTTTAAAACTTGGGGGGATTCCCCCCAAAACAGGCCTAGAATAAACACTGTGTAACAAATAATATTATAGATCAAGACAAGGTTTATGCTTATGTAGTGAATACAGTACATTGCAAAGCCTGAAACAACTAAGCACAAAACCTAAGTCTAACAATATCAAATTCACAAACAGTTTTCTACATACACTGTATATGTACATATCCAGATCCATATAAATGTTTTTCGGCATAGTATAACGCACTCCGCTATGCTACACACACAAACACACACACACACAGAGAAAACAAACACAAAAGCAAAAACTTTCAATAAAGGGAAAATCCCGCCAGTATGTCATATAACAGTCCACACATTTTAACAGCATCTTTATAATGGCTAGCTGTAAACTCAATACCATTAACTAATTCTAGACCTGATTTCCACAGCTAGATCATAGGTAATAAGCAAACTTTTGCATTGATACACAGTTAAAGTCTATTAAATGAAGAGTATAATGACATTGACAAAACAGATCCTTATCTAAGAACTTTCCTGTAAAACTGATTATTGCCGTTTGCCATAAATTAAAGCATTAAAACATTACATGGTAATAGTTACATGCAGGCCCCTTCAGAGGCTGAAGGGGCCAGTGGGAATTTTGAGGCCTCTCCTAGCCTTCCCAAAAATTGAAATATTGCCAAGCAAAAAAAGGTAATCGCCAATTTTGAGGACCGCAGGGCATTAGCGTCATTTCACACTTTTCTTGGGGGCAAGATAATTTTTGGCAAATTTTTGGCACTTTTTGGAAAATTTTTAGACCAATTTTGGCAATTTTTGGGCCAATTTTGGCAATTTTTTTGCACATATCACATTTATTTAGTACAATATACATTATTTTTTTGATTTCCTTTTTCATTTCCTGCCCCCCCCCCAATGACGCCCCTGCCGCAGGGTACCTTTCTAGCTTTCCCAAAGTCCCAAAATTGTCGACAAGCAAATAAAGGTCATCATCAAATTTTGAGGCCCCTTCTAGTAGTAACTATCTAGCTTTCTAGCTCTCCCAAAATTCTAGAGAAGTAAAAAAAGAGAGGCCCCCAATAGATGGAGGCCCGGGCCAAATGGCCCTGCTGCCCCCCTCTGATAGGGCCTGGTTACACGTCATACAGATTTGGTTTCCATCTATAGCTACGATATAGTTTCATCTGATTTAGTTTTGTGCATCCTTGCTACAATACACATTACTGTAAGTCAACAAATAATTAAATATGCTTAATTTTCAGGGTAGGCAAAAATATCAACAGAGAAACACGGTTATTAACTGAATAACTCTTAAAGCATAAAATTTTACATGTTGAACATAATAATAAAGAACAGAATGTATTTTGAAACCATTACCGTGCTATAATACTTTCAAGAAGAGAACTACAACCACCAATTGAATGGATGGGTGGAATAAAGAGGTTAAATGCAGTTGCCACCTTAATGGTGAGATTGTCAATTGAAGGGCCCAGAGGAATAAGGAAGTAAATCCAGTTACTCCATTAGTGTTGAAAATATCAGTTGAAGGGTTCGCTGAAATATGGAAGTAAATGCAGTTACCCCTCTTATAGTTATTGATACTCAAACCATTGGGGGGGATCGGATACGGTTACCTCCTTATTCCACCCATCCATTCAATTAGTGCTCATTCTTTCAATCAAACCAGCTCAGATGTCATAAACAAACCACCAAAACAATCATAGCTCTACCAAAATAAAATCTGCCAAACAACAAAACCACCAGCACATTACCCCGGTGACCCGTCACAAAAACGTCAACTGTATTTCTAGTAAAATAAAATTTCTCGACTGTCTTTAAAAAATTCTGACGCTGCATAGTGCGGCCGTCGAGTCACACCGTTACCGTCGAAACTTTGGTCGATGATTGAACAACCACAAGAATTCTACATCATTTCGCCCATCTCCTCGGTTTCGGTATCTTCGCCGTCGTCGCCGTCGTCGTAGGCCAGCTGCATCTTCGGCCGACCCTTGCCCTCCTTCTTCTGGCGCCCGTGAACCTTGACCTGGTGCGTCAACAGGGAACTGTGGTTCTTGTAGACGGCGCTGCATATGTTGCAGATGTAGTTCGTGACCGTCTGCTTCCCGTACGAGTAACCGTCGACGCAGCGAGCCTTCACGCGCGCCACTCCACGACCCGCTCGAGTCATTCCCGCTGCCACTCCCGGCTGGCCGTGAGGAGAGGCGGCCGCTCCGGAAGCAAATTCCAACATTCTACCGGCACCCGCAGCGGCACCGCCGCGCGACATCCCACCCGAAGCTCGCGGGCCCCTGGCTCGATACGAACGCCGCACAGGCGGAAAACCGCGCACAGGTGGTACAGACATGCCTGACGAATGCGCAGATGCTGACATGGAGGACGGTGACCACAGCATTGAACCGCCAGGCGATGTTGGATTCTGAGAGTATCGAATGCCGATTTCTTCGTTAGGTATCTGGAAAAAAAAAACGGAATCAGACGTCGTAAAACACTTCGAGATGGCATCGACACAATCGAACTTCACGATATCAACTTTCACCGAGGATACAAAACAAGTTTATCGATGCTTTATAAGAGAATTTTAAAAATAGCTCAATGCCATGCAAAATAAAATTGCTCGCTGTAAAATAATCAGAAAAATTTTATTTTGGAACTTACGATTCTACGCGCTACACTGTAAGAATCTCAACAGTAAAATCTAAGTGTAGAAAATCAAATAAGCTAAGATTCCAATCACATACATACACACTCACTTCGACACACACACACACACACATGCTGTGTAAAGGCATTACATGCATTTTAGACATGATAGGTGGAAGAAAAGCCTGAAAACCACATACAAGATGATGCTTGAAATAAATGAACAGTTCAAAAACCCAAGATTAACCCTTAAACCACCCAATACTTTGTAACAGTATGCAATTGGACCGAGTACACTCGGTTCCGGCGGTTTAACCCCTTAACCGGCCATTTATTTGTAACCTAATGCAAAATGGACGAGTATTCTCGGGACAGCCGGTTAAGGGGTTAAGGTTAAGAGTTTTCAAGATGCACAGCTGTCAGAAGGAAAACTTTATAACTCTACTCTAACATTGAAAGAATATTATTGGTTGATTCAAATTTCACATTTCTAACCGACATCAGTTCACACAAACGCTTCTCAGATATCTCACCGTCGGTTTCATATGACTGAGAACACCTCCACGGCCTGGCGTGACAGGTCTGGGCTGTCTACCGCTGGATCTTCGTGCCGGGGCGCCGCGGGCGTGGTAAGTAGACTGCACCATGGCCGGTGGCCGGTTGGAGCCGATGGTGAACTTTCCCACATGTTCCGGATTGAACGGCATCTGCTGTCTACTATGAGGAGTGACTCTGCCCGGACTCTGCGCCGGAAACTGCGAACGAGAGACGGGATGAAGATACCAGGACTGTGACGATCCTTCTGCCGCCTGCTCCAGGTCAAAGTTCGGCTCATCCGACGATTTGAAAACCTGCGGAGCGTACGCAGACTGTAACGCCATCTTATTTTCAGCGTTTGCCTGAAGGTGGCTCTTAGAGTCAGCCTCCGAAACACTGAAAGTCAGCTGAGGCATAGACTGGGGTCTGAAATCGTCGTCTCTTTCGTCGCCAGAATCAAGAAAAATGGTGCCCGTTTCCATACGGCCGCGTCCTCCACTGCCGCCGCAGGATGTTTTATAATCTACTCTCGTGTCTCTGTGAGCCGGTGGCAGGCTTGCTGAAAACGCTGGGTCGTTTTCCATCAGAAAACCGGTTTCACTGCACTCCGCACTCGTCAACAGTGAACCGCCCGTCGTGTGGCATTCTCCGTAAGGAAAGTGATCGCTCATGCTTTCCTGCAAATCGGCAAAATTGGGCTGGAGCATAGGAATCTGATCCGATTCAGCTTTGACTCCAAATATATCGGGATTCAGATGAAACACCGTTTCGCAGGCGGTACCGTTGTCGGGAGAAATGCCCTGCGGCGAGAAATGAGATCTTTCGTTTCCGGTAGAGGTCGCAACCGATTCCTGTCGTGGAAGAACGTCCTTGGTGTCGCTGACATTGTCATATTTTTCATTGAGATGAATTAGAAAAATGTCCTTGTTGTCGACGGTCACTCCAAGGAGGCCCTGCACCCTCAGTTCGCTCTCGAATTCAAGTCCCTTCTTACACAGCATTGTGATTGTCTGAGTTATCAGCATGCGCACTCTATCCTGATCAGCCTTCATGTTTCACTATATTATTAATGAGAATGCGATAAATCAAAGTGTTTCTCTCAGAGAAATTTATATCCAATAATTATCAAATGTCTCAAAAGACTGCGTCCTGCACAAGCAGTGCCTTTCTCTTTATAGAGCTGAAAACAGTACACATAATGCTGCTATAATAAATTCACGTATCCGAAACCCAAACCCCCAAATTTCTTGAGGAAACAAACTTCAAAATCACAGAATGCATTCACAGCATCGAGTATGCAAGAAAAGTAAAATCTCTTAAATTTATATAGCACTTTGGAGAACAGTACACCAACGGCAGCTGCTTATTCGTATGCACTTATTCCCTCTTGTAATACTCACAGGCAAGGTGGATTGTCGGCTGGGCAAAGGTCAGTGTTTCCACGAGGCGGAGGGTCATGTTGTTATTGCTATGGAGGAAATTACTTTTGGAATAGGAGGGTTTTAAGTTTAGACCTAAAGGCTTGAGTGTCTTGAAAATGAGGTTGTTTAATTGAGCCGCATAAGCACACTGATTTTTTGGCATGCACAGCGGGATACGCCTGCACGATGGTTGGAAGCGTATCAATCCATCCAGGATAAGGAGGCATCCATAGTTCTATACGTCCTGCAGCTGCTGGGGGCTGATTAGTGATTACTCAAGAAAACCACAAACGCTAGGTTCATTTGTCGATTACGTCGACAATTTTGATAAATAACAATCAGAATGAAAACGAAGGAACGTTTTAAAATTAGCAAATAGCACGAAAACTTACAAAATATCCTCTCTATTTCTTACAGCGAAGACCATAGACGATGCATTACCTGCCTCATCATCTATTTTGCCGTTTCCCATCATGATTGTCATCTTGATGTTTCGATTGTTTCCCCACTAACTGATCTCTGGAATAACTTGGTCTTTGCGAATAGATGTTATTGAGTACCATCGATTGATACCTTTAGAGTATTATACCTGGTGCTATAGAAGCGCATAATTATTATTACTTTATCATTAGTTCAGTCGTCAACTTCTATAGTGCCATCACACAAGCACAGCTTCCTATAGGCAGGGAGTCCCTGCTATAGGGCACCTAATACAGACCACTATAAGACGAGTAACTCAATCTGGACGATCAATCGACTAGATTGATAGTCCATGGCGTATAGCTGAGAAACCATGGTGCAGTTTAATCTTAAAATATAAGGCTTAAAACAAGTCTCTTCCAATTAGCATTTCCTCCATAGTCTGTTTTGCTGTTTCCCTCTGACTGATCTCTGGAATGACCTGGTCTTTTGCAGATGGTTTTGAAGTACCATCGATTGATACCCTTGGGTATAAAATGGTGCTATAGAAGTGCATAATTATTATTTAATAGTAACAACAAAGAACTAAAGCCGCAAAGCCTATGGCAGCTTTAGTTCTTTGGTAACAACTCCAGTGATACCTTTTAATGAATATTCATTTAATATCGGACAACCAATAAGAAAAAGCTCTCATAAATATTAATATTCATTGAGCTTAATATTAATAAGTGTGTACAATTAATAATAAGCGCCTCTCTCAAAAGATGGCGTTAAGAGCGTGAACGATATCGTTGACAGCGACGCTAGTCAGTAATGTTGGATAATGGAAGCCTTTGTGTTATCTCTCGGCATTTTGAGATAAGGCTTTTGATACGAAGAGTGAATGAAGTGGACGTTAATTACGGCGATTAAACGGTCCAAACCGTTGCTGGTCTATATGTTGACTTGGACGCGGGGACGCTAGAGTGGAAGATTACCCGAAACTGTATACAGCTCCGATACCCTACTACGACTACCATTTGTAACTTCAGGACCGGTCGGGACTGTTACTTCTTCGTCGCTGCTGCTACTGGCGATGGTGATATGGCGGCGTCGTCATCGTCCTCGACCGGTCAGCGGTGTTGCGTCGCCCGCCACGGACAAGGCTTGGTCGCCTTTCGGCACGGAGGTGCGATGCCGACTGGGCGTTTACTAGGCCGGGAGGTGACTGACTCTCACGGGATTTTTTGCACCCTGTGACTCTCTCAGTCGGGATTAATGGCCGTACAGTTATCGATTGAACTAAAGTGCTGAGTTTTACTGCTGATTGAATTTTGAAGAGATTTTCACTCGTAGAGAACACTAGAAAGATGAAAGACGCTTCAAACCAAGGGCTGTCTATTTGGGCAGAAAGGTTTCTTTATGTTATACTTATTCTTGGAAGTATAAATCTGGCAATGACTACCAGACCCGAAACTTCGACTACCTACCTTCAGTGCCCGTCGCAGTGTTCCTGCCTGGGAAATGTGATTGACTGCAGCAAGCAATCGTTGGCAAGCATCCCAAAAAGTTTACCGACATGGGTCGAGAATCTGTAAGTGTGATCATTTTCTTTTAGGTTTATTGGCGAAGTGATTACAGAATTTGTTTTTTAAAAGTTGGAAGTTAACATATTAAGTGCTACCAGAATTATTTGCTCACACCCGATTTGTTGGAATCCCCGGTTTGAATTGTTTCTACCCTAAGAATTTCATATGATTTTGAACGAAGACCTGTTTTTTTAAAGTACTCCGAACCCCAGATTCTCAAAGAATTGTACTGATGGAAAAACACAATTCATGAGTTTTATACAAACTGTTATTGATGTCATTGTGAGGTTTTCATGATTTAAAAGGTATCTAGATAGCAAGATATTTTTTGCAAATTAAAGAATATGAAACGTAGTGCTCAGTAATGCTTAAATATACGATAAAGCATTCTCGGTGGATAAAAATGTGCGGGGTGTTCTGTTATGAATGGCCTGACAACTTGACCTGGTGAATATGCCAAAGGTGGCTTTACCATGTGTTACTGCACCCGGCTAATGAAAATAGCTGACAGTAAATGTGTGGTAGTTATGAACATGAACATTGACCTGAAGTTTGTTTTATTTGTTATCAAGTCTACAGTTATGCAATTGGAAATCTATGAATGAAGATTAAAAATCCAATTTTTCTAAACAGAATCTGTAAAATATGTTGTATTTAATGGAAATATTCGCATATGCTTGTTACAGGGACCTGTGCAGCAATTCCATTAAATCAATCGGTGCCAAAGAATTGGAAAACCTGGACAGATTGAGTGAAATGTGAGTCATTACTATTTCTACTTTCCAATCTTGTGTGTGTGTGTGTGTGTGTGTGTGTGTGTGTGTGTGTGACTGTGTGTGTAAGATAAATAAAAAAATTGAATTGTGATATGTGTTCATCTCAGTATTTCAATGAATTTCTTGCTTTAAAAGATCTTGAGTTTAGGCTTAGAAGTTGGAATGCTGCTGATTACCCAGTAATGATTTTTATCTAGTTTTAATACACTTTGTTATCTTTATCTTTCTCTTCTGGTTTTCCTCCTCTTACTCACTGCCTCTGTATATCTATCTATCTATCTATCTATCTATCATCTTAATCTTTTATTATTCCTTTTGGCAGAGTACTGTAGTTCAGATATGTGTTGTGTCAGACTTAGGCCTATTACATTTTATTTATATCAATGTGTATGCTCTGTACAGGGTTTGCAAACCTCTGTCTCTTAGATATTTGTCATTCTACACCAGGGAGGGGATGGACAATATCTTTCCTCAGCGGGCCACATGTTAATAAATTTGCCACACCAGGCATAGGAACAAAATTAGGCACCCTAAGCTTTCTGATGGGCTGCATATGCATGAAACATTATCAGCTACACTCATTATGACAAAACTGTAATAGAATCACAAAGTATTTCATATTTTATACTGCAAAACAAACTAATTGCTGTCTTTACTATTCACATGCATTTATGTTCAATGAGACTGATGCAATCTACTGAAACTAATTGTCTGAAGTCTGGCTGTAAATCTCAAGTATAAATTCTTGTATTGAACTACATGCAGGGTAAACGTCAAGTTTGAAGGTAGCTTCGACTTATTTAAATTCGTATTCATAGTTGAAAAAGTCTGCTCACCAGGGGGCGTAGCGACTGGGGTATATCGGTGTGTATATATATCTCCCAAAATCAGTCTTTTATGTGATTTATATATGTGGTTATGTGTGGTTATATGTAGTTTATATGGTTTATAGTTTAGGTTTCCCCCCCAACATTTATACCCTCCCAAATCAAATTCCTGGCTATGCTCCTGCTGCTCACAAATATATCTTGAACTATTGCAACTTTGCAAGTAGCTTCTTTGCCATGCCTCTGAGATTGATGAACTTGGTTTCATTCAGTGATCCATAAAACTTGCCAATAGGTTCTGATCTATTAAATTTGTCCTTCAAACTCAAATTACCCTACATGCCATGGCAATCAGTTCCAGCTGAAGAGCCTCATTAGTGAAAGGTGATGCTAATAGGCCTATGTCAAACTGTGGTACCAGTTGTTATCTTGAAATCTTGAAAACACTTGGCAAATTCAATGTAGCATAGATACGGACCAGTTGCTATATTTTAGTAAGCAAGGGCATTGTCAGCAACATAACGATCACATTTTCGTATGTATTGTCATTTTTGTTATATTATGAGTTATTGGTGGACAAAATTTACATGTTGTGCATACTTCCTTCCTTGGTGGGCCACTCTAAAGCCTCTTGCGGTCCACATCTGGCCCACAGGCCGTATGTTGTCCCCCCTCTTCCACATCATGAGTGAGTGTATGAGTGTGTGTTTATGGAAATGTGCATAAAATAGGTACCTATAATAGGCTAGTGAATAGTTACTGAAATAATGAGAGAATGGGGTCATTTGGTGTTGGAATCTTGGTATTATTCTCTTACCCAGATGAATAACCTTTTGTGTGGTCCTGACACCTCGGTCAGATGGTAGAGAGAATGGCTATTATGGACTCCCTGCTGGTTTATGACTCTCCCTCACCGTTCAATTCCATTTCCCTCCAACTGTTTTCAGCATTTGCCAAGTCCTGGATGCCTGACTGCTAAAATGCCAAAGACCTGTGAAACTCATTTTGGGTCTGATGGTTCACAGCAGGAGTCGAACTCTGTTCAGATTTTGGTAGTAAACTTGTATTGATGCTCATGGGAATTCAGCATCAGAATTCTGCCGCTGATAGTTTAAGCATCTTATATGAAAAGTAATATTTTTCTGACGTTTGACTTGACTAATTATTAGGCTAAGGGGGGTTGAAAGCCATTTTTTGTTTAGGGGAGTTTGTAGTGTGATAGGGATTTTTTTGTAGTGCCTCTATGTTTTTAAGAGACTCACTCTATGTTGCAAGGAAGTGTGATTTTAGTTATACCGTTAACCTTTCCGTGTTTGTCAGAAGGGAGGATCTCAAATGGAGGGGTCAATTTTTTCCAAATGACTGATTAATTATGACACTTTGAAGACTGAGGCAATACTCTGGGTACATAAGCAGAAGTGTTATCAGAGAAAAAACAAGACAATTCAAATAAATAATTCTGGAAAACGTAAAACCTAAAATTTTGCAGTAGACTTTCCAGTAACTTCGCAACATTAAATAATATTTAAAGGTTTACGTTTTCCAGAATTATTTATATTATTTATATTTATTTATTTATTTAAATATTATTTAATGTTGCGAAGTTACTGGAAAGTCTACTGCAAAATTTTAGGTTTTACGTTTTCAAGAATTATTTATTTGAATTATTTAATGTTGTGAAGTTACTGGAAAGTCTACTGCAAAATTTTAGGTTTTACGTTTTCAAGAATTATTTATTTGAATTGTCTTGGACCATAGAAAGTTTAATTTTGCCTGAGAATAATGGGAGATCCATTTGTAGAGGGTTCTAGCATTCAACACAACATTTTGTAGTTTCCTACTGATTGGTTATTGGAGTCTGACAAAATTGTATCGAGTATAGTTGCTTTTTTTATTGCTGATTTTTGTTTGCTTTCTCCTTTCATTATGCACCAGTGCTGCTTTGAACAGTGTGAAAACGGCAAATGATAGGTACAAATACCTGCATCTGTTGATGGTCTACGTTTTCGACAGCTTGAAATTTCAGTAGAAAGTGGTGCTTAGCAGAAGCAGCACCATCTGAGTTGGGTGCAATCTCAAGCTCTATTGGCAGACTTAGTAAACGATACTGAAATATACTGTTGCAATGCAAGCATGAGTTTGTGAGAGAGAACTAAGGAGTTATGCCAGCATACTGCTTTTCTGTTAGATATTTGTTTTTGCCAGACTATGTCTTGTGAAATTTGATAATTATTCATTCATACGTTTTTTTTTTTGGTTTTTGTCAGGAATATCACAGCGTTGTCTAAGTACTCAGGACTTTGTGTGTATGATTTTGTCCCAAAACCGTGTTCCCATTGTGTTTCCTGTAGGATTTTGTATAGGATACATTCCTTGTGAAATGTTCTTAGGCTATTTTTCAATTTTTTAAAACTTTGAATTTCAATTTTTATACTGTGTAGAGAAGAACAAATCCTTTGGTAGAACATGGCCTGGAGGTTTTTACCAGCTAAGAATTTATTCCTAACTGAATTTTCTTGTTCTCTGGTGGTGGTGGTAGAGTAGAGGGTAGTAGGTTTATTTTGAGACAATGAGAGTTGAACCATACTTTCCTTATTTCTCAGGTTTATTCTTATTTGTTTTAAAGCTTTTCCTAGTCCCGGTTGTATTAACAAGCACAAACTTTGGACTTGAGGTGTGCTAGAGTTGTCCGGTTGTCTGATGTTGCCGCCTTTGTGTATACTGTACTATTCATTGGTCAGTCTGAACACAACACGGCAGCTGCAAAGCCCAGGGGCTACTTAGGGTAGATGGCAGGATATCTTAGGTCTTGTAAACACAGGATCCATTAGTTAATTTCAGTACAAGACTTCTGATGTTCGATTTTATGAAAGTACCAAATCAGGCAGGGAGCCATGTATATGTGTGTAAAGTACAGTCGATATACAAGACATTGAATATATATATATATATATATATATATATATATATATATATATAGTTAATAATTATGTTAATTAGTTATTATAGTCATATATAGTTAATAATTATAATATAGTTATATATATATAGTTAATAATAATGTTTATGTCTAGCATTGATATTAATAAATGCATACTACCCGTAGGCTGGTTTTCGCTGGGTGGCGCCACTGCACTTTGGATTTTGAAAGAAAAACTTAAATGGCTGCATTCAGAATATAATACTGCGAGATGCACCAAATTTCATCTATTTTGACCCAGGGGTTGTGAAAATATTTACAATGAACATGGTAGTACCAATTTTATTTCACTACTCTGTATATAGACTTTGTCTAGTGTGCTTGACTTAGCTTTGACTGAGCCACTTGGTAATATATCTGGTGGTATATAAATTGACATTTTCAAGGCATTGGTAGCACGGTGGTCCAGTGGTAATGTTTTGGTCTGTCACTCCTAATATCGGGGTTCAGTTCCTTGATTGTAGGACATTCTCCCCCTGGACATAATCCCCCCCGGACATTATCCACCACCCCCGGTACACCCTTTGAAATGACAATACCAGACATAATCCCCTCTTTGTTTATTCTATGGACTTTGACAATAATAATTACCCACACCATACACCAGACATGAAACACTAACCCTAAAGATACTTTAAACTTCGTTTTGCTTCGAAATCCACGTGTGTTCACAATTTTTTGAGCAGTACTGTATGATATTGATTTACATTGTTTATTACTGCTTTGCCAGAGGGGGAGATAATGTCCATGGGGATAATGTCCAGGGGAGAATGTCAATATACCAGTTCCTTAAAGCTGCTAAAGTTTTTTCACTTTTTCTTTCGAAAACTTGGGCGTGGGTTTTTTGAAGGACCTATGGAAATGAGATAATTGCATTGCCATTCTTCCTCCCTCAGGAGTTGAAAGAACTTTGCAATTACCATACCATTTAGATAGTCTTTCTGAAATTGGACTGATGGTAGATTGATGGGTGGTGAACAACTTAATAATAGAAAACAAGGCATTACAAGCCGAAATTTAATAATAATAATAATAATAATAATAATAATAATTATTATTATTATTATTATTATTATTATCAGACAATTTACTATATTGCGTAAATGAGCTAAGAGCACAAAACAAGGGTGCTTAAACAAATATGTGCACCATGTGTTAAATGTGTCATTTCTAATCATAAACTATATTTTAGCTATCAGAAATATCTGTGTTTCAAATGCTTAGTACTAAGTCTTAGCATGTTATTGGCAAAAAATGTGCAGCATAACTACCATAATGCAGTCCTGTCATGCACACATATTTTACCTGTTTATGAAAGCCGTTTAGTCAGAAATCCTAAACCTGATAATTATTAATTGATTAGTTATTGTCGTGATCTTATCGCGAATTAATTTTCCAGCCCTTAATGAAGTTGTAAAAATTTAATGCAGGAAGGGAGAGGCTAGGGATTAAGTCATTAAATCATTTCTGTTTAGGAACCTTCAGTTTTAGTAGTTAATATTGGACGGAAGATAAATGATTTCGATGTAATTAAGTCTCCTGAATTTTGTAGTCTCCCTGATCAACAGGGCACGTTCTTTTTCCTGGGTTTTAATCTCGCAAAGGCACCGCTCTGAAAGGAATATTTTGTGATTTATCGCTTCTTTTTATGATGAATACAATACTTGCAGTCATGGAAATTGAGAATTAATTTTTATATGTATGAGTTATTGCTATTTCCGGACTTTCCTTTCTTGTGCGTGGGTTCATTGTCATAACTGATGGGCTTAGGTCTACTGCCTGTCTATTGCCATTGGAATGCTGTTGCTGCTACTGCTATGGGCTTTTTTGCAGAAGAAAAATTTCAATTGAATTCTGACAAAAATCACCATGGTGTAAAAATCTGCAAATGACTAATGAGAATTTTCAGAACCAGGATTAGACTGAGGCTTCTTGCCTAGGTGCAGGTCCATCAATCAGCCTCTGTGCTGGCACGCTGGCCTTCAAGTCTGGACTTGCTGTCAATTTGATTGACTGCACATAATTTTTATTTTTGGGGTTTTTTGGAAGTGCCATGTGGTAATTCTTGTTCACGGATCTTTAATTTCTTTTGCTGTTTCTACAGTCTGGTGATGATGATGATGATGATGATGATGATGATGATGATGATGATTCCTGGCTGTTGATAATTGATAAATGGATCAAGCAGGTGCCTGTGTACTAAGCACTCTTAATGGCTTAAATGGGCATAGGGGATATGTACTGGTGCATTTTATTCTCCATGTAAGTAATGGGATCACTGCCTGCTTGCTTGGTATACTACTAGCCAGTCCAGTTAGATCTTAGCTTAAAGTTAGATAAGGCTAAACATCAGTTTGAATCAAGAATGAATTTTGCCCAGAGGGGTCATTCTGTTGAGCTGTAAAGGTAATTATGATCAGAGATGCTGATAAAGGAATTGCCTAATGGTAATGGAACGGCATGTACTGTAGGTATGCTATGATAGTGTCTTGAAATAACAGTGTTTCTGAGACATTTTGCTTCTGTCAACATCCGTGGCTTATAGGATCCGGCCTCTACTGGTTCCATGCTGTCTGCTCATCAGATGCCTACACGTTGGACCAGATTGACTATTGAAGACCCCGGCATAGGAGTATACATATACATTAGCAGATTGGGGAACTGGTAAAGCTCATGGCATTGCTCCAATGTAAACTCCATGTCTAACGGCATCTCTTATCACTCCTGTAACTTGGAAAGTTTCGTGGGGCCATGAAGCTGTAGAGACCGATGTTGTTTGAAAAGCTGAAATTTATTATCTCAGTCTTCCAAAAAGCCTAATGCCATTGTCTTCTGGTGCGCGCCTCTTGTTTGGTTATGGTCTTCCTGGTTGCACATGCTGCATTAGAATTTGCATCCATTTGGCAGATGCTTTTCATCTTTTAATTATTGTCATCAAGGCTTTCATTGTTGTTATTCTCAACCTGCTTATTGTAATCACAAATGACAAATAATAATTATTATTACCATATATAACTTGTGTCTTTAATAGCATACAGACCCAAGGAAAAGCAAGTCATTTGTTGAAGAAAAATGTTATGCACATTTTCATATAAACTAAATAATGGTACCAATGAAGGTGATTATTGGAAATAACAATAATAATCAACTTCACTGGTGCCATTATTTAGTTTATAGGATAGTGCACATAACATTTTTCTTGAACAGACTTGCTTTTCCTTAGGTCTCTAAGCTATTAAAGACACATTAAATACACATTATTTTGGGTTCAAAGACACATTAAAGACACATTACCAGTATGCTATTAAAGACACATGTTATACAGTGGATCCCACTTAATCGCATACCGCTTAATTACATAACCGGCATAATCGCATAACAACATAAAAACCCCGAACCAGTGTTTTGTTTGTACAATTAATTATCAGACATCCCGGCTATTCACATAGCCCAGTTAATCGCATAAGCAAGGCTTGTATGGCACCTAGATGCAATTAAGTGGGTTTCACTGTATATGGTGATTATAATTATTATTTGTCATAGAGATTTATAAAGAAAAATACCCATGAATGTAGATTTCAAATGTATGACAAAGATAAATCACTTTATGAGATTTAATTATTAAAAATGAAATAGATATCATGTACGATTAAAATCAACATTACCTCTTCTCCTTTTTCTGTTCTTTTCTGATTTCTTCCTTCCAAGAATCTTTATAAACCAATATCTCTTAAGAAATTTGAACAGCTGACTGGCTGTCTTTGGAATCCACTTCTGTCAGGTTTTATATCATTTTCTATAACTTATCACAGGCTTCTTTGGCAGTGAGCTGTATACTTCTAGATGCTCTAATAACTGAATTCTGGACCTCTCTTACAGGCCCAGGAGACTAGCTGATATGCAGTTTAGGGGAAACTTTGATCTCTACTACAATCTACCTGGTGCTTTTCACCTATACAATTATCTCACATTAATTATTGCATTGTTACAGCTAGCATTCACCTTAAATAGTTTCCTATTCAACATGACTGTCATTTTATTAAACATATACTAGCTAGATAATCTTGCTAGATTTCTATCTACTTCTATCTTGTGTTTTATCTCTATCGGTACCATCTACTTCTGAATGAATAATGCTTTCAATTATTGTGCTGTAAGAATGATTCAGTTGTATTTCCAAAATTTAAAGTCTAAACAGTAATTTCACTGTTATAATATTCATTAGTTGAGATGTTAAAGCGCTCTTGTTGTGGGCCTCAGCCTTGTTACAGCGCTATAGAAATCGTCTAGGAATGAATGAATGAATGAATGTTATGCCTAGATTTTGAAATTGCCTATTGCCAATTATTGCGAGTAATTGTCATTATTATTATTATTATTATTATTATTATTATTATTATTATTATTATTATTATTATTGTTGTTATTAATTCTGATGATTTCATATAGCGCGATATGTGCATAGCTAAGGCTAAAGTCAAGAGCGCTTTACAGGGGAATACAGGGGTCCCTAATTGACGAGCTCTACATTACCCCCTGTTATTAAAAATGTCTACCAGGTGCACTAGTTTCAGGCTGTCATTTAGTAGATTAGTGGACACATATCACTGTATCTTACACAGTTCTTTAAGAAATAGATAGGACACTTAATATATTGAAATTTTGACAATCAGTTAAAGGAAGGCTTATGTTGAAGCAATTTCCCAATGGATTTTGGTTGGTGGAATGCTGTAGGCTTTAGTAATGCATATGTTTTTGCATTTCTGCAATACAAGGTTGAGAACTCATTTGCTGATTTAAATGGTTAAGCTGGCTTGAAGGCAGTTCCCATTTCCAATTTTTTGTGAGTGTCAACTGGTCCAGTGCTGTCATAAAGCTGTTAATAATGTGGAAGAATTATGTAGCCTCAAGTCTTTAGTAGTTGTATTGGAATACTTGTGGGGGGGGGCTTGGATGTGTTGAATGCCAGACCGGCTGTTACCGTTATGTTCTGAAGATTTTAAACTGATGCTCAAAGGTTTCTCTAGGTTGATGTAATAGGTGACAGCTGTCTCTTGTAAGACAGTCTCCTAACTGTCTTTACAGCTGTTGTATTAATTATCAACTCATCTTGCAAGTACACCTCCCCCCACTGTAGATGATAATTGACCCCCTGTAGATGATAATTGCTTTAGCAGCAGTTGTGTGAAAGGTCTGACTGGACTGACTGGGAACGGAGGATTGAGGAGGTTATTTCACACTTATAGCTGGATACCAAATTACACTTGGGAATGTCAGTTATGAATATGAAGCCGCCTTTCCTTTCCAGAGCAGAGGTGATAGGAATAGAGGTGTGTGTGTGTGTGTGTGTGTGTGTGTGTGTGTGTGTTAACTTCCACTGTATAAGGAAGGGGCTACCACTGATTGCATCTGTTTGATTCTGTAGCCTCTCATTCTGATTGTAGCTGTTACAGTGGATCCCACTTAATCGCATACCGCTTAATTGCATAACCCGCATAATCGCATAACAACATAAAAACCAGAACCAGCGTTTTGTGTATCAGACGTCCCGGTTATTCGCATAGCCCTGTTAATCGCATAAGCAAAGCTCGCACGGCACCTATGCAATTAAGCGGGTTTCACTGTGTTCCTTTTTGCAAAGTCTTTTTGATTGATAGGAAAGACAAATACCGTAGTGATTCAGTATAATTGCATTCACTGTCTTTGCTTTGGAACATTAGCTTTTGCTAACTGTGTATACAAATCTGTCACTATAAGTTCTCTCAGTCTGCAGTTCATTCTATAATTAGTTAATTCAGATATACAAATGTCAAATGCTTGGCCTTGTAATGTTTTTAGTTTTAAATTGTCAGAAGAAGAGATTTTAAGGGACGGGTTTATATGCTCAATTCTATGTCTATCCGTTTGTTTGTGTGTGTGTGTGTATGTATGTCTCTCTCTGTGTTTCTCAGCCAGAGTACGGTAGTTATTCTGTGGGTTTAGAAAACCCTGATAAATTTCATAGTTTCCATTGTGGTTGAACTACCGGTACTACTGAGAAACCACATAACTCAAGCTACAATCCTCCCTGGGATTTTTTCATTGAATGTGTGTCACAGTTTTTTTAGCCCATTGGAGTATTCTTGTAACTTCTTCTGCTCTGTGTGTGTGTGTGTGTGTGTGTGTTGTAGTCAAATAGTTTGTTGCTTTGTTTGATTTTAAGTTATGTGGCATTTGTTTATATGTCCTTGTGCTGACTAAATTTCATATAACCGGTATTTTCTTGACAGCAATCTTAGTGACAATCCATTGGAAGACCTGAGCTGCAGTGCATTAACCCAGTTGCCACAGCTGAAGAAAGTGTAAGCATGGCATCATTTATGTTAAGATTTTATCTTGGTAAATGCTCTGATTGGATCAACAGTTTGTAAGAAATTCACATGCTTTATATATTTTTGCATTATGCCGGAATTATGAAGCTAAAACCTGTGTTAAAAGTCTGTTTGCAGAAATCCTTTTAGGCTGGCTTCTAATGCTGCATTTGTTTGTTTAAGTTACTTGCAATTTGATGCCAGTGTCTGTTGATGCATACATGTCTGTATTTTGGGATGCGGTTCATAATAGTTTGCGATATGGTAGCTTACTTTAAAAGTAAGTCTTGGTAAGTTGATAGTCGGTTGATGATTTTTCCTGACCTTAGGTTTGTATGCCCGTAAAAATGTAAAGATCCGATTTTTGAATGTGCAGGAGAGCATTAACCCCTTAACTGTGTATTTAACTGTAACTGAATGTAAAATGGACGGATATATCCGGGGTCCCCAGTTAAGGGGTTAATGCATCTAGAGTAACATGGAGCAACGTGTGCACGAACAGTTTGAATCACTGGTAGAAAAGTGCAGTGAAACAGAAATTGTGTGGTGTTTTCTACTGGTTTTTTGGCATAGAAATTTCCATGATTCTGTGATTTTGTTTTTTTTTTGCATTTTGCAGAAAACTGGCTCACTGCAGACTGACGAAGCTACCCCATTGTGATGCGGCATCCAACATAACATATTTCTCACTGTGAGTAGTGTTGTGCTGCGGGACTGAACTAGATTTATAACCCGCTTTGCTTTTTGTAATGGAGTTATCAGATGCATCAGCTGTTTGGGGTTATCATTCATAATATAGGAAATCTGTTAGACCTAATTCTTATATTATAATGTGGGGGGTGTCAACAAGTTATTACTGCAGGAGGCATGCACCGAGGGTTGACCCTTTGCCTTTGAACATTTGTTTGGGTTAAGGTTCCTGCCTCCTAATGTTTAGGACAGCTTTCCTGATCTGTAGCATGGACAGCTGCCGGGCTACTAAAAATATTTTCTGAAAGGGAGTGCAGCATGAATCTGGACTGTACTGTCTGACCTGATATGCTTTTATAGCCTCATCACCTCTGTTACTATTTGCTTGATTTAGATAGAACATACATATATATATATATATATATATATATATATATATATATATATACACACACACACACACACACTCACAGTGAAACCCGCTTAATTGCATAGGTGCCGTGCAAGCCTTGCTTATGCGACTAACTGGGCTATGCGAATAGCCGGGATGTCTGATAATTAATTGTACGCACAAAACACTGGTTCGGGTTTTTATGTTGTTATGCGATTATGCAGGTTATGCAATTACACAGTATGCGATTAAGTGGGATCCACTGTGTATGTGTGTGTGTGTGTGTGTGTGTGTATATATATATATATATATATATATATATATATATATATATATATATATATATATATATATATAAGGAATGAGTAGATGGTACTGTATTGTATTGCCAGATGCAAGTCTGATATTATTTTTCCCTGATTTTTATCGCATGACTTGTGGTTCCAATTAAACCTGGTAGATTGAACAGTTCCTATTTCCTGTTGTGCTAGTTTTTCTTATCTTACAATATGTAAGATACGTATATATATACAATACGTATATATATACACACACACAGAGTGACACCTGCTTAATTGCATAGGTGCCGTGCAAGCCTTGCTTATGCGATTAACTGGGCTATGCGAATAGCCGAGATGTCTGATAATTAATTGTACGCACAAAACACTGGTTCGGTTTTTATGTTGTTATGCGATTATGCGGGTTATGCAATTACACAGTATGCGATTAAGTGGGATCCACTGTGTGTGTGTGTGTGTGTGTATGTGTATATATATATATATATATATATATATATATAATTTTAAAAATAATATATATATATATATATATATATATATATATATATAAGAAATGAGTAGATGGTACTGTATTGTATTGCCAGATGCAAGTCTGATGTTATTTTTCCCTGATTTTTATTGCATGACTTGTGGTTCCAATTAAACCTGGTAGATTGAACAGTTCCTATTTCCTGTTGTGCTAGTTTTTCTTATCTTACAATATGTGCTGTGATAGGCAGATTTTTATAAAAAAAAATATGACCTGTGAGCACTTGAGATGAAGTCTGTTATTGATATTACTTGAACGCGTGACGCTCAGAGTTCTTGTGAAATCCGTCGTGTTCTCGTTTTCTGGATGTTCTCGATGGCCAGTTTTTTCTCGGCGCTCACATGGAACATGCCGCGCTGTATAGAGAGCGTTAATTAGAGCAAATATCGAATGAATGCCGAGGAAATAACGAGAAGAACCAATCGCGAAAACAAACAGAAAGTTCAGATTTCGCATAGAAGACAGAAAATTCTGTTGACTGGCTTCGACCACCACACCCCACCGCACTACGTCGGGCAAAGCGCTTTGTGTTTGTGCTTTGCTAATGTTCGTAACTGTGACTGCTGGCCGAGGAAGTCTTTGGCTGCTGAAAATGGTGACTTGGAGCTGTGCCTGAAATTTGCAATATTGAATTTGCAGTGTCAATCTGGACTCTGTGTGTGTGTGTGTGTGTGTGTGTGTGTGTGTGTGCCTAGAGAGCTGTATACACCATTGTAACTTCGATATCATTGGTTTACTGAACTGATGTAGCTTTGTATAAGCAGAAATTACATTATTCTGGCTTTTTAGCATTTGTATTATCTGTAACTTTTGTGAATTGTAAATAATGATATTAAGTAACTCTAACAATTTAATCAGTATAATTTTTACTTATAAATAGAGTATAAGTTTGGTTTATTTATTATCTGCAATATGTATAGAGGTGCTGATCTATGCTTTCTACTGATGGCACTGTTGATTTTAGAAATCACAATGACATTGGGTCATTGGACGGTCGATTTCTTGCGTCTTTTCCCGAGTTGGGTGTTCTTGATCTCGGCTACAATCGGATCTCTCAGTTGAACGGCTCTTTGTTCCTGTTCTTGCCACAGCTGTTGCATTTGTAAGTTGAAATCTTGTAAAAATCATTTATTACAACCTATGTTCATTCTAAGCCGTGCAGAGATATTCAAATAGCGACCCCCGGGCCAGACCCGGCCCACCATAGGGTGTGAAATGGTCCAGAAATATATCAAAATGATAAGTGACTTTTTCTAATACAGTGAAACCCGCTTAATTGCATAGGTGCCGTGCAAGCCTTGCTTATGCGATTAACTGGGCTATGCAAATAGCGGGACGTCTGATAATTAATTGTAAGCACAAAACACTGGTTCGGGTTTTTATGTTGATATGCGATTATGCGGGTTATGTAATTAAGCGGTATGCGATTAAGTGGGATCCACTGTATTTCTGAAATTTGTTAATGTCTTATTGTTGACCTACCTGTATTCTATTACTTGTGAGTTATATGTCTTTCAAAAACACCAGGCCCTATGGCACCAGTAAAACACTGTTCTCATAAAGGCATTTTAACCACATGTTTTTTCCTTTAGAGGAACTTATGGCAACAGTTTGTTAGTAAAACGTTTACACTGCTGCTTATCAAAGGCACAATCTTATTAGTGGGCCATTGATGCATGTTGTGTATTAATAGTTATACTGGCACAATTCTCTATGAAAATGCGATTTGTCTTGCTTTTTTGAGCTAATCAAGCCAGACGATTATACAGTGAAACCCGCTTAATTGCATAGGTGCCGTGCAAGCCTTGCTTATGCAATTAACTGGGCTATGCAAATAGCCGGGACGTCTGATAATTAATTGTACGCACAAAACACTGGTTCGGGTTTTTATGTTGTTATGCGATTGTGTGGGTTATGCAATTAAGCGGTATGCGATTAAGTGGGATCCACTGTATAATGCTTAGCCTATCTGGCCCTAATGATTTCAATATCTGACTGAATGATTTGTGTTTAATATATTATAATAATTATAATGTTTCTAAGCTTCAAATGGTTTGGTCCTCAAAGTTGTCATTGCTGATGATGAAATCATCTGGATTTGGGCTGGAGCAGTTGGGGTATTTTAGGGGAGATATTTCTGTGCTCTTCTTGACTGGTGAAATGCATTGGGGGTCGGTGTGGAGGGGTGAGTGACTTTCTAAAGAGAGAAATACAGTTTCAGTTATTCTATGTTTAAAACGTTGACGTTGTGTTATTGCAAAATCCACCAGGAAGCAACTTTATTTTTATAGAAGGTACTACTGCAATGTTATCTGTAATTTGAAGATTTAGCAACTGGCTAAGACAGATCTCAGCCTGCGTGCCATGAGCCATCTTGAGTTTACTACTTACTGTGGCGGCTAGTATTGCCCTTAAAACACAGGCCTGTGGTGTTGTCTATGTACCAAAGTGTAATACTATAGGGGTGGGGAGGAGGGTGGGGGGGTAAGGCACTAGTTGGAGATGGCAGACAAGCCCCAGTTGGGTGTACTAGTTTAGAACTGTGTGACCTGTTTGGTGACCTGCTGGGCCCCTATAACCCCCAGCAACACTTTCTCTGATGGGTCCCTTGTGTGATTAATGTCTTTGGGAATTGGATTCTTCTGAGAGGAAGGTGGCTGGAGAGCAATTTGTTAATGCTTTGTTGAAGTCTGGTGTCTTTGATGGCTTCCATGTGCCCTGGTAAAGGCATAAATCCACACGTTTATACATGCTTAAGGGATACACATTGGAGAACATAGTCCAGCAGTGTGTGTGTGTGTGTGTGTGTGTGTGTGTGTGTGTGTGTGTGTGTGTGTGTGTGTGTGTTTGGTGAGGCTGGAACTAACTGAAACAGGTCAAACCTAACATTTCACAAGTTCTGCTGTCTTGTGTGTGTGTGTGTGTGTGTGTGTGTGTGTGTGTGTGTGTGTGTGTGTGTGTGTGTGTGTCTTAAAGCTGGTTGATGCTGTGAAATCTCACAAACCTATTCAAGGCAACTTAAGGACAGAAAATCCTAAGAAGCTCTAAGTAGGATCTGATCATATATTCATATCTCAAGTTTTAAACTTCATAGATATACTTGCTGTGGTGGTATTTTGTCTCTCACTTGATATATTGCCGTGTGTAAATGACACTTTGAATATTTTAACTTTAATTATATGTATGAGCATCATGTAATAGCAGAGGTATATGTCTTTATACATAGGCATAAACTTCTATTAGGCCTCTATGCTCGAGCCCCCCTCCCCACTTTTTGAGTGGCTACCTTAGGGAAAGAGAAAGGTATTTGGGTTGGTCCCCAATTTTTCATCAAAGTTAATTTCCAATGTGTTTGTTGTTGACAGTTTTTTTTCGTGAAAATCAAGAGTATTGATACTTCTGCTTCCAAGTTTTAATGGTCACAGTTCTGATTTTGGCATCTTCTGACCTAAAATTAGGTGCACTCATCCCCTGCACCCTGCTCTCCCTGTGTTGATCTTAATTAACAGAAGCACACAAGCAACCAGACAGGTTTTTGTGTCAGCTTTTATTGTATTTCTGTATCATCTGTTTGATTTTTCTAGATCTATTTATTATGCAACTGTTCATTATGCAACTGGCATGGACATGGCAACATTTGTTATTTTAGTATTTGTATTTTTCTGGGGGCTGGGAGTTTAACTTTTTTTAAATTGTCCAAGCCCCACTGGAGTTTGAAAATTCTGATGGTGGGCGATTTCTTTGAAAATCGAGTGAGTTTTGAGTCAAATCAAAATGTTTATGTCCTTTTTCATTGCTGTTAATACTTAATAGGTTTTTGAACAATAACAACTTGGCCGTTATTAATCGCGGGGTCTTCGACAATCTCGTTTCTCTCGAATGGCTGAAACTCGGCAAGAACAGAATTCAGTCTTTACAGAAAAACACTTTCTTACAACTTGGTCAGCTTAAGCATCTGTAGGTGTCTTGTTTTAGTAAATATCGTAACAATATTATTATTATTCATGTTAGGAATCTGTTCTTCAGTAGGTGCTGGAAAATGTGTTCTACTTTAGACATGTTTTATTTCCAAGGTTGCCAAGTTTTCTCTAATCTACCTGTGTACCTAAACCTAGATGGCATTTTCAAATACATTTAAAGGAAATATTGTATATTTACAAGAGTTAACCCCTTAACCGTGTATTTAACTGTAACTCAATGTAAAATGGACGGACATATCCGGGACTCCCAGTTAAGGGATTAATAGACTTTGCAATGTGAAGACCAGACAGGCTTGAGATCTTGTTGAAAGTGTGATTGACTTTCTTGGAGTGGACGGTGTGTGTGTGCGTGGGGGTGGGGGCTACTTGTAAAAGTATGTTCTCTGTGGGTGATTCTACTAGAGTTTAATTTCCAATTTAGGGAGTTGGAACGAAACAGGCTACGTGTAATCGAGGGACTGGTCTTCAACGGTTTGGACAATCTTGTGACCCTGAAGTTGAAGCGCAACGCCATCGCGGAGCTCATGGACGGAGCGTTTTGGCGCCTAAGCAGAATTCAGTTGCTGTAAATGTTACTTTACTTTACGTTTCAGATAATTCGTTATGTTTAAGCTGACCAGTCGAAATAACCTGGCCCCAGCTTTTTTGTTGATTGTTTACACATGCATAAGGAATTATGGTTTCCTCGCATTGGCTTTTAGCACCAATGTTTCTAACTGGTGCTTTTTTCTAAGAAAAAAGGCTTGGGAAACTCATTTCATCACATCTGTTTTGTCATAAGAAGCATACCATAGATATTAGTAGAATAACAGTACAATGGTATATTTATATTAAATGCAGCTTGTTGTTTTAAAAGCTGTAATTTACGCTGTTCCCGTAAGTAAAACGTGCATTATTGCATATTGATATAAACAAATCTGGCAAAAAAAGGCGTGGGAACGCCATTCCTTTTGCGTTTCCACTGAAAACAGCACTGTTTGTAGCAACTTGAAACACTTGAATCATAATCATCTCACTTATTGTGAAGTTGTCACTGAAATGACCTGACCTTAAGTGTTGTTATCACCACCATTATCATCACAGTTGTTTACTGCCATTATTAATCTCTTTCAATCGATTGCTGATATCTGGTATCTTTCAAAGTCTTCTTTTTCCCCCGGGCCTTCCTCTTTCTCTCTTGCCTTCTTTGTATGTGTAGAGTGCTTTATATGGGTGTATGTTGTCTTAATTAATTTAATTAACCCCTTAACCGTGTATTTAACTGTGACTCAATGTAAAATGGACGGATATATTCGGGATCCCCAGTTAAGGGTTAATTTAACGTTATTGTAGTGCTCTAGATAGGACGTATTGTTTAGCCATTTTAAATCTTTAGATGTGCTATTTATTTATTTATTTATTTTTAATACAGGGATCTGAGTCACAATAACATCTCATCAGTGAGTAATAAGTGGCTTTATGGTCTCGAGTCACTGCTGCAACTGTAAGTTTAATTATAAAATTGCACTGTCTTAATTTAAATTTTTCGTTACTATCAGTGGCAGATCCAGGTTTTGGCAAGTGGGGGGGGGGTTGGAGTGGCAACTTCTAAACATGGGGCCAGCAATTTTTTTATAAACCTGGGCTGGCTTAGTTGCTTAGAATGAGTGCACTAATGTATGGGGGGGGGTTGGCATTCAGTAGGGGCACGGGCTCCTCTGTGTAGCCGCCTCTGGCTGCTATTGGTCATTCTGTATGTTTTAGTTATTTTATTCAGTAATGATCAATCAATCAATCAAACTTCTATGGCACCACTCTGTGTGTATATGTTTAATTGTTTTTAATTACTTATAGGTTTTCTGCTTTTCAATATGCATTTTAGCGTGTTTTGTTAATCGAATTTGAACTGTACAGTATAACTTTTGTGTTACATTTTGAGCTACTGATATTATATTATTATATATGAGGTCTGTGTGTAAATTTACTTTTGTTTGGTGCAGTTCTGTCTTTAAGAGCTCCTGGCTGATTTTTTATCAGCATTAATAGACATTTATCTGAGTTCATTCACTCTGTGGATTTGCTGCCAGCAGTCTATAATACAGTATGCAAAGTCATATTTTGTATTTTTTAGGTCTGTAGCCTACAATCAGATCAGTCAAATTGAAGATGATTCGTGGAAATTTTGTCCGAATCTTGTTGAGCTGTGAGTATTTTGTGCTTGTATCTTTAGAGTTTAGGCGGCTTCGCTGGTTCGTGTATTATATGGTGATGTATGATCAAAGGTTGTACCTGGTTCTCTTGATTTCATCCTTCTTCCACTCATTGATTGCTGTATTTTAAAATTTTGCAGCTGCTAGTAGTCATAGTAGTAGTAGTAGTAGTAGTAATAGGTCACTGGTTACGCTGTGTAAACATCGATGTCTTCTAGGCTGAATAGTTTGAAACCATTTATTTGACTGTGGCTTACACGGGATTAATCATTCTGAACAGGTAATGTTTTGCTAGGGCAAAGTTTTGTTGATGTTATATTCTCTCATGTACAAGATCACTGTCTTCTTGAAGGCCCTTGAAAAAAGTAGGTGTGGGGGAGAGTTTGAAGGCATTGAGAGTACCACTTGAAAACGGTTTTGTTGCTTGATGGCCGGTGCATTTATCTGATCAGGTCCTTGACAGTTTGAGAAAGTTTTTTTCTTCACGTGTGAAATCACAAAGTATTGTTGAATGATTTAGAAGTTAATCTGGTAAATTTCCTAGTAAATTCAGAGGATTTCTTTTCATCATGGTTGATTCATTTGACTAAATCGGTTGTGTTGATAAGTTAGGGCTCATCCATATAGTACGTATGAAAAAAACATATTTTCAGCCTCCCTTTTGCACACTGTACATATGCAAAATCTCCTAATCCAACCCCTCCCGTCAGTGCGTGCGTACTACATGGATTGACCATTAAATAATTGAATAGATGTGTGAAGATGCATGTGAATGAAGTCAATGAATGAAACGTTTTATTTCCTCCTCACACAAAACATTTTTTTACTTTACATACAATAGTTAAACAAATTAACATATAGAACATTAAACTTAACTAGTGAAGGCATAATATAAACACATGGGAAAAAGAAGAAATGAGGTTACTAAAGGGATCGCTAATCCCGTAATGAAGTAACTAAAAACTGTTATATTTGATATTATAATAGCAGACATTGATTACTGAAACAGTGTTGAAGACAGGGTGGTGCAAAAAAAAGCGGACTATATTAAATGCAAACCTAAATGTGACTAGTCCAGTTTTTTTGCACCACCCTGTATTTTAAAGCAATTTTTATGAAAACTTTGATACTAAAAACGTGTTGTTATTGTTTCTGTTGTTTGTGTCTATAGAGATCTCAGCTATAATATTCTAAGCTCTCTGTCTGATAAAACCTTTGAGAAACTGGACTCGATTCAGGTTCTGTACATCAGACATAATCGACTTTCTGTTATCATCGACGGATCATTTGCTGCGTTATCTTCACTCCGCACTCTGTAAGTCGATTACGTCTATTACGAAGCAGACTGTAGCACTGTGATGTGAAATCTTTTGCCTTGAATTGTTTTTGCTATGCACTGATTTGACAATCCATTTGATGATGATGATGATGATGATGATGATGATGATGATGATGATGATGATGATGATGATGATGATGATGATGATGATGATGATGATGATGATGATGATGATAGTAATAATAGTAATAATCGTAATAATAGTAATAATAGTAATAATGATAATACAGGGGGCACAAAAACCAGACTATATAGTATATTAAATGCAAACCTAAATGTGACTAGTCCTGTTTTTTTGTGCCACCCTGTAGTAATAATAATACTTATTATTAAGTTAGCATGTGTTACCATTCACAGAATGCCTCTCAAGGAGTGTAGAATTAACATTGACCTTAATAACAGAGAGTGGAACAATTTGGGTGAAAAATAAACACTAATAAAACAAAATTAATGTCAATTACAAAGAAAGTTGGAGAATGGCCAATAGTAACACACAAGGAAAAGAAATTGAAATGGTGAAGAACTTTGTTTACTTGGGAACTGAATTGGAAGCAATAATAATAATAGTAATAATAACTGGGTTTGAGTGGTTTAGTAGGATCTGTCCTGTGTTATCAACTGCTGTTACTCATACAGCCAATACTCAATATGTTTATATATGAATATTGGCTATATGTAGATTGGCTAGAGTATCTATATATATGTATACATATAATATATTAGTGCATATGTGTGTGTGTATGTATGTATGTATGTATGTATGTATGTATGTATGTGTATGTATATATACACTTTAGTATATATATACGCTTTAGTGCTGTTATTTTGTCAATTGAATTTTCTAGTTTGTATTAACTGGATTACTGAATTCTCGTGTCAAAATGTTTCGTGCATTATATTTTTCTGTCTTTTGTAATTTAGATGCGTGGTTTCCACTTTTTGAAGATAATAATGTTTGTTTGCAATGGTTTCCTTGGTCAGAGTTACCGAAATGTGTAATGCGTTGGATTTTAAAATATCTGTTGCTGCTTTTTTCTTTATTTTAGCAATCTTAGTTTCAATGAGATTTCTTTGGGGATTGAAGACAGAAGCGGTCCCTTTAATCGTCTCGCGTCGCTCAATCGCTTGGACCTTCAACACAACCGCATTAGGACGATACTGAAGCAGAACTTCCAGGGACTGACAAGGCTTCACGTGCTCCAACTTAACGACAACAACATCAGCTCTATTCAAGCAAACGCCTTCGAATCTTTGACGGAGTTGCGAGAATTGTGAGCGGCTAATAAAACTTAATTAATTCCCGAAGAAAGATTTTCGTTTTGTTGCCCGTAGGTCTCTTCTGCCCGTTTCATCTGCCATTAACCCTTTCGTCCCCGCAATCCGCATAACCAATATATCATGAAGCCGAAATATCGGCCGTACGTGGCTACGGGGTTAACTCATTTGCATCTGTCGATGTGTATTTTGTTTTAACCCTTTGAAACTGAAATGAATATATTTCGAATATGCATTCTTCTAGGTTATCTTGCTCTTTGTTTCTGTAGTATATTATAAATCATAGCTATGGGTAGCCGAGTTAACTTACAGTGTCTTTTAATATTGAACCTTGTAAATTAATGAAATCAAATTAAGTTCTTTCATATAATGAGTATTTTAAAATAGTTATTTCCCGGAAAGGTGTAAAGAAACTTAATGCTATAAACATTATTAGAAAAGGGATCTTTTTGGGAGACAAAATGTGCTGATGATGCGTGCCATTCATTGTTAGAAAAACCTATTCCTGTCTTGTTTTTCTGTCATCCACTTGAATGAAATAAATGTTTGAAGATTGAAAATGTAAGATTTTGTATTGAATTTTTAGCCATTTGAATTCGTCTAAATTTTTCTGCGATTGTCAACTGTCGTGGCTGAGGCACTGGGTTAACGAGGTTGGTGTCCAGTCTACGGTGTCGGCTCAGTGTGAAAGTCCAGAGTCTCTGAGAGACAGAAGTGTGCTTGACCTAGCACCGATGGATTTCAAATGCGGTAGGTTTTGGATTGCGTTAAAACGATTACAGATTCAAAAGCACAGGAAGGTAATTCTCGATAATTAGTATTTCTTTATTGGGATTATCTGATTAGTTTTTCATTTTTAAAAAAAATATCGATTCTTATACATTGCTTGCTTTTGCAGTCAACTTTCCAAAGCCGGTTATAACTCGCGAGCCAGAATCTCAGAAAGTTATCAAGTATGAAAACATGACACTTACTTGCCGGGCTGTGGCAACTGCAAGATCCCCGTTGACCATAGAATGGAAAAAGGATAATGTGGTAAGGCCTAATTTTATGCAACCAGACAATTTTAGAATATCTGTCTAGTTATCTACCGATCACTACCCATGGCTTCCATATGTCAAAAAAGTTAGTCATTCCCAAGCTTGAAAGTAGGATTCACCGGGCATTGCTGATCTTCGTTTCTGAGGCCCTCAGCCAGGCACACAATGCTATATACATGAGGACCCAGTGAACTGTGTAGCATGTCTGTTTGGCTGTGCAGTGTTACCGCTGCTGCTCATTTTGTCGCTGCCATCTGGCAGGTGAGGTCTGAGTCAATGGTATGCGGAATATGCGGGGGTTCCTGGAATGGGGTATTGAACGGAATGGAACCTTTGTATCTCCTTTGTTATTACCACTTGTATACCTTCCTTCAAATGAATTTGCTGGTTGAATTTCTTTTCCAGTTATTAGACTAGAATATGTAATTCCTAAGATTATTATAGGATCATTGTTAGTGGCCATAGTGTGCAAATAGTTCTAGAAGACGATTTTTGTTTTTAAAATTAGAAAAACTTAGTATTTGTCTGCTGTGTGGTGTCTAGGTTGTTGCTGATAGTGATACTACTATCATTGATACAAATGATGACATGATCCAAGTTACAAGTTTAATCCAGATATGGACGGTGCTGGACTTCCATGCGGGCAGCTATCAGTGCATAGCGTCAAACGCGCTTGGAACTACCTATTCAAGTAAAGCGACGGTTACTGTTAACGGTAAGCAGACTTCTGTACGGACGATGCGTTAATTGCCTGTAGTCTCATGTGGAAAATTGTGGTGCGACGTAGAATAAGAGTTGTTGGCTTATTTCTGAAAAGTGCTGTGATGATTGTCACTGGTGCTCATATACAGCAATAGGGGGGGGAGGAGGGGGGTAGGTTTTCACAAATTCTTGCATTTTGAAAGCTCGGGAGCTTAGATCGTTTTCTTCATCTTCTCACAAATTTTTGTGACAGCCTTTTTTGCTCGTGCCAGCTTCCATAAAGTCAAAATACAAGTGCATATCCTAGCTGACCAATCTGGTTGATCGTACACTTATATATTGGCTTTTGCCATTCAATTGGTACTTAAAGTAACAGATTATTAGCAAGCATAATTTTTGTTTAGTCCTGTTGAGGTGTCCTTATCAGATCTTTACCAAGATATTGTTAGTTTACGTATGGAATAGTTTTTGCTACATAGCCAACTGTAATGAACAGTAAAGAATAAGATATTAAGCTTGTAATAATTATTGGATTGAAGATTGTGAAAGTTTGATTTGGCAGATTTTGCAACGGCAGTGTCTAGCAAGTGTACTTATTGGCAGCCTATAAAGGTGACTTAACCCCTTTACCGGTGATTTATTTGTAACGTAATGTAAAATGGACGCATATGTATACGTCAAGGCCAGTAATGGGATTAACTTAGATATTATTGGAAATATTTGCAGTTTATCCAACGTTCTTGAAAACTCCGTCAAACGTCGTCGTTAAATCTGGAACGACAGCGCGTCTCGATTGTGCTGCCACCGGTTTGCCGCAGCCCGAAATCTCTCTTCAGAAGGACGGCGGCGACGATTTTCCCGCGGCCAGAGAGCGCCGCATGCACATCTACCCGTCCGACGAAATGTTTTTCATAGTCGATATAAAAACCGAAGATCAAGGACTGTACATGTGCATCGCAAAGAACGACGTTGGCATTATCACTGCAAATGCATCTTTGCAGGTGTTAGGTAAGATGTTTTGCCTGATGTCACTGCCCTAGTTGTTTAGTTTCTGAAGCTTTCATTGTATTTGTCGACATCATTGCGAATAGGTGTATCTTTGTATAAGGTTCTGGTCAATTAGTTATACTGTTAATTATGTCTAAACATGATTTAATTTCATCTCTGAAAGTATTAGTTCATTCTCAGAAGTGTTGTTATTTACCATTATAAGTTAATGTTTATGCAGTATAAGTGATAAAATGCAGATTAGTTGTAGCTTTTTACATTTAAATACTTAATTAATTGAGTTGATTCTAATTAGATTTAGGATTAGCTGTATTAAATGTTAGTTTAGCATCAACTGTTTAAGATAAACCAATTATAGAGCAGATGAATTTTTATGTAAAGTACTTTTTTTACTGATATATCAGTTAGTTTATAATGTGTAAATAATCTGGGGAGTATTAAAGGTAAATATTACGTTTTTACTGTGAATCTTGTGTGGTGATAGTTAGTTAGTTAGTATGGGCTAACTTGTATAGTGCTATTGTCGTATGAGGCTAGGGTCAAGAGCGCTTTACATGGTACTAAACGAGAGTCCAAACAAGTGCGTTTTAAGTCGCTTCGTAAAAGTTTTTCGTAAAGTTTTCGTAAAAGTAAAAGTATCGTAAAAGATACTGACTTGAGACATCACCGTGACTCTAAAGAAAGCTATTTTAAATGTACAGAGGCTCCATCTTTTGTTAAACGGATGGAGGATAAAAAGACGTCGGACGGGGAGACGGCGGTGCTCGAGTGCATGACGTCCGGAAGCCCAAAGCCCCGCCTGGAATGGCTGAAGGACGGCGCGCCACTGCAGCCGACCCTGCGTCACTTCTTCACGGCAGACGACCAGCTCCTCGTCATCGTCCAGACGCAGGCGTCGGACGCCGGCGACTACACCTGCGTCGTTACCAACACGCTCGGCAGCGAGCGGCAGACGTCGCGACTCGCGGTGGCGACGCTCGCCGGCGGCGTTGCGCCGGCGTCGGTCGAGGACACGATGACCGGGATAATCGTCATTGCCGTCGTGTGCTGCGTCGTCGGGACATCTCTCGTGTGGGTCATTGTTATCTACAAGACGAGGCAAAGGCGGAAGGACTTTTCCGGCAGAAGAGAACTGGCAAATAAAGCGCTTGCCGCCAAGTTTGGAGGAAGGACTTGTTATGACGAAGTCGCTGCCAGTCCAGGGACTCTACTGTCCGATCCAGATATCTGCATTCTCTGGTGGGTGGTTTGAACAATAATAATAATAATAATAATAATAATAAAACTGGAAAGTTGTTCGTTTTGCTGGCTAGAATGATGCAGAATCCGTCCAGAATTTGGTCTGCGTAAAAGCCGTATATGGCGTTATGGTTATGAAATTTCAGACTGTTGTGTCCTTATCTTGTGAAGTAGGTAAGTAACGTTCAGATTATTGTGGTGACTCATTCACAGGTGGACTGCGTGAACATATTACAGAGTTTAAGTTCATAATTATTGTGGAACAACCAAGTTTTTAGCCTCTTTTTGAAAATGTTGAGCGAAGGGGAAAGTTGAATGAATGGAAAGTAGGCCGTTCCAGGCCCTAATGGCAGCCACATTTGAAAAGATCACTCAGAAGGTCTCCAAATTACTGTATATTAACAAAGAATCAAAGATGTATTGGTATTGCTGAAGAATGGGAATATAATAGTAGATTTAAATAGTGCATGTGGATTATTGAGAGACTTAAATGTTATCTCAAGTTATAAATACCATTGTGAATGACGTACAATATGCAAATGGATTTATTGAGACTTTATCCAATCCCAAATTCAGTTCTGCTTTGTCCAAGCATAGATATTTTCTACACAGACCAGCTGCAATGTTATTATGGCAGCTTTTCTGCATGTACAATTAGTGCCTGTTCCACGACAGCATTGATAGCAAAGTTGATAGCATGCTATAACATGTACGTACAAAGACTCAGCATGGGTAACGTTTCATTGTTTGTAACACTACCGTACTTTCGTAGAAGTTTGCACGCAGCATAGTTTCTATGTTTCTTATCACAGGTTCGGATATTAGTGGCATGAAATGCCAACAGCACAGACACAGTTCATTGTATCCTAGTGACACTGAAGATGAAGAAGACGGTAAAGAAAGATATTTATACTGTCACTCTCATCACCATGATACCCATTTGCCAGGTAATACAATCCTCTTCTCCTCTATTAGATACTTTGAACCTTCTCTTTTGTATTCAGATTATCCTCATCCATGTTATTTAGGTTATCTTATAGCAAGAGACAATTTGCTTCAGTTCATGTTGATTTTATTATGATATGAATGAGCTTTTGAATTTTACATACGGTAAATTTTAAGGTGATTGTCAGTATATTTGAAGAATCACTAAGAGTTACTTACTACTGTCGAGGCCTAAAACAGAGGGATTTGTGAAGCGGCTCTCTGCATATCCAATGCTACACATTAAACTGATTTATCAATGGTTTCAAAAACAGTAATTCTGCAGTGTTTATTCTAGCCACCTTGACTTGGGGGTGATTTTCAAATGTTTGGGGGCAAGGTCTGAGTCTCCACACTTTTGGGGGAAATTTCCATCCCCCAGCCAACATATAAAAATTTGGGGGATTTTAAAACTTGGGAGGGGGATTCCCCCCAGATAAGGCCTAGAATAAACTGGTAATTCTGCCAGTCAGCAAACAGACAAAATATATATGCTCTCATAGAGTTTTAATATTTTTTCTACTTCTACTTTTATATACTTGTAATGATAGGGGGTGGGAAGTTAGCAGAGTGGTAACAACGTTGGACAATGGAGCAGGAGGTCGCGGGTTCGAGCCCAGCAGGGAGCCCTAAAGGTCGACTCAGCCTTTTTCATGGTGGTAAAATGAGGAGCAGTGGTAAAAATCCCTGCTAAAAGTCAAACAGGTACGCTACGTGACACACAAGCCCCGTATCCGTGGCATTGCACGATATTGCCACTGTCCGTTGCTCGTTTTTTTCAGATGAGCAGGTTTGTCGACAGAGGACCGACAGTGGAACTCACACGGCAAGTTCATCGCTGAGCAGCTGCACGAGCAGTTCACGCACTGGGGGGACGGAACCGGTGCACAAGTTCCTGTCGTTCGGATGTCCAAATCCGCAGAAGTCAAATTCCGAAACGGCGGATACCGGACAGATATTGGCCGTGATTCACCTACAGTCAAACCTTTCCTCTCATCACGACGAACACAAGCATTCGTCTTCATCTAGTCTTCTCTCAACTAACGCATCGCAGAACACAGAGAATTCATCACAAGGCAAGTTGTTATATTGAATCTGTGGTGATCGAATAGTGCGGGGATGGCCAACCTTTTATTACAAGGGAGGTCATTATAAATGTTGATCAGCAGGTGGAGGGACGCACGTTTTGTTGCCCATTGTACATTGTTAGTGTTTTTAGCAGTAGTGATAATAATCACTGTAGTCACATAACAGCAGTACCTGGTAACAGTTGCAATAAAATAGCAGTTTACATTTACTATTTACATGTAACTAAATTAAGCACAGGATCTAAAAGTCTTACTCATGACTCAATATTGTATGCATAAATAGGAACAAAAAAATGTATTTAGAAAGACACCCTGCAGGCCACCAATTAGCAGCTAGCGGGCCACATGCAGACCACTGGTTGGCCACTCCTGGAATAGTGGATCATATATACCGGTACACTTTTGCTACATAAAATGTGGAAACAGTTCATAGATGTTCAGGGGGTGTTTTCTAGACCACAATTTTAGAATTACTGAGCAGCTTTTGCAGTTTTGTGTTTCTTAGGAACATGAATGTATCAGTTCATGAGGCTGCTAAAGGCTATAGAACTGGATCATTATTAGCAGTCATACACTGTATAATATTTTGGCTGTTACTGTTCTCAGTTCAAAAGCTGTTTATAATAGTTACTTTCAAGCAAGTCATAGCATAAATAATTTTTTCCCAAGAAAACATCTTTCTTTCATCACTGACATCACAGTTGTTGATACTGCCTTTGACTTTGGCATTTGATGATATGGCACTACAGAAGTTGTTGTTAATAATAATAATAATAATAATAATAATAATAATAATAATGGTCATGGGTTAAGGGGCAGTAGTGACATCACCACTGTAACTTATAACAAGGACATTTGATAATATTTTGAGCAGCCATATGCAATATGTTTATCACAAGCATGTCATATTGATAGTAGGTACCTTTCTATGGCAGACCCGTATAAGCTAATCTTGTACTAATTGTACTAATAATTAATTGTTTGTGCTTCAGGCGAAGTGGCCGTACAATGCTCAACGCCACTTTTAAGCATGACAAAAGATACAGCGTCAAGAGCGCTCGCCAGTGACATCCAATCGGCAAAGCCGCAGGAAACCAGTTCTACGAATAAGTTGCACGACATCGGTTCAGGTCTTAACACAGAGACATGCAGCAAAAACTACAGTGCCTCCCCAACGCCTGGAACCACACCACCAATGGAAACGATCAAAGAACCAATGAAAGAACCACCAAGACACATAACTTCTGACTGTGACCTGTCATCGTTAGACTATATCACGACCGAAGTAAAGAGTTGAGCGTAGGCTGGTGGAATTCTTTGCTTTGTACGATTACCGCTACACAGGGTAATGGTGGCAGCAGTGGGAAGATTTGCGCTAAACTAGTCCACCCCCGGCCAACTGTGAAGTGTACGGTTGCAGTAACGGAAGAATTCAGTCACCGTGTGCGATGATGTTCACATTACCGTTTGACTTGTGTACGCAAACTGCAAACAAACTCTCGAAGATAACGCAATTATCTTGAATCAGAAGATTTTATTTTTTAAAATAAATGAAATTATATGAGGAGCTTCAATAAAATTCATCGTGTATTACACGTCAATGCTATACTTAAAACAAGTCTGATGTCTATTCTTGAATATAATATTCATAACTCTGATGCATCTTATAAACATCAAATGTAAGTCTTCCGAAAACCAGTCAAACAACAAACTGGAATATTTTTCTTCAGCCAGCCAGTAAAACTGTTGTCTTTCATTCTCTTGCTGGTGGAGTTCTTGCCATAACAACACTAAAACATTAAAATGTACATCATCTCATACATTTGTATATGCTATCCTTGGGTCCACCCATATAGTATGTACACACTGACGAGGGAATTGGATTTTGGAGATTCTGCGTACGTATGGTGTGTGCAACGGGGAGGGGAGTTAAAATTATGCCTTTTCTTACGTAGGTACTATGGATCATGGCTGGACAAAATGTCACGGGTTGGAGGACGGGTAGGCTTAGGGTTACATTTTATCCCCATTATATCTTGTTAATGACATTTTGTCCGTGAAATTTTTTCCTAGCACCATATTGATGAGCCCTTTTAAAATTCAAACCTGCACAACATAGACCAGCATTGTGTTAATAAACTTGAAGACTGGACTGATAATTCAAATGAGTTTAGATTTGACTATGGTTCTTCATCTTGAGAGTGAACATTACACAATTATTTAGCTTGCATTCCCAACAGAAACTGACAGAGAATCAGAAAATAGAAAGCCAAAATTTTACCAAAAATTGCTGTCTGATATTTCTAAAGATCATCTTCCGTTTTCAGTCGATCAACAAAGTCCTGCAACTCCTGTATGCAACGCTGACCAATCTCCTTCAAATTTTCACGCAGGCTGCTCTGGACGCGTTCCTCCAAGTCAGGATCTTTGCTAAAAATCAAAACCCACATTTTTAAAACAACTATTGTTAATTAAACTGTGGGCTAGCATTTCAAGTAAGAAATCCAGACACCCTTATCTTTACATAACCAGCATGAATTCTTTTACAGAAGACCAGATTGAAATGCCAACAATGTGCAAAGGTATTACTACACAAGTAAACATGCCATTTCTCAAACACTGGCCTGATAAGTCGCGGTGTTTCATTACAGATTATTGTGTTTAACTGAACAACACTACATTCCAGGAGCCAGTCGCTGTAAATTCATATTTTACAGGGTTGGGGAAAGGGTTTTACACAAGATACATAAAGGGAGAGAGTGAAATTAAAACATGCACATATTTAAAAGAAATATACCAGGTAATCTAAATGGATCACATCTTGTCTCAACAACTAGTCACGCACATGTCACGTAAGCAATATTTGAGATCTTTCTAGAAGTCAGTAGGTTAACAGTGCCATCAAAATTGTTTTCTAGTTTGAAAGCAGCAACAGTGTTTACCTGATTAAAAGTTTGGTGACTGTGACAAAGGTCTCGCAGTCTTGTCTATACGCCTAAAACCAGCAAATGGTAAAGAAGTATGTGAAAAACAATGTACAGTAGAACCTCGTTATATCGAACTCGCTATATGAAATCCGTTTATATAAAACCAGCCAAAACAAGGGAATGGATATAAACCTCGGAAGTATTTATCACGGTCCCTTGTCGATATAAAGGTTCACTGTACTGATCCATGATCCATGTTATGATTGCAGTGCTAGCCAAACTGAAACATCTTAATATAATATGCCTTCAATTAGAATAAAAATTTTGGCCATATATGTTGCGTAAACTAGCACTTCTTGGATCTTCATTTCAATTATACAGAAACAAACTATCTAATTTGATTTTCACGTTAACAAGTTCAAATATCAAATCACCTTTTCAATTTCTTCTTTTTTGTCTCGAATTAAAGACATTTTTTCCTGAGACAACCCAAGCGCTCCGCGGTTGGCACTGTTGTTGCTGTCGTTACCAACAGGACGCCGTTTGGCTAATGCTGGAGTAGCACCATCGTACGGCCCTCTTGGCTGACGCAAGTCTGGAGCAAATACAAATAGTATAAGGGCTCGTCCATATCGTACGTACGCAAAAAGGCATATTTTCAATCCCCCACCTCGTTTGCACACCGTACATACACAAATCTCCTAATCCAAACCCCTCAGTGTGTGCGTACCATATGGCTGGACCCAAACTGGCATTACAAAACAAAACGAATATTTATTCATAAATAGCAAATAACTATTACACTAAACTGCATACTTCAATCACTATGAATCCCTTTCATCCCTGGCAGAGTGAACGTTAACACGGTCTTTGCCAGTGTTCTGATGTAAGTATCAAATGAGCAACAAATGAGTAAAATTGAAAACATATATTCCAATGTACAATTAATCTGTAATCATTTAATCTACAGTAGAACCCCGTTATATCAAACTCGCTTATAACGAAATAACGTTTATATCAAAGTGTGAGCGCCGGTCCCGCCAAAACAGTGTTAATGATACAGGAATCGGATATATCGAACCTCGGATATATCGAAGTACTTATCACGGTCCCTTGAACTTCGATATAACGAGGTTCTACTGTACTTCATTGAACTACAGCTAACCTTGGATTGACACCGGATCTATCCTTCTCTGCCTGGAGTCATTCTCCTCATGACGATTGGCCTCCATCTCCTCTTCATAATCAAATCCAGATGCTCTGTCATAGTCCAGGTCTTCAGGCGTCGGTTTCCTCTTTTTGCTCGCACGCGTATTGAGGAATTCCTCGGGTTCATAAAGGTCCGATGATGTGCTGCCCACCTGACCGGCTGGATTCAATCTAAACACGCAAACAGGCAAACAAATAATCAAAACATAATTCTTCTCAGATTTACAGCTTCACATAAGCATTTAAACAAAACAACAAGTAGCTTAACCCCTTTATCTGGGGATCCCGGATATATACGTCCATTTTACATTGAGTTACAGTAAATACACGATTAAGGGGTTAAGCTACTAGAGATCTTATACAGGGATGTGGCAGAGTAGTGATATAATTCTTGCCATGCACCTGTAGCAGAGAGAAAGATACAGACAGAGAGAGACAGAGACAGACAGACAGGTAGGTTCGAATCTGACTCTAGCCACCTCATAGTGACCTCGGGGGCAAGTTGTTCACCCCTAATTATTTGCATGGAAGACAAGACAAAACGACATCATTCATTTCATCCCTGGGTGAGGTTAAAGCCAACAGGACCCTCCTTACGACAAAAAACTTGTCATCATCATCATCATCATCATCATCATCATCATCATCACAACCACCACCACCACTATATATTTGACTTCAACATATGTCGGTACTAACTTTACTGGCCTGGATCCCAACGCCTTCTCAAACAAGAATTCTTCATTGCCGCCGCGATCTTCTCGGCTCTTCTTGCCTGAGATTGCGGTCCTCTCCTTTGCGCTTTCATCTTCGTCTGAAATCTGTTCTTCATATACTCGACGATCGTCCTTCGCCTTCTTCGTCTTTGCGGCTTCCTTGGCACCGACGACACCTGTGGACAAAGGTTCCTGCTTCTTACCTGTTTCTAGTACGTCCGGTGAAGAAATATCTGGAATCTAACATTGAAAAATACAATAGACAATGCTCAAATACAGGGGGCGCAAAAAAACCGACTATATTAAATGCAAACCTAAACGTGACCAGTCTGGTTTTTTTGTCCCACCCTGTAGAATACTTGCGTAAAGAAAACTATTGCACAACACGAGTCATTCCTTCAATGCAGCATTAATTGAACATGACAGTACTATAAGTAATTTACATTATTATTAAACTGGCAATTTAGTTACTATGGGCAATAGTATTTAACAATAACAGTGGCACATTCAGTGCCACACAGCTAAAGAAATCATAATCAAACACAAATTTAGCGATGAAGAAAAATTAATAGATTCAAAAGAAGTTTAGATTTCTCTTCAATGGATAATAACAAGTCAGACAGTTTCATGGATACTATAATCAGCAGATCACTTCATATTTGTGAGCCTGACACCGAAAATAACCGGGACCCAATTTAATCAAAGTTCTGATTACAAAATACAGAGCTATTGAATAAACTAAAGCATTCGGTATCTAAGGTTCTAATACGTGCTACAGAAATCGTATTATTTATCTGTTTAACCTGTTTCAAATACCAACAATCATAGTTCCAAAAAATTCCATTAGGATATATCTGGTATTGGGCATTGCTCAACCAAGAGACACTCAGTTCTATAATTACACATTTTCACTAAAAGCAAATCACTGTCCAACTTAGGAAATCACGGCTAGAGACCTCTGAAACTACGTATCGCAAGAACTGCACTTACAGCGCCATCTTCTGGCTCTGCCGGTTTGGAGGAGGGGCGCACTTTGGTCCGATCTACGGACAGGACCGCACTTCTGACGCTTCTCAAAGCCTTAGCGCCCGATGGCGGAGATGAAGGTTCGACGGAAAAATCGTTGTCAGATCTAACGTCGGCATTACCGTCAGCGCCGTCATCTTCAGCTTCACCTGCGTTCCTCTCCTTGGTGCGGGCAGGTTTCCGGCCTGTGCTTCCTTCCTCGTCGCCCTTTTTCGCGCCTCGTTTGCCGTGCGGAGCGGATGATTCGCTGGCGCTGGTGTCGTGATCTAGCGATGGGCTTTGCTGGGTCTTGGCGATCTTTCGCTTGTCGGAAGGTCGACGTCTCCTGCCCGAATCAGTGATGGAGTGCTGGTAATTCAATAAATAATAATAATCGGGGAAATTTAAAAGTAAAGACATTCCGGTAATAGTAGCAACATTCAAGAGCATTCCACGAAGCACATCGTATCTTACTGACCAGCTGAGCTGGCAAATATTCAACTTTTCACGTACGCATGTACTTAATAACAATTGCACAAGTGTCAATGCTGCTTCCTGCCAAATATTTACAGAAGATATTCAATTGCTCTCAAGAAAAAAACCAAAAGAACATGGCATTCACTTTCAGGCAAATATGAATAATTATCAATCACAAATATCACCCCTGACTTTGGCCTCGGTCATGACTTCGGCAATGCATAAGTTGTCTTGATAATAATGATAATAATAATAATAATAATAATAATAATAATAATAATAATCAGGTCAGGTCTTCGTCCTCCAGCTGTGTCCAGCTATTGACTTCTCCATGACATCTCTCCAAAGTTCTCTGTCCTTTGCTATTTCTTCCAAAGTCATTCGGTGTCTTCCATCAGTTTTTCCATTGAGGTTCATCCCTGCCATGTGCAGATCCTCTTCCAAACCGTCCACCCATCGTCTTTTAAGTCTTCCTTTAGACCTTCTTCCCTCTGGTTTGTAGTTGAAGATTCGTTTTGGGTTTCTTATTTCTTCCATTCTGAGTATGTGTCCAGTCCATTTCATTCTTCTTTTTCTGATAACTTCCACGATGCTCGGTTGCAGTGTTCTCTCTCAAACTTCTTCATTTCATAATAATAATAATAATAATAATAATAATAATAATAATAATAATAATAATAATAAAACAGACAAATTCAAAAGACAAAATTTCTACCCTCTTTTTTGTCTTGTCTCTCGACTCATAGCTTCCGCTGGAGCTTCTACTCCTGCTGTAGCTCCGGGCAGGACTCTGTGAGAACGACCGACTCCTGCTGCGTGAAGAGCTCCTGGTGTAGTGCCTTGGCCGGGGGGGAGGAGCCCCCTGAGGCGGCCAACGCCCCCTTGGGTTAAAAATACGCCTCTGATACATTCCACGGTCACGATAATTATCATACTGGTCCTCGGGCATCCAATGGCGATTTCCTCCCTGTCTTCGATAGTTATCTACAACGACAAAAGGTCAGATTAGAGTATTTAACCCCTTAACTGGGCAGCTATTTGTAACTCAATGTAAAATGGACGAGCGCTACTCGGGGCACCCAGTTAAGGGGTTAAGCAAGTAAGATTTGAACAGCAAATCGAAAGACATTTCAATTACTGCCAAATTTTTTGATTGGGGTGCTTGAAATAAAAACTGTTGTTATTAGAAGACATCACCAAAAATTGAAATGAAACAATCAAACTATTTCTTAATTTGTGACCAGTGTTGAATGTTCCATCAGAAAGCTGTCTTATTAACTTTTTACCAAAGCCCACAAAATAAGAATCCCAAACATTTCCACAGAACGACTGCAGATTATGCCATTCAAAGGATTCAGATATCTGGCTTTCTTACTACTGCACAAGGAAAAATTTCTTGAAACAATACAAATGGGTACCATTTCAAATAAACAGTTTCAATTAAACTTCAAATACATACAAACTATATGCATGCAAAAATGTTTATAGATAGATAGATAGATAGATAGATAGATAGACAGATAGATAGATAGCATCCAGTCAGTCAACTTAAAGTAGTAACTGTTAAAGAAGTTGACAACAATAAGAATAAGTTAAGAACCATACCTGTTCTCAGTTTTCTGAGATCCTTATACCAGGACATAGTGACCCTATCACCAAGTACATCAACGTTGTCAAATCTACAAATATACATTAATACAGAAATATTAGACAAAGGGCATCTTAAGACTGCTTTTCTAAATGTAATTAGAATATATACATTCTACTCGCATTCACGAACACATGTATACACAACATGTCTATCATAGGGTCAGTAAAAAGTGTACATTAGTAAAAATACACATGCTATACACTACATACAGAAATACATGGTAATGGTAACCAGGTAATATGCAAGTGATTTACAAATCTTAATGATGTCCATGGATATCAACCGTCACTTGCTCAAAACACAAACAATCACCGACCCCATGGTAATGCAGCACAAGTTTGTCCAAAATCTTTCTTGTACACTCATGAATTTAGGAAAATCAGACAGAAGTGGCTGCTTCGTTTCGTTATCATACAGAAGAAACTGATTATAACAGGCAAGAAGTGCAAGTTAGCTTGATTCCATTGTGGAGAGAGATTTTCTACTGTGATGTGAATGAAAGAAAACCACTCTTCAGTTCCTACGGTTGCTATGAAGTGACCAGGATCAGATTTGAAATTGCAGTCTTCTTTGGCAGAATGGTATCAAAAATAACCACAGCACTTTGTCCTCTTCTTGCAATCTTACCAACTCCAAAACTTTCTATTTTATGCCAGTTCCAATATCCCAGCGGCAGCTAAACAAACAAGAATGCTACTAAAAAGCTGTCTGTCTCTTTTGAAAAATTCCTCCACATACTTATCAAACTTGGTCTCTCTTGGTCGAGATATTCTCAAAAGCTTCAGCTCAATTCAGCCGTAATTCCAAGTGTCTGAGGATTGTGCTATTACATCTTCATAAATGTAAAATCATTCACGCGTGAAAACCAACTGAAAAGAAGCAATTTGTTTAGGAGTGAATTCTGAAGCATACGAAAAGCCATCAATATACTGTTATTGGAACATGTACACGGTCTATAACAGCATTTGATATCTGTTGTCTTCAAACCTCTACACGAACCACAATATCTGCAGAGTGGTCGTGCATAAATATAAATTTGGCACAAATTATGTCACAACTTTTCTGAATTTCTGGCATGTATCAGAAAGCAGCAACAAGAGATGATGAACAGCAGAGAGGTTGAAACAAATGCAGGATAATCTTGACGCCTGCCCTAACAGGCTAAGGTACCAATTTAACACATTGGGCGCCCTGAACAAGTGGCACTCGTCAAGATGGAGGCTTTTCGCACCGGCCATGACCAGTTGGACTCATCATGTTGTTTATAGAGTTCTATAGGCAAATTGGCACCTGAAACTAAATGTAGTTGGCCACCTAATAATACAGAAATGTACTGACACCTATTGAATGCATGAAAAAGCAATTTTCTTTGCAGAAACCGTGAATGTTGGATTGAAATGTAACATTGTGACTGTCTTTCTCAGAGCTGGTTTGGGTGGCCATGTCATTGCAATAGAAGTTCTGTAGTGAAAGTTTAGTAGAGTGCCCTCCTTTTTTATTAAAGACTTAGCTTATTTATTTCAATGTACAATGCTGATGGGGTTTCCCAACATGACAATGAAATCTACAATACACTTTGGAATACCTTCTACACATATTATACAAGTCCATTCATGATATATCAACTGGATTTTATTTATTTCTAAGGCAAAAATAATGATGTTTTTTTCATTTGTCATTTAGTAACATGAGTATTTTCCAATAATTTCAATGCTCCATGAATCTCCTAGCCTGAGTCAGTGGCTGGCGGCTGGTGGCCACATAGTCAATGTGTTAAAGACATGTGAAGATACTGCATTATGTAAAAGATTACAGAGTTAAATATCATCTATACTAAAATCAGCATTCAGGATTATTGAACGACAGGTACTGCTGCGTGATGGTAAAGTCCTTACTGTACTTCTGAAAAAATCAGATGGAAGACAGGTGTTTAAGAGAGTTATCACAGTAATTGCAACACAGTGCACATTGTATTAGGAAGAATTATATTGCAGTTGACAGAATGGAAAGATGCATGAATGTACTGGAAATACAGAGTGCAAGTCTATACATGATACGTGAAATGTAAACGTTGTCATCTGTCCTCACGTTAAACATCTGTGCATGGAATGACAATCAACTGCTGTACCATCTATATAACAGGTAAAGAATGAAAGCATGCCCATAGAGATCGACTTGAATGATTTTCATGCATCTGAAACTCACTAAATTCACAAAAAAGTGAACCTTCTATAGACTTCCTAATGATGACTTGAGTATGCTTTCAAATACTCTGTAGTTAGTTAGTTAGTTATGGGCTAACTTATATAGTGCTATTGTACATAGCTACACTTGGCAATTAACCATTTTGAAAACCGTTGGAGTATGTTGAAATTATCGATGTACTTAATCTGAATATTATAATTTATTTGTCTATTTTCCATGATATATTTATTTACGCCACAATCAACCTGATATTTATTCTGCATTAAGATGAAAAAATGTATGGCAAAGAAAGACAATTTTGAAGAATGCTATCTTTAGGCTAATGGTTGGCATGAGGTATGGCCGAAGTTTTCCAGCAGAATGTGAGGTTAATATTGCAGTGATCAGAGTCCTCAGTAACAGTTTAGTCAGACACTTCTCTTCAAAATAGCAAACAGATAATGTCAACAAAAAAATTACTGCAAAAACATAAAAGCAATGCCAACAATTTCTACATTTCACAAATCGCCATCAACACTAGTATTATTCAGCATCACAGACGACATATGCTAACGCTTTACTCACCTTTCCGTGAAATGCAATAAAAAGTTTCATGTAAATGCTCAAACAATAACAGATAGACGCGATAATGATGACAGTAGCAAGACTGCACTGCACTGCAATTTGCATCCAAGATAATGGTATGTGTTACATGTTGCTTTAACCTAGAGAAACCGCTGGGAAAACTGAAGAAACGCCAACCAATGTGGCCACGTCAATGAAACCGATATAGCGTGTTCTTGGTATAGAGCAGGCCAATCCGGTTAATACTACTGTATATCTTGAAGAAAAATATTTGTCCGGATAATGCCTCAAAGATCCGTGCCATGAAGAACATATGCATAAAATTTTACAAAATGCCAACATTGTATCTATCCGGTTCTGATACCTCAGGGTATTATTACCATCACCTGAAAGAGAAAACGATTTACAGCAAATAGTTATGACTGAAACTTTGAGCTAGAGACACCACAATACACAAAAATACAACAGACAGACAGATATATAATCAGAAATTTTTAAAACTATAAACAACAAAATATTATCACTGTAAATTGATGAAACTGCACACTACAGTATTTAAAAAAATCTAACAGATAAATTTTAGTAGTGTCTTTGCAGGGTTGGAGCCACAAATATTGGGGTCTGGCGGTCACAGAGGATGATGTATCCAAAGTATATTCTATTGTATTAACAGCTACATTCCCCACATCCTCAATCCTTGAAAACCTAAATATTTATTCTTTGAGGGGCCCAGCACAGGGTAGCCCAAAGCTTGGGTCTTTGAATCAGCAGCAAGAGGTTTTCACAATGAATAAATAATGAATAAAACATAAAGGCAGTCTTGATCAACCAGGTAGAATGTATCAAATATATACCTTTCCATATTATGATACAATTGCAAAAATTCATATTCTTATATTTTAATTGTAACAATGTTTTAAAATACAAGCTCAATATCACCACTAATTGCTTTCAAACAGTATGCACAAGTCACATTATTATTCTAATAATACAGACATAACTCGCAGAGTTCACACAGGTTAGATTTGGGCCAAAGAAGGTCTGTGAGCCTTCAAAGGTTCCTGCTGTACAGCAATCAGATGCAAAATTCTACCCACATTTTCATTTTATAAACTTTAAATACAAGTTCAACATTTTCTCCATCTCCACGTTTATCCCAGACTTGCACATCACTAAACAGTGTAGTGCCAAAAGCCATTAAGCTGTGCAAGTGTTCAACGATGCCACTAACATTTTGCACAATTTCTTCTGCATAAATTGCAGTCGCATTGCAAATACCAGCTTGACGATGTATTGACAAATAAACATGTAAAATACAAAACATCACTAACCATTTCAACAAAAAAGTCCATGACATGTAAGTACTGCATACGACATATTTCATTAAGATAAAAATCAATCTGATTACAAATTACTTTGAATGCCAATGACAACAGAGGCGTCATTTAATGAGAGCCCAAGAAAATGAAAATATTAATTTATAAGTATTAATGTGCCCCAGTTGGGAAAATATTAATTGATAATGTATTAATGTGGAATAAGAAAAGAAAAAAAAGGAGGTGACTAAAAAAAAAAAAAAAAATGAGTATTTGGTATTTGTGTTGGCATGGTACAACGGCCCCACTGCTGCCAAATCCTAGAAAAAAAAAAAAAGATAAATCGTCAGCATTTAGCATTTTTAAAGAAAATTTTTTACAAATTACTTTGAATGCCTGAATGACAAACTGTTTCATGGCTTTCATATTTCAGAAACAAAAATGAAAATACATGCCTGCAAAATTACTGCAAGAAATGTTGACATATCAAAATACAAAATTAAAACAATCATATTGTTTGAAGTGATTTTACCAGCAGTAGCTTCTTCACAGTCCATTAAAATCTGACTGTAGGATCAAAAAATAAAATAACAACAATACAATGAGCTTTAGAAAATCCAAATATTAAACAACTTTCAATATTACAAATGCATTAATTGGTAAAAAACATTCGTACCTATTAAGGACTTCTTTTGCAATGTCTTTCGATTCAAATCTTAAAGCGATAAACAGCTGGCCATTTCCATCATCCTTGAAGAATTCCACAGTATTTCGTCCAGCCTCTCTTGAAAAGAACTCCCTAAGCATCACAAATCATAAAAGATACTCAAGATCCAAAAACACAAATAGAACATCAATCAAAACCCAATGCAACCACAATCAATCAAACAAAGTGCACATTTAATTAATAGTATTCAAAATGGCATCACCTTGAGAACCACATAATAAGCATTGGTGCACAGTCATTGAGTGCCAGTATTCGGATAAATTAACACTCTCTGGTTGACCTCCAACGTTTCAAATGCATTTTGTGGCCAGTTGAACAATTCTACACAAGCTGAAATTTTAGACTAGGCCAGTAATTTTTCGTAATTTAAGCGGCTGAATATTCAGCACGACAAGTCCCGTCCGTCATAAATCAGCTACTGAAGGCATTTGCGTTTCAACTGAAAGTAGAATCCCACCAGGGCCTCGAAAAAAAGCTTAGCAAATTATTCAATTTTCGAAACAAGCTCCAATTTCTGGCGGACTCAACTAAAGCGAATACGAAATAGACTTTGACTAAATATGATTGCAATTCTCTGAGAGCACGCATTACAAAAGTTCAGTAGTACACAAAGAATCATCATCATCATCATTAACCGTGGGCTCATCGCCCGTTGGTGTATAATGCCATCTCCACAGTTTTCTGCCATTCTTTCCTGTCCGTTGCTCTGTGACTAAGATCCTGTAAACTGCTTCCACACCATTCTTCAATATCATCACACCATTCCTTGTGTGGTCTCCCTCTCTTATTGGCACCCTCCATTATTCCAAACATTAGAGCTTTGATCTTTCTGTCCTCTTTCATTCTGCATATGTGTCCGACTCTTTCCAGCATGGTTTGTTTGGGCTGAAATAGTTCTTCATTTGTGATGACCCATCCGATTCGTAGTATTTTTCTATAACATTTTCTTTCAAAGGCTAGTATTTTTCTTTCCAGGTCTTTGGTGATGGTCCATGTTTCGCATCCATATAAAAAGCTGCTGAAGATACAGGTTTCGAGTATTTTCTTTTTTGTTTCAGTGCTTATTGATTTGCTTTTCCAGATCTTATCCATTGCCATCAGTTGATCTAGAGCTCTTGCTGCTCTTCTTGCGACCTCTTGTCTACACAAAGAATGCGCTGTATAAAATCACAGGGCAGCAAAAACGAAAGTAAGGTCAACATTCTCTATAGCATTGCAGCGTCGAAAGCGCAAAATACTAGGAGGAAATCATCAAATCGAAACGTCTACAGACTTGATTTCATCGGTGTGAAGCCTTGAAGAAAATCCGCGCATAAAGAGAGTGTCTTTGCTCGCTGGAATAACCATCGACGACGCCATCTTGCCTTCTTCTTTAGACTAGAAACCATAGAATGCTAGAAACAGCCGCGGAGTTGCCGCTCATCGACTAGAAAAACTCTGCCGACAATATTTTTCGTAACGACATAATAACTGGGCTTAGAGTGGCTCAGTAGAAGCTGTCCTGTTTGAGAGCCACATAGCCTTCATTCAGCATTTAATTAAAATTACGACTTGGCTCAGTTCATTGCTTGTGCTTGTCTTCACGGCTGCAAATCTCTGGAATGACCTGGTCTTCTGCAGATGGATTTTGAAGGACCATCGATTGATATCCTTAGAACTGGTGCTATAGAAATGCATAATTATTATTATCTTTTCTCTGTCTGTCAGATCACCCAAGCCGAGTAGTTTCAAACTTAGATCATCTTCTCACATAGCCAACGGAGGGTCGTTGCGTTACCTCAGAACCGTGGCCACGGAAGATGGAAAGACACCACAGATATCATTTTCTGCACTCCTACAGTGTCCTGCTGTTGTCCACTGACCTATATTTAGAACTGACCAAACAAAGAGACTTGGGGTATCATCCAAAGAAGCATGGACCCATCTCGACAATGTATAGACTCTAGAGACAGCATAGCCTAAATGGGCAACTGGATATAAGGAATGTGAAAATCACAATACAGTAGTGAGACAAGACAAAGATACAGTAATTGTTGGCCCTGTACTAGAACTTTCTGCTCGTTAAAATATGCTGATCTGAAGAGAAGAAAAACATATCCGTACACAAATTCAACAAACGCTGAATTTACACCACTGTCTTGCCCATTGCAATTAGACCCCTTCCCCTCATTTGAATGTTCACACTGCAAATGAAAGTTTAAAACATTATCTGCATATTTTGGAATTAGAATTTCATAATTTCAACAATCGAGCAAGCAAACACATAAATAGCAATAGCTGCAACACCCGAAACAGTACAAACTTGAAAACATGCTCTTAGCACAACACTGGGCATTATACAGTGTTCACATCACCTAGGGCTCATCCATATAGTACACATGCAAAAAGGGCATATTTTCAACCCACCTCCTCACCCCCCCATTTGCACAGCATGCATAGGCAAAATCTCCTAAATCCAACCCCCTCAGGGCATACATACTACTATATGGATGGACCCTTAGCATGACAAATTTATGCATTCAAAACACAAACTCAAAATTTGTAGATTCTTCAAACAATAGAACACTTCATAATTTTGACTGAAAGATTAAGCAATTTTCGTCCCCACAAGGTCCACCTGATTGGCAATCAATAGTAAAGAGTAAGAATCGTATCATAAGTTATGCTATGAAGACCAAAATTTGCCTATAAATGTAAAATTTTCATCTGTGAAATAGCACACAGTACACAAATATTCAGCCAATAGGTACTGTAGCTATGATACTGTTGACAACATCTTAGTCAAAACATTTATGGTTGAATTTCTGACAGGTGTCAAGCACAAAGAGAAGCAAAGTTGTATCAACCATGACAGCACAGCACATAGCATGCACAATATTAATTTTTACACCTGGAATACTGCAACACACTACAAAATAATTCTCAGTCACGCAAGGAATCGGTTGAATGCACATGAATTCAATAAGAAAACTACAAAAAGAATTGTGCATATGTGAGTTAAAGACAAAATTTCAATGATGTCAAGCATATCAGTAGAAAAATTAAACAATGCAAACACCCCTAAAACACATCTACTTACTTACTCAAAAGTACAGGCAACTAAGATTTCAGCCCATTTGCTCCAGTAACAGTGGCTCTTAAACACTGACTAAAGTTTCTTTTCTTTCAGATTTTTGGAACAACAGGTTCTACAATGCATCTACAACATGGACTTTCTTATTTCTATCCTAATAAATACAGTATAATAGCATTAGCAACTACTGTAATTTGTATTACATTACTTATTATTTTACTGAACAGAAGCCAGTAAGGAGCTGTTTCAGGATGGATGTTTTGTTTTCAACTGGTTAAACACCTTATTTAAATTGCTGTAGGGCAGAAACCTGAAGACTTACCAAACATTCCCACTATTCCTGGTAAATATTGACATGATGATTTTTACAAGGCCAACAACTTTAATATTTAGCGACACTCAATCTAGAAAAACTTCTAAAGCACCGGCCAAAATATAAAACCAAGAATTCACACCCTACAAAAATCAGTGGGATCAGCCCACCATCCCAAAAGTTTAATCTTCAGTAGAGGTTAAAAATTTACAAACAGCATAAACCAAAATTCTCAGACATAAGGGGTTCAGCCACAACCAGATGGGGCTAAACCCACCCAACCTGCCGCCAACACACTGAAAATTGATCGAAACGTACTTTTCACACATTTTACTGTAACTTTTATTCATATATAAATCACACACTTCCGAAACAAATTTCACATTCAAAACCCACAGCATTATTTTTTAATGTTCTTGTCCTTAAAAAGTCAAAGAAAACATTCCTATGGCAAATAAACATCTAAGAAGTAGCATTGTAAAGGGTGGACATCATTGAGAAATGAAGAGTTTCTGCCTTCAAATAAAACAGGAGCATCAATTTCAAACAACCATTTCGGCAATGCAACCTAGTTACATAATATGGATGTTACAACTGCAGAAAAATCTTAAATGTCCGCAAGGTTTCTTCTCCCTACAAGCTTACAACAGCACAAATCCTTCTCAACCAGGAAGCTGTAGCTGTAATTAAGATGTCCTAGGTCACATGGCATACCTGCGAGTCCACTGCCGCGCTACAATTACAACAACAAATCTAACACAGTGACTTTTAGTATCAACGATTATAAGAAACGTAAACTATAAATCAGAATCAATTCGAAAATTCAAGTGGTAGCACAGTACCATTATTATTATTATTTACGACAATTTATATAGTGGAGTAACTGGAGCTAAAGTCAAGAGCACTTTACAACGGAGTCACTTATAAGATATGTTAAATAAGCATGTCTTTAGGAGCTTCTCAAAACAGCCACCAGAATTTGCAATGAAATTAGTATATAGAAACCCATTACATAAAAACTCTAGTCTGCAGATAATACAGAGGTGTATTATTTGGGTATGCTCACATTTTGCATAGCATGCAAATTAAGAACAATACAGACACATTAACTTATGATATATCCTGCTGCAATTACTTCAGTGCTTACATATCTCAGGGAAAGTTACTTCCAAACAACCAATTGGCTAAAAGAAGTCTAGTTACATCACAGCATGGATGTTATAACTGCAATCAAATCTCTAATTAACGTCCCACAAGGTTCAAAAGGTTGGGAATCAAGTAAATCACTGAACGTGACTACAAACAATTTTTACCAATTTTTAAGAGAGACCACACAAAATTCAATAGACCTAATTCATACAGCCTAAGCATGAATTTCATCGAGATTTTTTTAAAAGTTGTAGCATAGCGTCACAAGGCATATGTACAAGAAAGTGGGTGTTGCAATCTTTGGCTTAAGCAAACGATGAGTCATCAGCTGTTCAAAACCAGTCAAAACAACTAGCATGTGATCACATTTCCACATCATACGAAGGGATTACAATAGCACTGACTGGGGGGGGGGCATAAAAACCTTTTCACAATATCCCATTTTATAGCTGCCACAGACGTCACTAAAAGCACCACACCTTGTAGGTAGACAGAGTGCCTAGAGGCAGTGACTGTACTAACATAGGTAGGGTATCATTTTATTTTTTTCTACCTGGAAACAGACCAAAAACTGATTCTTAGAGCCAGGGTATCGAGATTTGTTTTATGTTCTAATATTTTCAGTCTTTAAAAAAATAAACATAAACATGAAGAACTATACAGGACACTGTCATTCAACAAGATTTGCTGACTAACTGCCAACTGCAACCAGAACTGGAACTGGCAATTTTAAGAGATTTTTCTGTGACAGGTCTGTGGTTTGGAACTATCTTCTTCTGTCCATCAGACCTTCCAATGAACTGAGTACCTTAAAATCAAGACTCAAAACTCATCTCCTTCAGATAGCCTTTCCTCTACACGCAGCCTGTCTTGCTGTCTCCCACTGACTGATATCTAGACTGACCTGGTCTTTTATGCCTAGGATTTGAATGGAGTACCATCGATCGATGCCAAAGGGTATTAGAAACAGTGCTATAAAAATGCATCATCATCATCATCATCATCATCATCATCATCATCATCACCACCACCACCACCACCACCATCATCATCATCATTATCATCATCATTATTATTATCAACATCGTTATCATTATTATTAAAAATTATTATTATTTTTATTACTAAATGACCCCCCCGAGATTTCTCAGAAAGTGCACCAAACCTGTTTCTATCGCTTGGGCCTCATTTGTTTTCCATTGGTCGGCAACGTCGTTGGCTAGCGGATCATCCGGATTGGGCGCACTGAGCAGAGCCTGGATGGACAGCAGTACAGTGCGAATCTGCAGTGCCGGACTCCATTTATCTGGAAAATTATCACCAGTGCATGAATGTACATCTCATCAATCTCAATCATCACTATTATCATTATATGGTTGTTAATACAAAAACATGTAAATAACATTATTATTATTATTATTACTACTATTACATGGTTATTAATGCACATGTTAAGTCATTCACAAAGTGAAGAATCGCAAGCGTAAAGAAAATCATAGGTGAAAAACTTGTCAAAGGTCACTATGGTCCGGTTCAAACCCACTACCCTCCCTTACAAGTCAAGAATCCTAATGCTACTCCACATCACCCCTAAACCAACTTACATAATTTCTTGTATCAATTACCAAACTATCATATCACGTGACATAAGCTAGGAAGTTGCTATTTGCGTGTTTGGTTAGAATCACCAAATTAAACAGATCATAAACCAGTAATTACAGTTGTAAGTAGTGAGACTGATGTAAGATAACAGTCACAAAGCTGCTATAATGGAGTCATGCATTGGAACAATTAAAGATTGAGCCATTTATTTTTATAACCACTTTTTTCAATAAGCAAACTCCAATAAACGAAAATTTCACGAAATATAAAGCAAATTAATGCAATTTAATAAAGATATTACATTTGGTAATTCACTTTCAAGACAAGCCTCACATACATCAAGTGAATAAATACAACTTTTCAATTTACAACGAAAGCTTTCTCTTCATCATATAGCTCCACAAATTTTGAAGATAATAAGCAAACATTTTTTCTTACTACATGCCTAAATTCGAGTAGAACTGAATATGAAATACCTTTCAGAATATCCAAACAAATTCTGCCAAGTTTGTCAATGTTAGGATGATAAATTTTGGTCATAAACCGTACTTTAGGAGCCGACATCGGGTATTCTTCAGGTAAAAACAATTCTAACTTGAAAACACCTCCCTCATATGGTGACTAAAATACAAAAACAATACAATTCTTCAACTATAAACACCTGAATGCTATGTTATGTTATGTTATTTAGACAATTTATACGGCGCAATAATCAAAGCAAAAAGCTAAAGTCAAGAGCGCTTTACACTTCACACTAGAATGGGATGCGAAGTGTAAAGTGCTAATATGTAAAAGCGCTAGATGTAATATTCATATCTATCTGCAAGATATCAAATGACAATAATAGATAGAAAGAGATTAACAACGGACAAAGATAAATGGAAAAGTTCTGTGTCTAGCTATTTGCCGCTATTGAGCTGGCAGAAAGCAACTATGATGATGATGAATAAGTTCATCATAACTCCATTTTTTTATACACCAAGAACCTAAGTGGTTTCAGAGCTATAAATATATTAAATGTATTCACTGTGTTATTAAATTAAAATTCTATCCAAAATATGTACAACAAAGTGCAAACAATGGTATTTCAGTCAGTAAACAATCATAAAGACATCTTACATCCTTCGGTCCAACAACGATGACATGAAAATAACGAGCATTGCTCTCATCCGGGGTTGCCTCAATACCTGGAACAGGTTCAGCTTTCAATCTCTGTGTCTCCTAAAGAGATAACATGCCAGGCCTCATTAGGCGATCACATTACTCCGCTGCTACGCGATCTGCACTGGTTGTCTGTGCCAGAGCGGATCCATTTCAAGCTGGCAACATTGACCTTCCGTTGCCTGAATGGAGCCGGTCCAGAATACCTTGCGTCCGAACTATCACGAGTGGCTGACCACGCAAGCCGGCAAAGATTGAGATCGGCCGGATCCGCCTTATTGGTGGTCGAGGATGCGCCCGAACCGCCGGAGATCGAGCATTTCCCGCGCCGCCGCTCGGCATGGAATTGTCTACCGCCATCAATACGGCTCTCTACGACCGTGAATACTTTTAAAGAGAGACTTAAAACCTGGTTATATCGCACGAAGTTATCTGTAACTTTGTAATGTGTTCACGCAGTTCGTTCGGACGAGTTACCACATAAATCAGTTACGTTAATAATAATAATAATAATAATAATAATAACACATATATTATTATTATTATTATTATTATTATTATTACTACTACTACTACTACTAGTAGTAGTAGTAGTAGTAGTAGTAGTAGTAGTAGTAGTAGTAGTGGTCACTTCTTCAAAAGCTCAAGACAGAGCATCAATGAAATCATTTATGACCATAATCCACGCATTACCGCACGGTAATGTACTTGTAATCACTTTCATCAGCAATAGTGTAGCGAATTTTATGGGCACCTCATGTAATGTAAATAGTTTCGAATCGTTCACTAGAGGCGCTTATGTCAGTAGAGAATTATAAGTAAAACATTAGTATACTTAAATAAGTAATATTCCTAGAGTAAATAAGGATTAATGAATATCAGTAAAAGAAGGGTAATTATTCTAAATAGAGGCATAAGGTTATTTGATAGATAGCACAAATAATGTAGGTTTCCCAGTAAGGTTAAGATATGACTTAAGCACACCACCGTTAAGGAGGGTCCAAGGAGGTTAAGTAAGGCCTTAGTTGATTAGAGGGAAGGAAGGGAACAGAGTGAGCACACGTAAAAGTGAGCACACATAAGAGTGAGTTCTAGAGAGCAGTGGTGGATAGTCATCAGGGTAAGCCTTGATTGGACTATGTGGTAGAATAAGCGATTCCTTTATACGGGATAGCTGATTTACTGCTAAAGCAGGAAAGCCCCATCCAAAGATAAATCTCATGGCGCGTTCCATGTTGAGTATGGAGGATAGACACTTTAGGAGGGTGTGAGAAAGGAACGAGCAGCACTAGAAAGGGTGCACTGACACTAGAAAGAAGATACAGGAAGGGTGCACTGATACTAGAAAAGAGATACAGGAAGGGTGCTAGCAGTATAGTGAAGGGTGTGAGGAGTTAGCTAATTCAGAAAGACCTGGCCAAAAAGCTGGGGACCCAATACGTGCCAAGGATACCCCGATAGTGTTTGGACGTGGCATCCTGGAGAAAGGTCCAATAAGCACTATTATTATTATAAGACCGGTAGGCTGGTTGAGAGTGGAACTTTGGCAAGAACAGGCCAGTCGCGGATTGTAACAGATGGAATCCCAGCATTAGGGGTTTCGTTACATAACTGGCACCAGAGAAGTGGGGTTTGACGCTGGATTAGCACAGAGAAGGAATTGAGCCACTGATAAGCCACAAGAGTAGGCACTGGCAAGAGTGGGTGTGTGCTACCTTGTATAACGGCTATAAGACTCACTGGTACGACGTAGTTGAGACCAGAGATAGCAGTGTAAGCACTGTATAAGCTCATTGAAGGTCCACTTTACGGAAGTGTGTTGCACTCCAGACGGCTCAGCACTCAGGAAGAGCTTAGAGCAATAAGCATGGCTGAACCTAAGCAGGACGAGCTGTAAATACTAAGAATCGTGCAGATTATGACACGGAAAGTACACAACTCATTGAGGAAGATGAATTATTGGAGTCAATGATAGAAGAGGAACTGTCTGTTGATAAGCACCGAAGACGAGCCATTGATCATATACCCAGCAAAGAAAGGATTTGTGAGTTCGGACGAGCACAGAGATTGGAAATGGGTGCTCGGAGCAAGGAAAAGAGTACTGCTAGATATGGAGGATTGGATATTGGACTCAAAACTCATAAGGGCCACGGAATTGTAGGAGGCATGGACCAAGAGACACCCATAAGACAGAAACAGCAAAGGTTCACTAAAGTGAAAGAAGAGTGGTCTGATTCAGATATCGAGAATTTATGAGACCACGAGAAGGAAGACAAATACATCTAAGTGGTCACCGATGAAACCAAACAAGTTTGATGGATTGATACCATTAGAAACATTTCTGAGGCAGTTTGAGGTTTGTGCAGAATACAATGGATGGACGGAAAGAGAGAAGGGTGCATTTCTGCAGTGTTCCTTAGAAAAGGACCAGCTCAACTTCTATGGGATTTTGGAGCTAAGAAAGAAGTCGCATATGATGAATTGGTGGAAAGGCTACAACAGAGATATGGGTTAGAGGCCCAACAGGAAACCTTTTTACGATGTCGGAAGCAGAGAGAGAAGGAGAGTTTGGGGATCTTCTCCATGATATTAGAAAATTGGTCACCTTAGCATTCCCAGGACCAAACAACGACACTACGGAGATCTTAGCAAGAGATGCATTCTTAGAAGCATTGTCCGACAGAGAGTTATCTTTAAAGGTCAGAGAAAGGGAACCACGTTCTCTTGACGGAAGCCTACAGAATTACCTTAAGATTGGATAGCTATAGACAAGCCACAGAGGATGAATATATGGACCATCAGAGACAGGGCAGGAACTATAGACAAGTACGGAATATCAGTGAAGAGGACGTAGTAGAAAGGATTATGAGTCAGATGAAGGGTTTATTTGAAGAACAGAGAATAAAACAAGAAAAGTGGCAATCGACTTTAGAGAGAAATTGTTAAAGAGTACAAACATACTCTTTCGAGACAGAAGAAAGGATACCATCAATTAGCAGCAATACAGCAACTAGACCCAGGACATGGAAACAAAAACATTAAACCAATGAGAACTGAAGAAAGAATGTCTGCATCTAAAGACAACGATGAAACGGAACCCAAGACAGTGAGGACCAACAAAAAGACATTTCACTCTAACACAGAAAGAAGAGGTAAAGTAAGATGTTTTAAGTGTCAACGGTTAGGACACTTAGCTAAACATTGTCGGTGTGATAGAAGAACGGAATCTCCTAGAGAGTCGATAAGTCATAATGTATTGACAACCGCAGGAGAGAGAAATAAGAAGAGATCAGTATATATAACTGGTGTGATAGAAGGACGTGAGTATCAGTTTTTAGTTGATACGGGATCAGAAGTGAATTTGATACCTGAAAGCATGGCTAAAGACATGGTCATAGAAATCACCGAGAAGTTGTTAGCAGCCAATGGAAGCGAAATTGGGCTGATTGGTGAAGTGAATGTAGATGTGAGATTTAGTTGGGGTTGCAGACAGCAAGTAACATTTTTAGTGTCTAAAGACGTAAAGGAGATCATGCTTGGAATAGAATTTCTAGTTGATAACGATTGTCAAGTGAATTTCGTTACTGGGGAAATATATAGGACGCAGGAAAGTTTCATCGACAATCCAGAGTCGTACATCACAATGTAGACGCATGTGTTTGAAGAAGCAAAACCCGAGTCAGAGTAAGGAAGTTAGAAAGGACAAAGCAAAAGCTAAGTCCGGGTGCATGCGGCACAGGTTGTTTTGGAACAGCCAGAGGGAGTTCAAGTAAGGAGGTCAAACAAGAACAAGACATCTGCAGTCTTATGTCGGAATGACGGACTTGGTGAAGTACAACCGTCATGACGGACCAGAAGTCTCAAAGAAATGAAGACACAAAGAGGCGACAGATGAATACGACTTGGGGATACATCAGAAAGAATTTCAAGGAAAGATGAAGCACGGGTGTTCACACCCAGAAGATTAAGAAATCGTTATCGGAATGGCAGAAGTTCCACGAAAGACCCTTCATTGGTTTGAATCAGAATGAACTTCTCGATCATCGAAGTACAAAAGAAATCGACAGGAAGAACATTCGTCTGCGAAGAACAGGGACCACCGTTTGGAGAAGCAGAGGAAGAAGTGAATGTCGATTGACCCAGAAAGGAACATTGTCGCCAAAATCACGGAAGTTCCAGAAGAGCCACGTGGAAACAACGTTTTCGGAATTCCACGTTTCGACCAAGAGGAAATATAAGAAGACCTGCAAGATCGACGATTGAAAGGACATTCGTCATTGTAAAAGTTATTGCTGATGTTAAAATGTTATTACGAATGTTCTTGTATGTAATTATGTTGTGATGACTGTATAATTGTATTGTATCTGAATGTTAATGTTGTACATAATGTTTCATTGATTGCTTGTATAAGACTGATAATTATGTGCATAATGTTGTTAGATAAGTACACAGATTTGTTACCCCCACACGGGATGGGTCCATAAGAATGAATGGGGACCATTCATAGGTAAAGTCCAGGGTAATGTAGCTAATTTTATGGGCACCTCATGTAATGTAAATAGTTTCAATCGTTCACTAGAGGCGCTTATGTCAGTAGAGAATTATAAGTAAAACATTAGTATACTTAAATAAGTAATATTCCTAGAGTAAATAAGGATTAATGAATATCAGTAAAAGAAGGGTAATTATTCTAAATAGAGGCATAAGGTTATTTGATAGATAGCACAAATAATGTAGGTTTCCCAGTAAGGTTAAGATATGACTTAAGCACACCACCGTTAAGGAGGGTCCAAGGAGGTTAAGTAAGGCCTTAGTTGATTAGAGGAAGGAAGGGAACAGAGTGAGCACACGTAAAAGTGAGCACACATAAGAGTGAGTTCTAGAGAGCAGTGGTGGATAGTCATCAGGGTAAGCCTTGATTGGACTATGTGGTAGAATAATTCCTTTATACGGGATAGCTGATTTACTCATGAAAGCAGGACCCAAGGGGCAGGGTTGTGCCCCATCCAAAGATAAATCTGCGGCGCGTTCCATGTTGAGTATGGAGGATAGACACTTTAGGAGGGTGTGAGAAAGGAACAGCAGCACTAGAAAGGGTGCACTGACACTAGAAAGAAGATACAGGAAGGGTGCACTGATACTAGAAAAGAGATACAGGAAGGGTGCTAGCAGTATAGTGAAGGGTGTGAGGAGTTAGCTAATTCAGAAAGACCTGGCCAAAAAGCTGGGGACCCAATACGTGCCAAGGATACCCTGATAGTGTTTGGACGTGGCATCCTGGAGAAAGGTCCAATAAGCACTATTATTATTATAAGACCGGTAGGCTGGTTGAGAGTGGAACTTTGGCAAGAACAGGCCAGTCGCCGGATTGTAACAGATGGAATCCCAGCATTAGGGGTTTCGTTACAATAGTATAGCATCAATCAATCAATCAATCAATCAATCAATCAATCAATCAATCAATCAATCAATCAATCAATCAATCAATCAATATGAATACTCGAGCAAACAATTTCGACAAACCTGTTTCGTAAAACAAAAGAGAATTTACATTTCAAACATATTCAAATCTTTGACAAACGTCGACGACAGTCACTAATCGCGATCGAGACATCTAAAACGCCGTATGAAGGCGCTACATAATCACTAAATGACTCAATAGCTATATAATAGCCACACCAAACCCGGACAACGATAGGGTGGGTACCGCACTCCCCATCGGTACACGGTCTTAATAATAAGACTTGCCTTGATGATTCGTCGAGGAAGGCCACCGACACTGCTCATTCTCGACGGAGGGACGTCCCGGGGCCTGGCGGAAGAACTGTCGGCCTGTAAAACCGGAAAAAAAATTCGACGGAAATTTCGCTTTTTACCTCAAAATAACAGAGACAACGTTTCCATCAACTGCAGCTGTTACTATGCACCGCAAAGATAAACACGCCCTTTAGGAGCCTCCAACACGACCAAAGAACGCCCAAAATGCGCCCACTGTGGCACTGCCAGTGCTGGAAAATCTAAAATTGTGAATAAAATGGAATGTAAATTTTACGTTTTTTAGGTTTTTAGGTATTTGGGTTTTAATGTTTGGCATGTCAACACTCATAGACACTGCTCTGAGATTGTTGCTGTTGTTATTGCTGCTGCTGTCGTCGTTGGTGTCGTTTTTGCTGCCATTGAGAGTGTTTGAGGCAAAACGGCACATGTCCTAACCGGGACCGTCAAATCGGGCTTATTTACTTTATTCGGCATTAAGGTATCACGATTGAAACCAAGGAGCGACCATCCACGGATGTCAAGAACATTGTTAAAATGACTATATAGAAGTTCTATGGTGGTGGTGGATGATGATGATGATGATGATGATGATGATGATGATGATGATGATGATGATGATGTGCTGTCTGCTGAAGACCGATTCTCTGGAACTGGTAGGTGTGGTTCAATATGGGCCGCTATGACAAAACATCTACGGTTCTGAATTGATACCTATGTCGCCAGTTCTAGTCGCCAGGTGGGGACGTGAATCCTGTGATTTGATCTATTTCACGAAATGCGGAGAGTTAGCTGTTGTTTTTCTTGAGGATATTTGGACTTCAGAGAAGGGTTGTGAGTAAATTTGTCGTAAAATTTTCCCACACTACAGGTCTTTCAATATTTGTGCATTAATTCCCTATTATTGCTAATTATTATTTAGTGGCTCAGATTGTCATTTGTCGCCAACCTCGGTGACCCCGTTGCTCAACCGTGTAGATTTGCTTTGCGAAGAGCAGTTTCGCCGACCTGGGTTCGCTTCTGGGCTGCGCGTCCTATCAGTCATTCAATCAATTAGACCAATCAATCAATAAATCAATCAGTGAACTTCTATGGCAACGCTGTCGTAATACCTAGGGCATCAGCCGATGGTATACATCTCGGCCATGCCTAGTGTTTTTTGAGTTTTGTAACCTTTATTACTATTAGGCGCTATGTAAATAGTAAAATGCTTTATAAAGTGTTGGTGTTGTTGAAGGAGTTGTCTCTAAAAAGCCATTAGAGTGAAAATACACTTCAGAATCTGCCATCTGGTATACAGAGCCCTTTATTCTGTCAGTGAACCTACTTACCTTCTTTTCAAAACTTTCAATTATAATTATATTGTCTTTATAGAGACTTAAATTAAAGCTTGCCTTTAAGTCTTTGAAGGTACAGTAACATTCGAGAGTAGCTGCATGAAAATTGTTGTCATTTAAAAGTTAATTTTATCATTTTTTTCAGTGAGGCTTCGATTTCAAGCAATTTTGGCACGATTGAAACATGAGAGATGACAAAAAGCGAATTTTTGTTGATGTCATGCGAATCTTGCTTCTATCAGAGGTCTTTTTTATTTCCTCAGTTGGTGCAGATATGTGGGAAGATCTTGCATTGCCAGCAGAACATTTGCCTTACTATTTCTTCTCTCGTGGTGACGTCAGGGACAGTTGCAGCAGAAGTTCATCTTGTCCCTATCGGGTAAAATGCAGAACTGTTACATTTGAAATTGAAAATTAATGTAGAGAGAGGGTCCAGTCACTCTGAACATTTGATGCCTGAGTTAAAAACTCTTCATGATCTGGGAACACGGACATCTTTCTGATCAGTCTTGCAGATCAGACAGCATGCAGTGGAAGAGGGTGGCATGAATAGCTCAGTGATATATGAAGGCAGATGGTCTCAAAAGTGCTGCAGAAGCAAGAATTTCTTGTTCAAATTTAATGCAGTCAGAAATTGGAAGCCAATGGAGTGTGATAAGTATAAAATCTGAGATGGAACCAGGGGTGTAGCGAGAGGGGGTATATTGGTATATATACGCCCCAAAAATCAGACTACCTTAAAGTTTTTAATGTGTTTTTGAAGATTTTCAAAGTTTTTTATGATTTATACCCTCCCAATTTGCATTATACCCCCACCCCACCCCCAATCAAATTTCTGGCTGTGCCCCTGGATTGAACATGACCAGAGCAGATATTTATTATTGACATATCAAGGATGCCTAGGTGTGAATGTGCCTGTTTTGATAGTTAACCGGTGTTTCTGGTCTTTGATGAAGTCTAGGATCACATTCATGTGTTCAACCCACAGTTAATTCTTCCATGATGTTGATATTTTTTGATTTGTTGCAAAATCAATAGTGTGAAATTAGCGACAACCTAGTCTAATAGGACTAATGGACTATGTGTACTTGTGTGTGTGGGTGTGTAGGAATCGGTTGATAAAGTGAAGTGCTGGGGTTATGAGAGTGGATGTGATGCAAACAATACAATGTCTTATCCATTATGTCCAGAAGATTCCCCATATGGATGGTACGTTAATAACTTAATAATAATAATAATAATTATATAATAATAATAATAATTCATTATTAATAAAACATAAATAAAATTGTTCTTTTACGTCCATCTTCTTCTTAAGGTACTGTGTATTTCTATGTCAGCAAACGTGGATTTGCACTTTGTTCGATCTTGACATCCTCTTATTAATTCGGTGTTGTTCTTTGCTCCTTCAATTCCTTCTCGCAAGCAGTCTACATAGGTGTTTCTCTGCCTTCCTCTTGCTCTTATTCCTGCCACTTTTCCAGTTATTGCCAATGCTCCAGGCCTTGCTTCTATATTCAGCCATTAATTTTTCCAATTACCATATTTCTATAATGCATTTACTTTAGATTTATTAATATGAGTGGACTATGTGATCAGTGTATATATTATCAGAAGATCTGGTTATAACTCTTATTGAATCTGCTAGAAAACATGATATACCTAATTTGGTTTCATCTATGTTATTATTATTATTATTATTATTATTATTATTATTATTATTATTATTATTATTATTATTATTATTATTATTATTATTATTATTATTAAACTGACAATTTCTTGTGCACCATATTACCAAAATATCAGGAGCAAGGGCACATTACAGAGTCCAATAAAAATAAATAAAATAACAACAGTCATCTAAAAAAATTAATGGAAAACAATCGTAAGGTAGAAGAGAATAAGATTTTCTAAACGAATAAGTCTTTTGATTTTTCTTAAAGGATGTCAGAGAAAAGGATGATTTCACATTTATTGGTATTTTGGTAGTTTAATGTGAAGAAGAAGTTGATTGATGGCAGAAATTATAACTTATAAGTTGCCCAATGTTTCTCAGGGCGAAGAGCAAAAGTGACCAGAGGGATCAGTTTTGGACGAGCGCTGACTTTGGATACGTGCGTAGCAGACTTGAGGAATTGACCGTGTTCTGCAAGCCAGAATCTGAAGTAAGTAAGATCTTAGAATAATTTTTCTCCTTCTTCTTTGGCTTTGCTCTATAATTGTAGTTTACCGGTGTTCTTGGTATTAGTGAAAATGAAAGAAATGAAAAGCACTGGACTGTAAATGAAAGCAGAAAACTGTTTTAAAATTATTTCGATGACAGAGAAACTAAGACTAATAAATAAAAAATAAGAGTTAATTTCAAAATAGAACAAAGTAGTTTAGTTGTTTTCTTGAACAGATTGATTTTAGTTAGGAGTTAATTTCAAAATAGAACAAAGTAGTTTAGTTGTTTTCTTGAACAGATTGATTTTAGTTAAGTTTTTCGTGTTTTACTTGACTGAAATCACGAAACGTTTGTGATAAAAAATCTGCTGTAGACCGATTCATTTCTTTCCTGTGCCAAATACGCAAGATACTGTCGGGCCAAGAGAATTTACCTGGATTTTACGAACGCAAAGCTAAAATCTGGAAGCAATCGGTATGCTTAACGTTAATTCCCGTTTACTTACTTTTTGTGTTTGAGTAATCAGTTTTGCTTATCATCATCTGATCCATCATCTAATACATAACGTAAAAAATGTAAAATTTACATTCATATAGCACTTTGAGATATATAATTTCAAGCAGTCCTTGACTAAAGTGCTATGCGGACCGCATTTATGTGCCAAGGAATCGAGCCCTGTTTGAAGATAGAGTAGAGCAACACTTTCACAAATGCACCATCAGATCATCCACAATCTCATTATTCATATTGCAAACTTATTCATTCATGATTATTCATATCGCAATCTTCTTAATGAAGACTTTCTTCCAAAGCCATGAGACTGAGCCTGGTGGAGCTTCTTAGTCCTCCTTGTTAAGCGGCACTCATCGACAGTTTGGATTGTCTATTGCAGTTGCTTGTTATTAGTTTGACATAGAATCAACCATAATAACTAGGACATTAATAGGAAAAGTTTCCCTAGGACATTAATAGGACAGTTTGTCTAGGATATTAATAAGACAAGTTTCTCTAGGACATTAATAGGACAAGTTTCTCTAGTAGCTTCTTGTTTAGCATGATGCAGTTTGCAAACCTTGATTATTGGATCAAAGGACAAATTCAGTAGTTTACTTACAGAAGATGCTGTGATGAACCCTCCAATGAAGAGTAGTCTAAAAATTGAACATTGATATCATTTGCTGAGCTTCACTGTGTTCAATGCATCTTTATTTTTCACTTTCATCTTCGATGTTGATGAGTTTTTGTTTGATATTGCATTGTATCTGAAGATATCGTGAAGAATTGTTTAAACCGGGGGACGTAGGAGGCCATTGTGCAATGAATCGAACTGGTTTACTCGCAGAAGGTGAACACAAAAGCCCTTTACAGTCATGGTATGAAATTTCTGAATTTCAGTTCTTGTTGCAATTTATGTGTGTATGTGTATAACTGTATATATATATATATATATATATATATATATATATATATATATATATATATATATATATATATATATATATATATATTCATTATGCTACATGTATAACATGAACAGGTGTGATGTGCACTTAAAAAATTTTGAATTCTGGTATTGCTTCATGCTCTTATATGCTATAGATCAGGGGTGTCGAGACCTTGGCCCACGGGCCAAACTTGGCCCACGGGCTGATTTTATTTGGCCCTCGAAAATATAAACGTTTAAAATTTTTTATTAAAAGTTTATGTGTGAAATTGGCTTGATGTAAAATCTTGTTTGGCTTGAGAAATTGGTTTCGTGCAGAATATTTTTGGATTTTAAAAATTGCTTTGAAGTAGAATCGTACATCCTGTGTTTTTCAGGCGTGACAAATAAATGGAAGAGTGTAAATCTTTTTTTGGTTTTGAGTTTCGTTGGTGATGTTGACTGAACCATAATATCAACGCGCTACATCAACAGCGGTAGATTACTACAGTTGCATAGGCAACAAAAATATTATGAAATCGATTCCCTGTTTGACATTAGTCTATGGAAGGACTATTGGTACAGTAGACTATACAGTAGATATTCAAAAATTCAGAGGAGTTTGAAACGAATTAAAACCATATTTTCTTGTGTCCCCATCCTTAATGCGTGAAATCATTCGGGGATTGTCAATATATTCCATCTCAATTTTATTCTAGAGCGTTCGAGATGCCACAAAATGGTGAGCCTATGGAAGGACTATTGTTACAGCAAACTATAGATATGCAAAAATTCAGAGGAGTTTGAAACGAATTAAAACCACATTTTCTTGTGTCCCCATCTTTAATGCGTCAAATCATTCGGGGGATTATCAATATATTCCATAAATATTCCTGTACTGCATTTTTAATTGTAGCTATTTTGTGATCTCTAGGTTTGCCGAGCTTGAAGAGTATCGATCTCTTGACTTCCAACCGATAGAGGATAGAAAATGTGACCTGGTCTTAGATAAGCCAACGATATTCATCAAACTGGACGCCGGTTAGTTCATCGTGATGCATCATAACATCATCGGAACGGGTAATCTACAAGAGGTGCTGGTTCACGTTCAGAGCACTCTACGACCCGTTCTGCCCAGACTATCTATCGGTGCTTCTTCGAAAGCCTCCATCCACAGAAGGTCGCTTGCGGCTCAGATCCTCCAGTCGGGTCCGACTGATGGTGCCTCCTCCCTCGAAAACAGCCAAACTGGGGGAGCGTTCTGTTACTCGAGGAAACCCGGCTCTCTGGAACGCGTTACCAGACAGTGTCACCAACGCGACCAACTTGGAAACATTCGCTAAAAAACTAAAAACGCACTTGTTCGGACACTCTTTTAATTTAATGTAAAGCACTCTTGACTAGCCCGCTAGTACAATAGCGCTATATAAATTAGCCCATAACTAACTAACTAACATATCTGTCATTCAATTTTGCTATCATCCACCACCATCTATCGACATCTTGAAAAAATATCTCCTAGAATCTGTACTGCTGCAAATAAATGACGTCTGATGATCATGCGTGACTGTGTTGTCCCTTATTCTACTGAAAGTTTAAAGTGCATTTTACTGGGAAAATTTGTGATTGATGTTTTTTCGTTGTTGTTGCAACAACTTTGCAGGTGTTAACATGTATCATCATTTCTGTGATTATATCAATCTATACGCTTCGCAACACGTTAATAACTCTTTCAGTCGAGACATTCTGATTGTGATGTGGGACACGGTAAGCCTCTTTTCCTCCTGTAATCGTCTCATGTTGAAAGAATTTTGTCCGCTTAACTTGCAGTTTTGAGCTCTACCATGATTACACGATTGACAAATAATATATATATATATATATATATATATATTTTTATTTTGTGACTATTAAAATTATTTAGAAGTTTATTTTGTTCTGTTTTACTGGCAGTGATATTTATGATAATTGGTGATGATGTCAGTGTGGTTAGGGGCATAAATTTCTGGATTTGCAGATCTTTTTCGTGTGTAGAGTCCGATGGGATATGGCGATTTCTTTCACGACACTTGGAAAGCATTCACGGACCATCCAATCATCCATCTGAACTCATGGGATGGCAAGAGAGTTGGTTTACAACTTTTATTCATTTCGTTTTTACTTAACTTACTTATTTTAACACTTTAGTGACCATGGAAGCTATTATTAGAAACTGTAGTAAACTAATTATTGATGGTTTTTGTTAAGACATTTACTATTATGTAAAAATAGTTTAAAGGGTTAAATGTCATATTGTATGTTTTAAAAACGAGTATCTTAAAACATTTTGAAGCAGTTTAACAGAATTTTTCGTTGATTTTATAATTTTTAATTTGCTTGAAAGCGTCTGTTATCTTTAAAAGTGTATGTAAGTGTATACTGGTAAATGTCTGTTATCTTTATCAGCCTTAAATCTAAAGCCAACTTCCAAATAGTTGACATGTGCATTTTCTGTCAATCTGTGGTTGACATAGTTCTTCATTTGATAAATATTTATTACTTTCCAAACATAGGTGTGTGTTGAAGATGCTATGTTTTCACTCCTGGCAAGAATGAGATTTGGATTATATTATAACATGCCCCTGGTAGGTTAAAACATGAATAATTTACCCCATTCTGATTATGTGCATACATTTTCAGTATGCTGTCCTACAGAGACCATCTTTACTCAGCTATATGTTTTATTACAGGCCTCTCTTATATTGTCATTTGTTGCTTAATAACAATTAATAGCCTTTAAAGTATTTTCAATAGATTATGATTGTGATAATTACCTACAGGGTGGTGCAAAAAACCGGATTAGTCACATTTAGGTTTGCATTTAATATAGTCAGTTTTTTTTGTGCCACCCTGTAGATACTAGAAGGCATGTACTCAATGTTTAGTGGTTGCAGTTTAAGGGTTAACAAGGCTATGAAGAATGGTTGTTGTGCAGTTCCTCTTGTTTATTTGAATTGAATTTATCTTTACTTTCTGACAATTTTAGATTCCCGGTTGTTATGGGAGTGGTTTGTTTCGAGCATTTTCACAGCATGTGCTGCATCGACTCAATATTACTCAGGACGGGCCTTTGGTAAGTTCATTGTTTTTTTTCTTCAATGGCTTTCTGATGCTGTAAGCTGGCTTGAGAACATTCCTGTTTGGCGATAAATTTATCACAGACTTCTGTTTAGAATTTTTACAGATGATGAACTTATCAGGCATGAGGTCAAGTAATTCATGTTGCCCAACGTGACTGATGTAACAGACCATGAGAATTTTATGAACATCTGTGGTTAAATATATATTTGGAATTGGTAGAAAAAGCTATGTATATAGAAATGCAACCAGATTGGAATGTTTCATACCGATGCAATGTAATTGGATATTTATATAGCACCCCATTTCTTTTAAAAGAATAGTCATTTGTCATTTGCAAAATGCTGTTTGCTCAGTGTACTACTTGGATTAGCATGTTGTATTTTTTACCCACTGTTATGGACCAACAAATCACCTACCAGAGGTCAACTTTTTGGCCCATAACATTCAGGGGATTGTGGTAATTCAAATAAGTTCCACCATATATTGGGTTAATGACCATGTTTATCATTCTCTATGCTAGGACTTGTCTTGCGTCGCCATTTTAATGGGAATTTAATTTTTATCTTATTTTATTTGGATACTACATTTTCATTATTTTTCCATAAAGTTTGTTTCGTTACGTAGGAGTCAAAAGTCAGAGTGACTCTTCTGTCTCGGAGTACGAAATATCGGCGTGTGCTCAACGAAGACGAGGTACGAAAATTCATTTTGTGTGTCTTGTATTAGGACTGAAATCTGTTAAACATTCTGTCCGATAATAATTCATTCTGTAGGAAATGTTCTTTTTATATCCTATCGTGATTTTTCATGCAGAGATGTCTCTTGTAACTTCTCTTGATACTTCTTGGAGTTTCTTACTGCAGAAAGTGTAACACTTTTCTACTTTTTGAAACTTTGATGATGCATTTTTACCAATTTTATGGCTACTTTTGGGTGGGAAGTGTTCTTTCTTACTTTTATAGGGTTAGACTTGTGTTGCAGCTTTTTGAGATTTCTGTTTCCTTGTAGCTGATTGCTGCACTAAAATCAGTTGGCGAACTAGAAGTCAATGTTGTCGACTACACACAGTAAGATGCTAACTTTATGTATGTTGTGAAGCACTCTTGATTTAAGCTTAGGCCTTGTTATAGGGCTGTATAAATTGTCTGAAATAATAATAATAATAATAATAATAATAAGAAGAAGAAGAAGAAGAAGAAGAAGAAGAAGAGGAAGAAGAAGAAGAAGAAGAAGAAGTAAGATATAAATTATTAATTTTGTTTCAAAAATACTTGCAACTATTTAAATTAAATTAAATCAAAATAATTGATTGCTTTGAGCAATTTCCTCACTTGGAAGTTTGATTATCTGTTGGAGAACTGTTATAACAGTCTCATTATGACTATACAGTAGCTGCGTTTCACGTGAATGCAATGCTGGTTTGATGATGCCATATTTAGAACAATGACATAAGAATTACAGCAGAAATCATGGATTTGTTTTTGTGTTTTCAGTAAATTTCCTTTTCTACGGCAGCTTCAGGTAAATGTACTGTCTATATTTCCGTTGTTCTGTTGAATTCATATGCAACAATTAGCTTTCAGACAATGTAAACATGTTTACAGTGAATATCTGGATTGCTGTAATGTCTTGTTAAAGTTTCTGCACTCTAAGGATTTATATTGTAGCTGAATTTAACTTGTTAGGTCAGTTTAAGTCTGTTGTTCATATTATGCCATCATAAACCTCCTTTTTGAATTTTCATAAGTTCCTCCAGTTGATTTTTTTGCAAAGTTCTTGGTGCTTGTGACTCGTTAATCAGGATTTTTAAAAAAATCAATCTATTACAGATAGTATAATAGCAATTTTCAGTATGTTAGAGTCAGTATTAAATTTTACTGTCAGTAAGCTTGTCCAGTATTGAATATTTTGTAGCTTGATTTGCTGTAATCAGAGCATCACTTGGACCCTGGCCACTGCACTGTGTAGCGGCCTCTGGCGAGTTGTTCACCCATAGTTGTATGTGAGGAAGGCAATGGGTACCTCCTTCACTCATCTCTGGTTGGCGTTGAAGCCATTTGGACCTGCCTTAGAAGAGATAACTTATCATTGTTGTGAACATTGTTATATCTGAGATTGAGTTTTACGTGTTTATTTTAGGTTACTCACAACAGCGATATATTTCTCGGGATGCACGGTGCTGGCTTAACTCACATGCTCTTCCAACCGGACTGGGGAGTCATCTTTGAACTGTAAGGACTTTGATGTCTAGGCTTTGAAAGCAGCTTTAGGACTTCAAAATGTAGGATTGTTGTTTTGATGTGATAAGATACTTTCAGAAGTTGCAAGAATTTAGCAATGAGGAGTCGCTTTCCATGCATGTAGTAGGCTCATTCATATAGTACACTGTACGTAGACAAAAAGGCATATTTTAAACCCCCCCCCTCATTTGGGCACCACACATTCGTAAAATGTAAATCCAACTCCCCTCAGGGCGTACGTACTATAGGGATGGACCCGTACCGGTAGCTACTTTAAATTGTAAATCTTACAGTTCTGGTAATGTTTGTGTAACAACAGGTACAACTGCGATGATACCCACTGTTACTACGATTTGTCTCGACTTCGTGGATTGCATTACATGACGTGGCAGAACATGAACAAACTTACTCAAGAGGATGAAGTAAGTTATTTCTCAGTAGGCATTTCACTTTACTCAAAAAATATGAACTCTTGCAATGAAATTTAAACTTAATTAATATAAACAACACCGATTAATCTCCTCGCGGCAGTAACTTCAGTGCAGCGCTCTTTGCTAAATTAAACTTAACTCGTTCAACATTTTTGTCTAATCACAGTAGTAGATTTTAATCAAGTATAATGGACAGTATGTGTGTTTGTTTTCTTGTAGGGCCATCATCCTTCACTCGGTGCTCACAAAAAATTCACCAATTATGCCTTTGACGTGTCCGAATTCATGAGAATGGTGATGTCTGCTGTTGATTACGTTAAGACCCATCCTCGCTACGTCGCAGAATGGCGACGGAAATATGGGAAGCCAGTTCCAGAAAAGGAACTTTGATGTTCATCAGGTTCCTTAATATCTGGTTCTTATGTTTTGGACAATTTGAGGGAGATTCTAATTATTTAATGGAAAATTACGCTGTGCCATGTGGTATGGCTTTGTGACTTGATATACTTCTGTGAAAATTATTGATCAAAATTTTTATAAATTTATTATGAGCTGGTTGTAATTTGTGAAATTATTGTATTTTGTTGGCAGTTTGTTTATCTAGGCAATTTAAATCAATTTATTTGAGTATAATAGTTGAATATTTGATTATTGTTGCAAGTGATACTGATTTTAAGCTTCATAATTTAATTTGCAATGATGTTATTTGAATTTTACTGTAAAGTCTTTCTTTTGGTAAATTCACTTACAGCAGTGTAGTCATGTTGACCTTGGTACTTGGCATTTTACAAAATGTGACAATGTAAAATTTTATCTAGAGTAGTTTATTTATGTTCTTAGTCCCTCTCTGCATAAAATTTCCTTGGCAAATTAGCCTGGGGTCAATCCATATAGTACATAAGCACTGATTGATAGGGGTTGGGGTTGGATTTAGTTTTTGCATATGTATAGCGTAGGCAATGGGGGGATTGAAAATGCCTTTTTTGCATACATACTATATGGATGAGCCCCTAGAATATTAAATATTCATCCTGTATGAATGTCAAAGGTATGTAGAAATTAGAACTCAAGCTCTTGTCTCCTTTCACTTGTGCATATGTGTGTGTGTCAAAGGTAGGTAAGTAAGTAAGTAAGTAAAGTAAAATCTCGTGGATTTCTATAGCGCCTTGGAAAGCAGCATAACAGTAGCTGCTTATTCTTAGGCGCTCAGGTACATAGATTTGTATTTATATTGGTAAAATCTTTGGGTTTATAGTAATATACTGTAGGCCTGAGAAGTTTGTTTTGTACACTGATAAGGTTGAAGGTGACTGAATTTGCAAATAAAGGTGGATATTGTACACAGTTCAGTTTTGTGCACAGTCACATCACACAATTTTTGGGGGTATGTCCATTCCCGATGCCTTGATATAAAGTTTACAAAGAATATAAGATATAAAGAATAAGATATAAAGAATAATGTATACTGATGTATAACAGTTTGGTCTTTGACACTTAAAAAGTGAGCCTGTCTTTTAGTAATTAAGCTAGAGTTGAGTGTAGTACACTAGTAAATGCAAAGATCATAAACGATCATTATGCTCTTCATCATGCAGTGCTACAATATTTTTAGGCACAAGATTTTTGGGGGATGTCTGGGCTTCAGTTACATGCCTGTCCCCTTGCAGACCTATTAGGTTATAGGGCCTAGGTTCATGTACAACTAAAATATTGTGGAGTTGTTTTAGTCTGAAGAGTGTATTAAAGTATTCTACTCAATTTTAATGAAATTTGCAATATCTTTGCATAGTTACAAGAGTCTAAATGTATGCTGTAGTCATCAAATGTTCTTTCATCTAGAAGGTTGTATGTAATTCCAGAAACTGACATTTGGTTAGCAGTTTTTTGTTTTACTTTGTTATATTTTCATATTTTATGTTGCAAATTAGTTGTTTTTTATGCGCTGTGTTAAAGTTTATCAGAGCTAATTAATTAAATTTTATGCTAATAAAATAACATGCAGGTATTTTGTGTTTTTGCACATATGTATTGATTATAAGACTACACTACCTGTAATGTTCTCAGGTGTTAAACAATCATTATATGCATAATATATGGTAATCATATTTAATGCCCGTTAACTTATTTTAAACGAATAATGTATACATTTAGTCATGAATATGAGTTAGCATGAAGACTTATGACAATCTTTCTGTACATTTTTACATATTTTATGTATACCAGTAATATATTACAAGCAAATGGAAACTAGTGTGAGATGGAATTTGGAAAAATCCATACAAAATATGTGACAGTATAATTGTGTTACTGCTTAAACTATTTAATATTTTTAATTGCTACTGATTTTTGAATTCTGTAGCACTTGTGTATTGCCAAGTGACTTGCAATGTGTTAGTTATACATTTAAAAAACTGGTTACAAAGGTTTATTCTCTGCATAATTCATACGGGGGAAACAAAAAGCTTTGAAGGTAAAACACAGGTCTAGATAAATGGCATACAGTGGCATAGCCAGGATTTCAGAAGGGGGTGCACTTTCTTCTCAAAAAGTCATGATCAGCATAAAAGACCGTTGTCTCAAATGCTTTAGAGTCTGATGACTTGTGCATTTCCTTGATTTAATGCTACCCTCCCCCAACTACTCACACGTCCCGGTCCAAATGGGGGAGCGGGCCCCCATGGTGTACACTGACATACTATGGGAGCCAGGCCCCCTATCATCATTAGCTGGGCTCAGGCGAGATATACACAAACCTATTGAAAAATTTCCAGGGGAGGAAGATTGCAACACAGAATTTATATATGGGCATTAATGTATCACGAACTCCTTGGTGACCTTTTTTGCTTGTACACTGTAGATGTTTTCACTCCAAAATGTTGGGATTGGTATCGGCCCCCCCATTCCAGAACCCTGCCTACGCCACTGGCACCGTGTGTCAAACAAACTGAAGATCAGCGCCGGTCCCAACACTCAAAATCGACTATGGGAAGCAGTGGCGGCTCTAGGATTTGGCAAGTGGGGGGGGAGGCCGTTGGGGTTGCAACTTCTAATCATGGGGGCCAACCATTTGTTGTTTAATGTATGTAGCATTAAGTATAGGGTCCCAACAGGGGGGCCAGGCACTCAATAGGGGAGGTGGCATGGGCCCCCGGTGTAGCCGCCACTGATGGGAAGCCTTTACCTTTTAAACAAACCATCACTCAGAAGTCAGCTCTTAAAATACAACTTAACAGTTACATTAACAGAAAAATTACGACAGTCAAAAAGATTTCAGCAGAATATCAATAGGTATGATTCCGAATCAATAAACAGTCTGCCTACATGGCATAATTTGGCAGAAAACTGCTAAATATGAATTAAAATCCCAATACATGCAATTAAACACCTTTGTTAGATACTACACAAGCCATACATGGGCATAACTTGTAGCGATGGCAGCTACGATGAATGATCTATAAGCCAAATCTTAGAAATCAAAATGTTTTCACATCAGCATGAAATTTAAAATGCAATGGTACCACCACCAATTCTACCTGCAATTCAGTGGTGGCTCCAGGATTTGGCAAGTGGGGGGGGGTTTGGGGTGGCAACTTGTAAGCATGGGGTGCCAACTATTTGTTGCTAGGTATGTAGTAGTAAGTATAGGTCCCAATTGGTGGGGGATGAATTCAATGAGGGGGCACGGGCCCCCATGTGGAGGTGCCACTGTTTGCAATTTGAAGCAACTGGTAGTATTGAACTGTCATTATATGACCACCATCTAGTGCACAACTCCAATCCTGCAATGCATACACCTAAAAACAGTTGATTACATGAATAGTAGCTACTAATGACACATTTCAAAGCATACAATTCTTCTGCATACACAAATCACATAGGCATACTGTGTAAGATACCAAGAAGTTAAAACTTTTGGGGTTTGTGTCTTTGTAAAAAATATGGACACTGCACATATTACTGTATACCAGTAAAAATAGCTGCTTTTTATTAAAAACTCTTTTAAATGCTCCAAGAACATCTAAAACACAATAAATATACATGGTTTAGTTCGAATGTTTCGAAGAAGATAAAAGGTTCCAACCAATAGCATATGTTCAGGCATAAAGAATTACGAGCGGTAAAATCTGCCGCTTAGGCCACAGCAGAATTGTGTCTTTCGAGCAGCTTACCGGTACATCAGACAAATATTGTGAGATTGCAACGTACAGACCCTGAGGGTATTTACAAGAAAATAGCTGATCCCCGGAAAACTATTGCTGTCTGTTATAATTATGTACACGTATCGCCATCTTCAATATCCGACTCGATGCTAATGTTATCGATCGACACAGTCTCAACATGGTCACATGACTTGTTGTTGTTGTTTACGCTAGGTCCTTCCTCCGCCCTCTTAAATCGCCGATGGATATCGCGCAACAGATGTTCAACCTCGCCGGTAAGAGGGCGTCTCGCTGGATTCTGATGCCAGCAGCGCTGCATCAAGTCCCAACATTCCGAGTCGCAGCTGAACGGTTTTTCGGGCCGCACTCCTGAAATAATACGAAGCTTAGAATTACTCGATGTATATGCAATACAGAGTGAATCAATACTCCGGTCAGTTTTCTGCAGATCCCGAACCCCAGGGATCCGCATAACATGCTTTGGGAAACTTTTGATCTTAACTTAAAACTTAGCATGATTTAAAGCGGCTTAGGAGGCATAACTGCCTGTGTGAAAGCCACTAGGGGCACTGACGGGGCTTGAACCCGCTCCGTCAGCATGAAGCTCCAGCACGTCACCCACTCTGCCATCTTCCGCCCCTTCGATCGTTCAATATCAAGTGGATCTTTCAAGTTTTAAGCAATTCAGAAACATCAGAAGCAGATTTACAAAGTGAAGAGATCAGCTGATTATAGATCATTATTTCCATGTAACATTTAATCAACATATGTAATCAATACCATCAGACATGACATACATAATACCACTTACCACCAAACATAGCTAACCAGAACCTCTACAAACAACCTACAAGTTAAGCTCATGTTGCACCCATACACACACACCCACCCACACACACAATGTAACTCAATAACAGTAGCTGTACAACGCATACCTCCTTTAACATTATGCCACAGCATCTCTTTGCTGGCACATCGGTTGAACTACTTTACGTATGCTTTACCAAAACAGGATGCGAATAGAAGCGTCGGCGCTGTGGCTATCTACCAGTGAACAGCTCCGGGGCCATGTGGATCGGTGTTCCGACGATGCTTCCGGACATCATCGCCTCCGGTTTACAAAAGCCAAGGTCGGTCAACTTCCCGCGATTGTTTTCGTCCAACTGGAAATAAAAACGGTCGCAAATTTATAACAAATAAAATGATAAATATTATACTACAATATCTAATACACACACATAAAATATAAGTTTACTTTTTGGCTTTGGCATAGTAAAATGCAGAGATGTAGCAAGTACACAAACAAGTACAAGTACAAGTACAAGTACCTTAAGTACAAGTACAAGTACAAGTACTTGCATTCCAAAACTCAGTACAAGTACAAACAAGTACCTGGCCTCCAGTACAAGTACAAGTACAAGTACCTGGCCTCCAGTGCAGTACAAGTACAAGTACCTGGCCTCCAACAAGTACAAGTACCTGGCCTCCAAGTACTAGTACAACATTTTTGACAATGACATTTTTTCGCTGACATTTTGTCCCCATGACATTTTCTACATGACATTTTGTCCGTGACATTTTGTCCTCGGACAGTTTGTCCGACCACGAATAAAATTGACACTATATTAGCATCTAAATATCATCACAGTTGCACTTAAAAAATAGAGATGATAGTCTTGCATCGGTCATATTAACCCACCTATGCGGTGAACGATCAAGCCAGCTTGGCTAAATACGTGTTTAATTGGTGCGCCAGAAACAACACTAAGGTCTCTAATTAATGGCTGCATTCAGCCTGTTGAACTCCTTTCTATTAACTTCACTGTTTCCAAAAAATGGTATCAGTGGCTTCATCATAAATTTCGTTGAGTTCCAGGTACTTGGCCATCTGTGAAGATGTGCTTGTCATTAGCCTAAAGGAACAGCATTACTGGTACCATTGAAGTAAATGTAGCCAGAGATGTAGCAAGTACACAATAAGTACAATAAAATGATACAATACAAGTACAAGTACTTGCATTCCTAAAACTCTACAAGTACAAGTACAAGTACCTGGCCCCCAGTACAAGTACAAGTACAAGTACTAAAATTTGTATAAGTACACTTTTGAGTACAAGTACAAGTACCAAGTACTACAGTAAAATGCTCCAGATGGCCAAAAATATTTGCAAATTTGACAACAAGAAAAACTATTAACAAGGGAACAAACTTTAGAAAAATATGACTCACCAGATGGCCCTTTTCATCTCAACAATACAATGAACACAAACAACATGTCACACTTTTGAACTTTCTTAAATTACTGTACATCCATAAGCTCAAATATAAACGTATAAACCAGATTTTTAAAAATATTTGGATGAGTAGATCACAAAAACTACTCACCAGCACATTTTTTAATTTGACATCCCTATGGACCAGTCCCTGGCTGTGCAAAAATCGAATTCCTTCAACAACATCAATCGATACTAAAAGCCTGTAAAACAACAGAAACCCGATCAGGTTGATTGCAATTCAAAAGGTTTTTCTAATGTAAATAAACCAGTAACATTTAGGGCAGTACAGCTCTTGGTGTTACTATTAAAACAAATAGCTCTTCCATAAGACCTCTGCAAAAAATACTGAAAAAATATCCATCAATGATTTAAGAAAACAGCATTAACAGAAGTTGAAACAGATCTGGTCAGAGGAAAATGTCACCCAAATGGGACTCAGCATTGAGTGAAAAGAGTGTAAAGCCTGGGTGATGGTCTCCAAGTCACTAAAATCTAAAGCAAAACAAATATGTGCACAACGAAAGGAAACAAAGTTAAGATATGAAGAAAATCTGGACTAAAGAACTGTTATGCTAAGGGGGTGGGGAGGGAAACTGGGAAATCAGGAAGATTTACTGATCAAGATCAGGATCAACATGTTTTTTTTGCTCAAGTACGCAGTCAAACCAATTGTGCAAATATGCAAGCATGTACATAGCTTAGCAAGGACCACTTTTCTCGTTGGCAAATACGCCTGACGACAAGCAGACACAAAGATAAGATATTTTGAATAGCATACTTTGTAGATCTGTGCTAAGACAAATATAATCTCATTCACAGGAAGCATTATGCAACATGAAGCTTTAATAATAATAACAGTGGTATTCACACTACTGAACCATCCTAAACCACATTATAATGCAGGGCAACAAAAACATTTTTTTGTCTGGTGCCTTAGAAGTTAGACCCGTTTCTTGGTATATTTAGGGTGCTGATCCCAAATATGACGTCATATTTTCTCTATCAGCTCTAGCTTTTGAGATATGGCTATATATCCCAGACTGGAAATGCATGATAGGCATAATAATAATAATAATTATTGATATTATTATAACTACCTATTTAGCCATGGAAGTTTACGTTCAATAGCAGTGTAGAGATCCCACTTGAGACGATCCATGATCAGTAAGACAGCAGTGCCCGATCCACCGTTATACGTGTAATCTATTACAGATCCTCTCAGAGCAACTATCCTATCGTGTTCTGGAACATTCCTTAAATTTTGTAAAAAAAACCAAATTCACATGAATTTCTCAGAAAACAATAAACATGCATATTTATAACATGAAAATTACAGGATGCATGGACAGCCCTTAAAATGGTCATCAAATTAATTACATTTCAACGATAAACTTAAAAATATAAAACAGTATGTGTATTTCTGTAGGACAATTATTTCAAATTTTCTTTGGTCACGGCGATTTTTCAAAATTTTAAACCGTACGCTACAACAACGAAGAAAATCGTTTCTGCTGAGATACTTAAGGAGGAATACAATGACGTACTTTGTGTAATGGAACTCAGTTGCTAGGTCATTCCAGTGTTTGTCATCTGGTGGAACAACAGATTTTACAGCACAGGGGCCGCAGCTGCCCCAGCTCTCACACGAAAAAACGACACCGTATTGGCCGCGGCCGATTTCAACTCCAATCTTTGGTTTGCCTAAAATAGCAATAAAATCTACATTCATTCACAGACCAAGAACCAAAGAACAGAGTTTTATTCTGCTTATTTTAAAACATAAAAAGCCAAAAGACTTACTTTAACTCCTCTATCAACATTATGCCCTTTTGCTACTCCCTATAGATGTCATTTCTCTGCAATCGAACTATTTGCTGTTTTATAATCTGCAATATTGCAAAGACTATCCAAACAATAAACTACCATGGACGTGGTTTTAGAAAACAACTGAACATCGACTGTTGAGAACCGCATTATTATAACGATGCCAGCTCATACCGTGGAGAATGAAATCTTTCAGAGATCGACTTTCAAGGCTGAGTGGGCCACGCGCGGCGCATAATCCCGCCGCACCTTTAATCTCTGTACCTCGGTCTTCTGCAGCCTAGCATCCGTGCGCATCTCCAGCTGCTTGAGTAGCATCTCAAACCGACTGTGCGAACTCTTAAGACGATCTCTTATCTGTGTGCAAATGCTCTTTGCCAGCCTTTGAAATTAAAATTTTTAAAAGACTGTGAAATAACTGCACAGCTATTGTCAAGCCTTCTAAAAACCATAACTGACATCAGAAGCTCATCAAATATCATTAAAACTCTATACATTAACCACTATTTTCTTATACTTTCAAAGAAACAGCAAACAATTTGAACAGAACACATCACTGGAACAGACCTCTGCATTTCCAATCAATAAGATAAATGACAAGTGAAAATTAACATTGTCATAAGTACATCCATTATTGGTTGATACAACCACCTCTGGCATCTTGCGTCGTTGACAGTGGCCAGCATGTTCACCGCTATTCTCCGCTTCCATTCGCCATTGACGCAAGGAGGCGGTCGCCACAAGACAACATGCATTACCTGGAAATTTCAAAAATGCCTGGCTCAAGTTACCGGGTACACGCTCACTGTGGAAACGCTTTGAAACAGTTTCACATATTACACACATAAAAAACTTAGAAGACTGTGAAATAACTACACACCCACTGTTAAACCTTCTAAAAACTATAACTGATGTCAGAAGCTCATCAAATATCATTAAAACTGTATACATTAACCACTATTTTCTTATACTTTTACAATTTGACAATTTTACAGATAATACATTAAATGTCTGAAAATACTGGTAAAGCCATCAAAATATCTACAAACTGTTACGGGTAATTAGACTTAAAATTTCTGGAGAATTAAAATATTTCGTGCATAAGCACCCTTGTTTTGTGCCATTAGCTCATCTAAGGCACTATAGTAAATTGTCTGATAATAATAATAATAATAATAATAATAATAATAATAATAATAATAATAATCCAACCAGGATTTTAAAGCAGCAAAATGGGTGACTGAATTAACAGGGAAGTGGTTTGGAATTGGACTGTATAGAGAACTTACCTGTTCTCTATTGCCTATCCACCATAACCACAACAAAAAACTGGACTGACTCATTGGATTTGACAATGAGGAATTAGAATTCTACCGGAATGACCATCAGCTGGTTTCGAGTGCATTACTACAATGGTGCTATAAAAATTCTTCTTATGTTATTATCCAGGTTCATCCAAGAAAAATCAACAGCTTAAAACATGGTTCTGATTGACACAGGAATGGCCATGATGACCCATTGGACCAGGAAACACAACCCTGTCTCATGACCCAACCAACCCAACCCAACCATGATGACTCATTGGACCAGGCCTTTTGGCCATGGCTATTTCAAATTCACACAAAGCCCCAAGAATAAGCAGCGATGGCAGTACCCCTGTTCAAAAGCGCTATACAAATTCACAAGATTTTACTTACTTACTTATGTAATTATTGCATCTTTGAAGAATTATTTCACTTTTAGCAACACTGAAACATGAGATCTGTCACACCTTTGATTTTAAATGAAAAATAATAAAGAGAATAAATGTACGGGTAAAGGGTTAACAGTTCACAACACAGTAGTAAGCATATCAGTATGCGTTATCAGCGGCCATAAGAGGAAAATGAGCCGCTGAATTCAGTTGATGATTCAATTTTTTCCATTAGAAAAGAATTTAAATTCATAAGATTTACAAAAATTTTACAACTCCCGAGTTTCCAGAAATCTTAATTTATCTGCCAACCCGTCCAAGTGACTATATCCAACAGCAGAGGCTCAAAATACTGCACCAGACTCTGGAATATCAAATAAAAAGTATTGCACCAACAATTTTAGTAGAGACACCTGGAATTTCTACAAATTTCTACCCTACAGCCAAACTATCTTAACCCCTTAACTGGGTGCCCCGAGTAACGCTCGTCCATTTTACATTGAGTTACAAACAGTTGCCCAGTTAAGGGGTTAAATGGGCCTGCAAAGCAACTGACTACTTACACCCTATAACAGTCAATACCTGCTTCATCTTTTCAAGCAGGGTCTTCATGAATGAGGAGCTGGCGCAAAGTGGAATCTCTACACGATAGGCAGCATTCAGGATCTGAAAACACACTGAGATGGTTTTATTTCCCCAATCATCGTATGATTTGATGCTATAATTAACGATCATCTACTTCCTCTTTCCCGACCAACGAAAAAAATTTCCACCCGTGCTTATTTCGACAGCAAAGCGTCAGCTAGTTAGTAGCTGGTCAGCTGGCACGTTAAGGACAGAGTCAACACGATCATTGCAACGATAAAATTTCCCCATCTACAGTAAACATTTCATTAACCACTCATTATATTAGCGTGTAAAAATATCAAGAGACAAAGTGGTGATTGATTATTTACAACTCTTCAGAAATTTCTCACAGGAAATATTAGGTATATATAATATATATATATATATATATATATATATATATATATATATATATATATATATATATAGAGAGAGAGAGAGAGAGAGAGAGAGAGAGAGAGAGAGAGAGAGAGTGTGTCCCAATTTCCAAATAGCATCAGTAAATTACATGTAGTGTTTATGTATGTATAATGATGATTAAATTGCCCAATTAAAACCTTACGTCTCTTAGAGCCAAAGATGTCTTTGTTTGTTCGGCATTATCATCCATTTGTTCAAGTGAAGCCAGACACCTTGTTAGAACTCCTATAACATAAAAATCTAAGCATGCAATACATCTCATAATTATAAACATTATAAAAAGGTAAAGGTAACCCTGTACTTAAACGAGCATAGGGTCCAGTGCATGCAGTGACGCAGGTGGCTTACACCAATAATCTAGAGTATTTTGCCATTGTTTTCTCTAGATCCGTGTTTTACCTTTGCAACTTTAAATAGAAAAATGGATTAACCCTTTTCCTGTTTGCCCCGAGAATACCCGTCCATTTTACGTTACGTTACAAATAAATGAATGGGTAAAGGGTTAACAGTTTGCAACACATTAGTTCAAATGCTCACTAAATTGGCAACAAGAATAAATACTCCATTCTAAAGGTTCAATCATTTCAAGAATCATGAAATATAATAATTCCAAAACGTTAGCGCATCACACAGGCCTGTACATTGCAGTACGCTATAACTGAGTATATGTCGTAACCAAGTCCGTAATAAAGAAGTTCTACTGTAACTTTACAAATGTATTTACAAACGGTGTCACTGAGGTACACATCAACAGCCTCAGAACTAAGTAAGTAAGTAAAGTCTCGTAAATTTATATAGCGCTTTGGAAAGTAACAGAGAACCAGCTGCAACATCACAGACCTGTGTAACTCTCTCGTAGAATGTCTATGGAACTGACCAAGCGGCCCCCAATTGCCTTATTCAGGTTTAACAGTACTAGATCCTGGATCTGCGCCGTGCACAGCTTGAGATCTTTAGCCGAAGTAATTTCACCAGAGTCTGGGACAGCAATATCTAAAAAAACATAGCATATACAAAAGCGTAACCTTTGATGGTCCAAAAATTCCAAAACTACTGTACTTTGTCTGTCAGAACTTCCCAAGACCAAAGTCTTTTCACAACTAGCCTTTGTAGCATTTCTTTCAAGATTCTTGCTGTTTTCCATACTGGCTCATCTCTGGATCTCAGCGCAGATGCATTTGAAGTACCATCGATTTATACCTTTTGTGTACACTCACTATCGTTATTATAACTATAATTACTATTATTATTTTCTATCATTATAAAAAAAGGCCATACGAGAAATATTTTCACATGTATGATGATGGATGATGATGATGATCCTTGGTCTATTTAGAATCCAAAATTTTACTATTTTAAAATAGCATGTTTCACTAATCGAGACCAATAAGATCGACATTAATGAATTAAATAAAGCAAAGCAAAACAAGATTTACTTAGTGAAAAACAAAATAGAAAGTAAAACTAGAACATAAAAAGGAACATTTATAATCAGTAACACCTTAAACTCTACAGAACGTAGAAACAATTCTACCTCTGAACTGATAGTCGGCTGCCTTTTCCACCAAACTCTCATGACAGGTGGTTATCGTTTCTGCGATCAGATGTTTGATCTCGTCCTGTTTTTTCACTGCCATATCCATGAGAGATTTATATAACTCATCCTGAAAAAAATGCTGTGAGATGTCAGAAGAAGCAGCAATAATACCATGTTTCAATTGAAATTGAATAATATAACAGAAAACATCACATCGAATTCTCAGCAGTTGCAGTTAAATCCACGAGAGCCGGATATTGCTTCAAAAATTATTTTCATGCAATTAACATGGCCACAAGTAGAAATAAATAATTGATTATTTAGTGAAACTGAGAGGAGAGAGAGAGAGAGAGAGAGAGAGAGAGAATTGTCAGTTCATTTATGAACATGCATTACCTAGAAATCCATGTTTTGGCCATGCATGAGCAACTGAGCATCTTTAAGTAAGTAAGTACATAAGTAAGTAAAATCTTGTGGATTTCTATAGCGCCTTGGAAAGCAGCACAACAGTAGCTGTTTATTCTTAGTGCTCAGCCTTTCTTAAAATAGCTATGGGAAATGTATGAGATCAGAGCCAGGCAATAGTCAACATCCAAAGGGCAGTGAGGCTAGGTTGTTACAGCTATGGAGGAAATGATTTTAGAAAAAGGAAGGATTTACACTTAGACCTGAAGACTTGAGGAGCCATACAGAGAAGTCATGCCAATTGGTCAGGAACTTCTTACCCTAGCTTTCCCTCTTCACTGGTCCAGGCATATCTAAAGGCCACATCTGTTGAAACTGCCATATGTAGTTATCATGCATGAAACAAAATACCGTATAAAATTACAGTGGTTTTTCACACAGGCTTCCTAAACCACTTAAACACATTGCCTTTATCCTAGCTGTTTTCAACTTCACTTATCTATAATCAAGCTGTTTATTCTTGACTACCAAGTTGAATTGTTCCATCTTCACACATGAAGATGGATCAATTATATTCTTGAATGGACTGGACTTGACTTGACACCCAAAATCCAATACAAATGGCCATAGAAAGGAAAGGGCCATGGATGAGCACTTCTACACCGTTAACTCCAACGGTCCTTATGGACTATGGAGTGTGATGGTGATGATGATGAAGTTGAATTGAATCAACCCCCCCCCCATCACTGTCATTGTCCATGTCTCAGCTCCACAATTCGATTTCACAAAATTATCAACCAGCTATGTTCAAATACACATATTCAAAATGGTACAGCGACATCAAGCCAGGGTCCACTCATATGGCTGTATCTGTAAATCATACTCATCAACTTCCCAAACCCAGCATCTATGTATACACTCTACAATTTAGCCACAAAGTAGACACTATTTCACACTGCTCAAACTCTTCTGCCATAAAAGCCATATAAAAATAGATGTCACAGAAGTGTCTGATACAGGCCTGTCAAGGAAGGGGGAAGGGTTGAGCAAATGCTCAGGGGCCTGGCGATCTGTAGAGGGCCCCCGGGCTGATCTGCAAAACGTTATTTCATGCAAACTGTTTATTTTATTATTATTATGAACATGCTGGAGGCGGTTTTGGGGGTGTCAAAGCATTGCTTGTCCTTTAACGTCCTGAAAAGTCTGACAAGCAAAAAAGGTCATCACCACTTTTTCACACTTGATCTTTACAAAGCTTTGGAACTTTTTGATCACAAACTTGCTGGAAAATATAAACTTTCAAACTGTTTAGAGGCCCAATGACTGCTCTGCCCAGGGGCCCGGAATTTCTCCCGACAGGCCTGGTCGGATGTTTAATATGCAAGCATACAACGAACAAGCCAGCAAATACATACAAAACAAATGAAGCAATTGCATAGCAGAAAGCTCAAGCAGGAAACATCAACAGTAAAATCCCCTACATAATTACCGTACATAGTGTAATTACGCCAATTCAAAGTGCACTGTGCTGAATTTTGTCTCAATATAATTTGGCAAACGATTAATGCAGTATGTAAACCCATCCAGTGTTTTATACAGGCCTGCTAGGAAGGGAGAATTCCCTCCCCCCACAAAAACTCTAACCCCCCCCACAAATTGCAGCACTAATTTTTTTGGCATTGAACTCTTCCCTCTTCCCTCCAGCCAAGTCAACCCCCCCAGGCCTGGAGTCTGGATAAAACACTGGACCCACCAGAACTAGGGAGAAATTCACCTAACACCATCAATAACATCACCATTGAAACCAATGTAAAATAACAAAAAGAAACTGATTGGGACATTGGCAAAATAAGAAATAAGTAACAATAAAGAAAATCTTTCACCCTGAAAGATTCCATACAATTACTTTCTCTCTAGGCACTTCAAGTTAAGAAAGAGAAATTGATATTAAAATTCTTCTACAGTCCTGGATTTTCATATAAAATAAAAAATAAATCATCTCTAATTTATTAAGTAAAAATTGTCATAAATTTGACTGTTGCAAGATCAAAGAGAGTAAACTCAGAGCAATAATTAATTGGTTATGTAAGCTGAACAGAGCTGTTGCAAGAAGAGCTTTAGCAACATGGCTATTAAATCAATTAGCTTGCTGGGCACAGAGTTTTCAATTACTGTGTAAATACACACATCACATCGGAGTCAATGCAATAAAAAGAAAAACCAAAAAACTAAGCACAAACAGTAATAAAAGCATTAATGCAATGCATGAGAGAAACAATAAAAACTAAGCACAAACAGTAATAAAAGTAATGTGTTGAGTAAAAGCAGTAGTAACAAGAAAGGGTAACCAGTATTTAAGTCCTGTCAGGCACAATGCAATTATCACATTTACAATAAATGAATAAGGTTAAAAGCCAGACTTTTACAGTTTACGGACAACTAGAAAACACACCTCAAAACCAAAATACACAGAAAGTCAGTGGCGTAAACCTGGCGTCAACATTGGGGAGATAAAATCGTTCATAAAGTCAGGTCAGATCCCTTTGAATCCCCAAAAAGTCTTCACGAGCAAAAAAGGTCACCCACAATGAGTGATTTTACCAGATTTTACCATAAGGCACAAAACATTGGGCGGGGAAGGGGATAATTGATACTCTGTCCCCCTCTTACTAATTATTGGGGAGACCATCCCCCGCGTTTTACACCCATGCAGAAAGTGATATAACCACATGAACATTAGTCGTTTATCTGATATAATTCTAAAAGATATTAATAACCACCCATGAAATTAGAGGCTATAAATAATTCCTATCACTTAAAGTTATAGCATAGCGAGAACTAATTGGATGGTATTTTTTAGGTCCTTTTAGGAAGCATCTATGCAAAACAAACATTCATTTAAACTCTCATAATAACTACTCTTGTCGACAAAGATTTTCCTCACTAATAGTATGCAGCCTTGTGTTCAGTGACAGAAGTGTCAGTGCATTAGCTCCCATCAATTCACCAATTCAGTCAGAGCGAATCAATTGGTGAGTTGGTGAGTGAGTGTGAGTGAGTTGGTGAGTGAGTGAATATTCTGTCACTGAAACTTCTCCCTTGAATTCAGTTAACACGAGAGAAATGGTCTATTTGTCTGTTCCTGAACACGGCATCAAACAAAAAAGGTTTCGTGAGAGAACACCGCTAAAAAAATATTTTTACAAGACTTCGAAAGCACATGTTTAGAAATGGAAAGCTGAAAACGTTCGTATGAACTTACTTCCTTCTCGCGAGCAAATTTCAGTCTTGTTGGAGTACAGAGCACATCCCTGGCCATGCTGTGAGCAGTTGTGATCATCACATCAACACACCTCATGTGGACGATGTTCATCAGCGACACCACCGACACCAGGTGGCGCTGGAGAACCCCGTGCGCGAACGCCGCAAACACCTGGAAATTGTCGAAATTTTCCAGAAGCTCGCTGTCGGTGTAGTAAGAATCACTGTCCGTGTCTATATCGCTCGCCATTTGGTCGTCGCAGTGGTTTGACGTTGAACACGGAAATCCTAAACTCGACAGCTGATCGGTTATCCGACTTGACGATCCCCGCGTGGCGTTGTCGCAGTTGTCGGAGGTTTTGGATGCGTCGCAAGGGACGCGAATGAAAAAAATGGAGATATTTGGCGTTTTGGATTTGATGTACAGAAGCTGCTGCATCTCCTACAAGACAGCCGTGTGTTATTACTCCGGATATGCACACACAGATAACTCAACAGGATTTATTTATAATATAAATTCATTGTAAGCCATATTCATCATCATCATCATCATCATCATCATCATCATCTTTCTGCCTGCATGGCGGCAATAGTTAGATGTAAGCCATATTAAAAAACCTAAATTAGAAAACTCAGCTATAAAACAAAAAAACTGCAAAATTTAACGAAAATAATTGCAAGTTATGACAACCCTGCAATTAGATGACATATGCAGAAAGTTGTAGGCTAATTAATAGCTCAACCTTGTTGATACTTATTTCAGAAACATGAAGCATTTGATTTTGTTAACACTGAGGGCTTGTTTGTGTTTATTAAATTAAGTGAAGGCCATAGATAAACACGGCCATCTACTTGAAAACTGCAATTCTTATTAAAGTAAGACTCATCTAAAAAAATCAGCCACAAAAATTTCCAATTTCTCATAAACAAAACAAACTGGACATATTTTCACCAATATTTTCGCTTCTCACTCGGGAATGAATAATGAAACACTCCTAAATCATCACAAAAATAAAAACGACGCAGGTCAAAATGGAATCAACGGTCGATTTCAAAAGCAAAACGCCGAAAAGAAACGCACCTTGTCGCTGAGCTCGCTTTCGGAGATCACGTAGATAAAAACCGGCGTAACGTCTCGCGTGACCGTATCGTATATGACTTCGAACGATGCGCTCTCTTTCCAGGTTCCTTCGAAAATGACCCTCGCCCCGGCCTCGAGCAGCGGATGACTGAAAAACACTTCCAGGGCGGAAGTGTCGTCCTCAGACTTTTCCATCTCGAGGTCCGAAGCGGGAATGACTTTCCACGGCTTACGCCGTCTCTGGTCGAGCAAAACGTATCCTGCGCACAGCACCGGTTCAATGCGGTTCTTCGTTCCATGCTTGAAGATAACCGTCTTCCAGTTTGCTCTTTTCGACGCCGAAATCGGAAGGACTTCGTCCGAATATTTCGTTGGCCACGGCGGTCTTTGCGGACGTCGTCTGCCCAAGAATCACGTAGGCGGGCGGCCGACAGGCCACGTGCTGAATCTCCGTTTCTTCGGCCATGGTCATCTCGGCGGTGACAAGCTGTCCTGAAACTGAACAACAAGATTTTTAAGTCAGAAATAGTCGCGTTTCACTGAAATGGACAAGTCTACGAACCAACCAGCCCCCCCTTAAAAACTCAACCATTGGATGCATCGCCAAGCTCTGTATCTAGGAATAACCAAAAACCAAGTCTGTCTGAGGAAGCGAAAGGACAACGACCGAGCCAGATTTTCACTACCCCGCCAAAGAAATAATGAAAGATGCGCTTTTAATTTTATGTTGTTTCGTTAGGTGTCCTAGGAGTACTGCATACAACATGCCACCTTAATCAGTTCATGCTAATTATTATTATTATTATTATTATTATATGCATAAATTCAAATGCACAGCATGTATGTTGTATTTTAAATTTTCATTGCTGCATAGTTTCATTAGAGCTTTGTTCACTTGTCGCTATGAATTGTTATTATTATTATTATTATTATTATTATTATTATTATTATTATTAAAACAGTTTTCACAGCATCATACAAAAGATATTGAAATATATGGCATTTACAGAACTCTTTAAGGAACTCTTACATATGCTGAAAATTCAATCACAATTTAAGCAACTTCAACATATATACACAAACATACACAAGCATCTCTATTACTCTACCACATCATTTACTCCATTCACTACAACCCAGAGTAAATTTACAAGCTCACTTATATTTGCTTTGGGTTATCTTCAGCATTGGAGATATTACTGGTAACTTTCAAATCACATCTATCAAAATATAGGAAGGGCTAAGGGCATGTAAAAGAAATTTCTGAATATGATAGTAACACTTATTGTCGAGCCAATGTGTCGTATTTCTGCCAATGCTCAAATCATTTATAAATCACTTTTAATCAATTCTCTAATCACTCATTTTCAACAGTCACTCAAATTGTGTCATCAAGTTAAGCTTAAAGTCATTAAACCTACAAAATAAAAGTTCAGTCTGAAATAAAATGCATATTAAACTTGAACTCGAAACCTAATACTACATTAATTAGGTGGGCCTCACATACAAAAAACCAAAATGTTTATAATTAAGATGCTGACATACATCATCATCATCATCATCATCATCATCATCATCATCATCATCATCATCATCATCATCATCATCATCATCATCATCATCATCATCATCATCATCATAGGTCACTTTTAGCATCATTTAGAGTATATGGTCAATAGCAGAGTAGCATCATGATATTAAATATCTGTTGCTCAAATATCAAATGTTCAATAACCACTTCCAAGATTTCAAATAAAATATCATGTCTCCAAAAAATAATTTCAAACTCTCCGCAAAATAATTTCATAAAATCCCACTTTCTGCCACCTGTAAGCATAATTCTTAATGACCTTGGGGGGGAGAGGGTTGTAAAATCAGGAAGCGGGCCATATAAGGCCCACAGACCATTGTTTGTCCACCCTTGTTTTAACAGCAATAAAGGTGCAATACGAGAGCAAACAGGGCAAATGATGTGATGACACTGGTTCCCAGTCATTACTATACCACTTTAAACTATTGTATCAAGTCATATATATATATATACTTTATATATATATATATATATATATATATATATATTAGGTGGTCCTCGGGACAAAATTTTAAAAGTAAATTTTATTAAAAGTGCTTTTTGTTTAAACTGTTCATTTTCTAATAAAAACAAAAAATTCATAGGCCCTTATTAACCACTGTCACACTTACATTGAAAATTACAAACAGGGTCATTCCATGACAAAGCCAGTATTTAGACAATTGTTCACCACACCATCTCAGATCTGCAAGAAAGGGCTTGAAGTACAGCTCAAGTTTAGTAAATCTTGAAATTATCAGCTAGTTTTGTCAAAAACTCTCAGAGATATGATATTTTGAAGACCTTGAGGCTAATCAGTGACGCTCGGCGTGTTAAGTTTTACGATTTTTGAAGTTTAATATCTTGAGAACCACAGCAGATATCAGGCTGAAATTTGCAGTCTGCATACACTTTTCCCAGCTGAGTTGAATGGTGTATTAATCTTTATCAAGGTGCTACACAGCTTGCTCTAAAAATGTCCAAACATCCCTAGCAGCCAGTTTTTCACGATTACCATGAATCAGCAAAACGTTAGACTATGTTGTTGTGTCTTTGTTGTTTAACATATGTACTCATCAACTGCAGACAAAATTTCTGTCAATGGTGGAGAATACCGATATGTTCATACCAATATTTAGTTGCGACTCTAATAACAAATGTCCTTTAAAAGTAGTCCAATTATTTAGTACCAAAGAGGCAGATCAAACACTGTTGAACTTTATGCCACTGTAATCAAGACTATTGCAAAGTAATCATAATAATCAATGAGTTCTGTGACGTGTCACTGGATAAATCTGTCATCGACTAGATGCTGTGGCTCTTCTGAGCGTTGGGGAAACTGCTTGAGATGGATGCCAATCAACAATAGCAAGTAAAGGCAGATCTAGTGAAGACCGAGTCCTTGTTGTGGTTCTAAAAAGTATTCCAAAACATTGCAGAAGGAATGCGATTTTACTGAAGCACAATGATACCAAAAGTACGACAGACAGATCGTTGCGGTTGGCCCAGCAAGTCAGCCACCAGAGGCAATTTAGAGTCCTGATCAGAACATCTCTGATAACGGAAGCTAACGTTTCCAGAATTCAGAAAACTATATAAGTCAAGACGTCTAGAATACTGTGTTGTGTCAGTCATGAGAGAAAGTTTTTTCAGTGACGAAAGCACATTTTGCAGTCTATGGAACCATGGCAAGACCTTTGTAAGAAGGTTTTCACATAAAAATAAACCGGAGTGCCTAAAACATGTCAGTGTTAATGAAAGTTATGGTTGGGGATGCATGGCAGCCAGTGGGGTTGGAAGACTTCATATTGTTGACTGGATGGTGATTGCAGATAAATACATTGGCATTCTAGAGATATTCTAAATGTATGCTGCCATCAACTAAACAGCTGTTTTTGAAATTTGCTTGGACTATAATGCACCCTGTCTCAGAGCGAAAAACTGTTGCCTAAGAAGAAGAATCAAAATTCAGTCCATTGATTAGCCGGCTCAGTCACCTGATCTTGACACTATTGAGAACTTGTAGTAGTAGTGTACATACTGTACAATGTACAGTAGTAGTGTCAGCCGAGATTACCAAGAATCAGCCACGGAAAAGGCGCAAGCTGATTGAGTCTCTAATTGCAGCCTGGAATCACATCATTACAAATGAGCACCTTGTCAAACTGGTCCATTCCATGGACACAGATGTCATTTAGTCAGAAAGAACAAGGGTTGGCCCATAAAGTACTAATGACAACAATAAATAAAAACTTTTTCAAGGCTACTTATAAAATTCCAAAGCAATTATTGGAGTTAGAACGGCACCATATCAGAACTCATGAGTGACCATTTTAGTAAAGATTCGAGAAATCACACAGTGGCCATATTTCCTCATAAAAGTCTGGGAAAAGTGCATAATCAAGTGACATCACATACAGAAATGGAGGCAGAATTAAAATTGATACAAAACAATATATAATAACCACCAATTCTACAAGAAACTCTGATAATAATATCAAAACATTATTAAAATACTTCAAGCAATCGATGCAAGATTTTTTCACACACTGTAAATATAGGGGGTGTGTGACAGTACTAAATATGTTTAGATTCGATTGGAATTTTTCCCAATTTGTTTTTATCCCAAATGGAACAGGAAAATGCAAAAGCACTTTGAAAAAGTTTAACTTTGCTTTTGAGGAACTTAATATATATATATATATATATATATATATATATATATATATATATATATATATATATATATATATATATATATATATATATATATATATATATATATATATATATAAGAAAAAATACTGATGCTCTGATTAGATTAGAAACTCAGTAAATGTAACTAAAATAACAAATGGACATTAGAAGTACAATCAAAAAATCAATCGACTTCTCTTGAGCCAATATCATAATGAATAGGACAAGACCAAAGTCCCCCAGACTTTATGCAGTGATGGCCAAACAAGTGCAAAGCAGTTGGGATTAATTCACAATGAATGCCATTACAATTAACCGACTGACTATGTACTGTATATAGTTATATTGTATGCAATTTCATTTCACACAATCTCTGTCCAGACTTGTTGATACCTGTTTCCTGATTTGCTTCATTCTGTGAACAAAAGCGTAGTGTAAATTTGTATAGTGTAAATAACGAACCAGTTTACAACTCAGAAGTACAAATTACGTATGGCCAAAACTCACAGAGGCAAAAAATATGTACGGTATATACGAAAAATATGCATAAGCTCTGTACAATAAACGAACAACAGACCTTCACATGATTCAACTGGAGTCGTGGGCTCAGTGTAGGGTGAGTATGAATTTTGTTCATCACCATCATCATCATCATCGTTTCCATTCTGGCAGCGAATGGTTGACAGACTGATCGAGCGTGATACTGCAGCAACAAAAAGAAACCAATGGTAAAAGATATCAAAAAAGCAAGACTAGTGCCTCCCCCATCTAAAACGGCCAAGTTCGAGAAAGGTCACTCACACGGGGCAATCCAGAACTGTGGAACTCACTATCGGACTATGTCGCAAACTCTGACTCTCTCGCACTTTTCTTAAGTTATCTAAAGACCCACCTATTCACCAATCTGGTATATGTAGTAATGTAAAGCGCTCTTGTCTTTGGTGGCCATTTTTGCCATGCTTACCGCGCTATATAAATCGTCTAGCTAATAATAATAATAATAATAATAATAATAATAATAATAATAATAATAATAATAATAAGACAGGAACTCATTGGAAATGGTCTTGGAGGGAATGACTCTCATAAACATTGAATGTATAACATTGTATATGCAAAACTACATTTGCTAGAATTTTCCAAAATTATCAGCTCCTCCTTTCTCTGCAATTCACTCAATTTCTTCAAAACATACATGTATATCTGTCCATATTTGTACAATGTCTATCTTTAAAATATTACACAGTTGCAATTTCACGAGCAAACTCGAATCTCATAACAAAAAAACAACATCAATGATAATGATGATGATGCTTACGAGCTATAGATAACAGATTGAGAATAAATAGTTTCTTAGTGCTTGTAGTATGGTATAACACAGCAATACAGAAGTGGAATACTAATGCTTGACAACTCCTCCAACAATTAGATAATACTAATAAAAATAGGAAACCCAAACATAAAACAATAGCAACAAAAAGGAAAACCCGAACTTTATTTCTGGGAAAGAAGAAGACACAAGACCAAAGACACTAGTTAGTATGATAATCAGGAATGCAAAAGTTTGGGAAATTCCTTAACAATACAGCATCCTTTACTAAGCAGAAAAAGCAGCTGATCTCAGACCAGCAAATACATTGCATCTAAAAAGTCTATCTACAGCTACCCTTACACAGTATTACATTCAAGGTGCTGTTCAAATTGCATAATATTAAGCCATGTTCACACTAGCTTGAACAAGTGTTTCTGATAGCGATTAGGGACAGCTAATAGAAACCAAGAAAGGATGCTATAATAAAGATAAGTAACTGACAAAGCAGTCACACACAATTTCTAGTCCCAGCAATAGATTGAGCATGATAGAAAAGCAGTGAAGGAAAAGTTAATTTGTAGGCATCTCCAGTGTTTTATCCAGACCCATGCAGGCCTTCAGGGGCAAATTGACTTGACTTGGCTGGAGGAGAAACGAGACACAGTTCAATGCAAAAATTTGTGTCAGTGCTGGGAATTTTTAAGAGGATTTTTTTTTTTGGGGGGGGGGATTCCCCTCTATCAAGCCTGTACAACAAAACACTGGGCATCTCAAGCTTTCATGGGTGCTAGTGAAATTTATGAGAATTCAGTCCATTTGCTTTACATTAGAGGCCACTTACATTACATTAGGGGATAACAAATGGGAAGGTAAAATGAATGGGAATTTATATTAAATAGGAATGACTGGACCACAAACAGGATATCAACCATAAACCACCTCAGACATGAATTCTGACCGTAATTTCAGTAACAGCATGTCAGAATAACCTGATACCTGAAGCATTATTATTAGAGATGTAACACTAAAAGTTCATGACCAGCTGACTGATTGATGAATGTAAATTAAACACAGGCCAATGTCACTGAAGAAATGCGTGGGATCACTTCATATAAGTTCCACATCAGAACAGAACACAGCAGTCTATGGATGAGCATGATAGCCAGTTCAACAAGCACAAAAAGCAGCGGCCATAGTCTCCTTCTCTCTAAGTTATCAGGATATCAGTTTCCTTTTCAGTAGCCCCTTTCTTTTTCTGCCAAGCCATTTACTGTGTCCCTTGTGCATACAGTAGGTGCTTTAGGCAAAAGCCAAAGGGCCATGCACACATAAACCATCACGTATAGTATTCTTGCGATAGGGCCATGGATTAAAAACAAAATGAAATGCGTCAATTCTGCAAAAGCAAAAATGGCTGATTTTCAAATCCTTTAAAGAAAGTGGAATCTGGTATTAGAGTGTAGAATTTCACAATTGGAAAACATCACAGTGCAGAAAATGTCACCAGATATCAACTGACCAAGAAAAGTGAATGCCTAATGTGTGTCACTAAGCCCAGACAAAAACTGAAACAGAACAGAAAGTTAGCAACCTTTTATCAGGACATTGAATATATTGCCCCACATCCAAAGCAGTTGGGGCTGATGTCCAATCAGACCCACTTGTGTCCTGCCCCTAGATCTTCCTATATTTTGATTCACAATTATGACCCCTAATCACCAACAGAGTTGTTTATTAATTAATCCCTTAACTGGGGATCCCGGATATATCTGTCCACTTTACATTGAGTTACGGTTAAATACATGGTTAAGGGTTTAAGCACTTTTAGAATGGTTTCTCAAACCCTCTGCTGAGCAGAGGGAAGGTCAAGTTGACCATGGGAAATAAACAAATGAAAATGAAAGACTATAAGCTGAACAGGCAAAAACAAAACAGTTACTGTGTGTGTAGTGTGTACATGCACACACATGTGTGTGTGTGTGTGTGTGTGCATAGCACTTTTAAATAAGTCATTGTGCTTAAGACTAAATCATTACTTTGACCAAGTTAATGTTTTCCTGTCGTGCTGGTGATCATACCGTACGAAAGTCAAAGATACAAATGCCTCCAACTACTGACATTCTTCACAGACTTGATACACAAGTCCTGGCAAAAGTGATGCCCTGCAAATCTTTCGCATGACTGGCAAATCAACATTCAACAATTTCTACTACTTACACCCAAAGCTAATCTACGTTAGACCATTGGTGATGGTGAATTCTTGGCGGCTGCAGCCAGAGCCAGTGTCATGTTCATGCAAGATTGAAACCAGGCGTCAATTTAGCTTTTAAACACAATAACCATTTGGAAAGCAAAACTGAATTTTATTTTAAAACTGAATTATATCGAAACTGAAAATGCTGAAAGTCAGTCTTGCCATAGGAACTGATTAGCTGCATTTTTTCACGCAATGGCAGAAATGGCAGGGTATCGGAACAGACAAATCACACACAGGTTAGATCTAACTAGGTTAGCTAACCTCATAGATGTAAACTGCCATTAGGCCTCTAGACACCAGCCCCAGCTTTTTGAGAGGATACCATGGGAAAGGTACAGGGCCCCCCACTTTTTCACCCAAGTTTACGCAAATGGTTAACCCTAACCCCAACAAAGCTATCCACAACCCCTAACCCTACCCTAGCCTACGTATGGTTCGCTTATTCCTAAACTCTCTCTACCCTATTACCATAGCAATAATGATGAAGACGACGACGATGATAAAGATTACCTCCAAAGTTTGCCGAGTTGATGTCTTGAAAAAGTTGCTTTGTGTCCTGCAGCAATTTCTGTAGCAATCGAATTTCCGTGCAATAGTTTTCCGTTTCTTTAACGAGTCTGGTCGCCATCGAAAACCAGAAATTGAATTAATTAAATATATTTATTTATTACAAAAATTGAGGACATTTTCCAATTCCACTTTCGACATCGGCCGCCGCCATCAAGCAGACTTGGGCAAATCACACCGAGTGCCGTCACAAATGCGGTCACGGCAAAGACGATAACTACCGGCCGCATGGTGTCGCTAGTATAAATTTAAAAGCTTAAGTAAAAGTAAACATTCGTGGATTTATATGGCGCTTGTTTATAGTACAGCTGTTACAGTTAGGGATGTGAGTTAGGAAAATTCCGGAAATTTCCGGAAATTTCTGAGGTACTTTTCCGGAAAGGAAAAGTTGATTATTAATGTTATTTATTATAATTATTATTACTGTTTATTATTAGTATTTATTACTATTGATTTCTATTACTGATATCTATTATTTTTTATCATTATTACTATTTATAACTATTCATTTGTTGGGCATTTGTTAACAAGTTAACAACTGTCAGCATGGTAGCGCTATATAATGTCTGAGTCGGAAGTCGCAGAGAACCAGTTACCAGAGTACGCGACGCCGTTTTGCTGTCTGATTTGTTAAAACTATAATAAATCTCGATGTTCGGCGAAAATTAACGAATTGTCACAAAACAAAACTAAACACTTGTTTATTTTAAAATAGTCTCACACTCTCGCCAGCACTCGATGCGCCAAAACCGTGAATATTCATAAGGTGAAGCTGGTTCCCTGAGCAGCAAGTAGAATACTTAAATTGGCGGGATCTCGTTAAAATATCGGAGAACCCGTTTTCAACCAATTTCCCCTATGTGCCAAAAAATATAATAAAACTTCGTTTTCTTAGCTGGACCTCGGTAATTAATTTTGAGCACTGCTGTCTGCTAAAAAGAGAAGTTTTGAAGGCTTTTATAACTTTTTCCGGAAGTATTCCGAAATTTCTGAAATTTCCGGAATATTTCCGGCCATTCTACTTTTCCGGAAAAGTTACATCCCTAGTTACAGTAGTAGATGCTTATTCTTACGTGTAAGTAACTAAATAAAATCTCGTGGATTTATATAGTGCTTTAGAAGCAGCACCACAGTAGCTGCTTATTCTTAGGCGCTCAGCCTTTCTTAAAATAGCTATGGAAAAGATGAATGATCAGCCAGGCAATTTTCAATATATCCGAAGGGCAGTGAGGCTAGGCTTGTTATAGCTATGGAGGAAATGATAGTGGCGCCATGTGAATTGATTGATTGGTCGTATGACCGATTGATGATTGATTGATTGATTGAAGCCAATGGCTGTTACCATAGAATATAACGTAGTCTATACAATGTTTCCTTGTTACTCTGAGCCCTGTTTCCTGTTCTTGTCGAATGAGTTTTTATCGTGAAGAGTTAAATGTCACTTTGAGGCTTTTGAATTCCTTCTTACATTTTTCAAATCACTTCAAATATTTTAATCTGATTGACGACCGATTGTTTTAGTTAACCGGTTCACAGAAATAATGGGAAGTTAGTAGTTTTTTTGGGCGAATCATTTCTGATATTCATCGTCTTGATGCTACTACAGTACATACGTGTCCATATGTCTTCGCTACGTAGCGTGTAGTCCCTACTTCTATAGCGCCACATGTGTTGGAAATGTACAGTTTTTATACGTCATTTTCCCCGATGATGGTGAATTCAGTCTGATAACTATAAAATTTGTGAGATGTAATCCAGATGATTGGGCCTTGTTGATGACATTTCCTCAAAATAGTTTCTCAGATATTTCAAAAGAGTTGTGTGCGTGAATTAAGTTGCTTTTTAATTTTTGTTATAGTAAAATTTTTGGAATTTGTGAAACCGTTTTGTGCGGTCATTCCTGAAGTTCAGAAACCGGATCGAAAGGTAATTGAGATCAGACAAGCATTAATTAGTTGGCGTGTTATGCATTATAGATGATTTTATACCAGGGAGTGTAATTACACATTTACTATTATCAGAATTTTATTGTATCATTGGATTTGCTTCATGCACCCCATTGTCAGACTTGCATAGTCATATTTGTTATAGACATGTTGCCTTCTAATGCTGCAATCTATGTGATGCATGTGACTGTCAATAATTGATACATGTTGAACTAGTAATGCTTTCAAATCAGCTTAATATTACACAATTTGAAAGATCCAAAATGACCTTTGTCTCGTTTGACTGCTGCCTTTGTTTGAATTTCTCACAAAGTTTAGCTTATAAACAATGAATTTTTAATGTTGTTTCACCAATTTGGGTCACAGTTTAAATAAGTTCACAAAGTTTAGCTTATAAACAATGAATTTTTAATGTTACTTCATATCACCAACCATGGGTCACCCAGTTTAAATAATTTGTTGGCATCCTTTTAGATTCAGTTTAGACAGAAAGTTCTATGGACAGCCATCACCCTCTTCATTTTCTTAGTCTGCTGTCAGGTTGGTTTTAAACTTTGTTCCTAAGCCCTTCATTGCATAATTAACTCTCTCATTTGAAAATTTAAACATGTTTGTGTGTGTGTTAGATGCCTTTCTGCTGAATTATATTTATATAGAATATATGGATGCAAAGAGAAGGCCAGTTATTATTGGCATACACTTGGATGAAAAATTGTGGGGCGGGTGAACCACTGTAGCTTTCTCATTCCATAGCCTAACCTTGCAGAAGTGGGGTGAGGCAGGGGGGTGGGGGGTCAAGCTTAGCAGCCTAATAGAAGTTTACATCTAATTTATGGTTTTTCTATGACTAGATTCCTCTTTTTGGAATCATGTCTTCTGATTCTGCTGATCCATTTTACTGGATGAGGGTTATCCTGGCTTCAAACAGAGGTTAACTTCAGTTTAACTGTTCCACTGCAGGCAGACTTTATATTCAACGTCTGTGACAACTGTATTTAAAAATGAAATAATTTTACATTTTAATATTGAATGAAATTTTATTTTACAAATAAGACCTTACTTTTAGATCTTGTTCGCTTGATCCTTTTGATCATTGCAAATCTTGCTATTTAATTTCAATAATTGATAATCTATATTAAGGTACAATCTATCTTGAATAATTATAAAAATTTTCAGTGCAACATTGGAGGTCACCATTTAATATTTCTACATTGCTTTTCTAATCTGGTAAAAGTCAAATCAGTTATGAAGCACCATTTTAGTTGGACATATTATTTAGAATGTGGTCTTTGTGTGTACAGACGATGTGCAGGCCATGGTTTTCCGTTTTTTAATTGCATACTTGGAAATCAGTGCTGAAACATTCATGTGATGGGCAATTATTTTCTGCTATGCTGTGTAGTTAACCCCTTAACTGGGCAACTATTTGTAACTCAATGTAAAATGGACGAACGTTACTCGGGGCACCCAGTTAAGGGGTTCATAACTAGTTTTTTTCTGGTGATATAGGAACATTAATGGAGCTAGGCATCTCACCGATAGTGACTTCGGGTCTTATCATGCAGCTGTTGGCTGGTGCAAAAATCATTGAAGTTGGTGACACGCCCAAAGACCGGGCACTATTCAACGGAGCACAGAAACGTGAGTGGTCTTAGCGGTCTTAGTCTTTTTGTTGTTAGTCATACTCATATTGCATATAAAATGACGGTCATGGAGATCACTTACTTAGTTGCTGAATTTTGATAAATAAACATTCATAGGTATGCATATTATTTAAAATAATTTTATGTTTCTGTGTTAGTTAATTTTATTACTCATTGTAATGCTGTTAATCTTAAGTTAGCATACATAAAATGCAGGCATTTAGTTAACTGTGCCTGCATTTGCTCTGTGTTCCAGGAACTTGTATAGTCTGGTAAGGGATTTTAAAGGCATTGCTAGGAATGCTGCATAGCTCATTAAATTTGTGGAAATGCAGTGAAACAGATTTGAAATCAAACCTGCATCTGACTTTTTAGTCAGAGAAGTTTCATTGATTAGTTTCTTGGTCATAGAGAATCAGAGATTTTTTTTATGTGAGCCAAAGACTATGCATGCATTTATGTGCTTTTCCTTGTACCACTGAGACCCTTTCACTAAATCTTGGGACCCAATTTTTGGAAACCAGCGTCTGCATGAAGACGGAAATGCTGATTCCTGTTGTAGTTTTTGGAATGGTCATTACGGTTGGCCAGTCCATCGTCTATGTCATGACTGGAATGTACGGTGCGCCGTCTGAAATCGGCGCCGGAATCTGTCTTCTGATCATCATCCAAGTAATTAGAGCATTTTACTTATTTTTTTTACTTGTTACTCATATTTACCCTATGCCAACCTTTTACTTGTTGTTGAGAGATTTGCCAGTTTTTTGCAAAATCGGCCGGTTTCAAAACTTTTGCTTCGTGCCTGGATGGCAGTTTAAAGTTTTGCGACTGCCCATGAGCATATCACTTATGAATAATATTGATGAACTCAAAACCTCTTAAATTTCCAGTTTTTGTGTTAATTTTTTATGAGGTTAACCCCTTAACTGGGGATCCCGGATATATCCGTCCATTTTACATTGAGTTACAGTTAAATACACAGTTAAGGGGTTAAGTGTTTTGTTTTCAGTTGTTTGTGGCCGGTTTGATTGTGCTTTTGCTGGATGAACTTCTACAGAAGGGCTATGGGCTTGGCTCAGGCATTTCACTTTTTATTGCCACTAACATCTGCGAAACAATCGTTTGGAAGGCTTTCAGCCCGACAACTGTCAACACTGGTCGAGGTGCGTTTGGTGAACTGTAACTATCCATGAACCTACTATTACAATTGTATTCGTACTTAATTTGTTCTTATTTTGATATCTTGTTTACTGTAACAATTTGTTCTTATTTTGATATCTTGTCTTGTCTCTAACACTCTGTGCCTGAACGTCTGTCTGTCTGTCTGTCTGTCTGTCTGTCTGTCTCTCTGTCTCTCTGTCTCTCTGTCTCTCTCTCTCTCTCTCTCTCTCTCTCTCTCTCTGAGTTACACCACCCATTAGCTCTCTCTTTGCTGACCCATGCTCTGCTTCACTACACAAAATTACTTCATGTCCTACATGCATGCCCTCATTTTTCTGGAACTGAAGCTCAAGATAGAGCTGACGGAAGACACTGAATGACCTTCAAAGAAATAGCAAAGGACAGAGAACTTTGGAGAGATGTCATGGAGAGTTGATAGGTGGATACAGCTGGAGGACAAAACCTGACCTGACTTGACCTGATCTGAGACTGAAACAGTTGGTCCTACCCTCTTGAATGCTTCTGACCCAGGCATGCAAAGTTATCCTAAAAGGGGTGCTTCTGAGTTTTTGAGTTTCTACCCATAAATTCTATGAAAAACAAAACTTTTAAAGCTGTAGGAATATTTTCTTCTTTTAGACAAGACATTCGGTTCTGATTTTGTAGTAAATGTCGTGGTTTTGATCCTCGTCTTTGGCGGTTTTAATATTAACAGGAACGGAATTTGAAGGCGCCATTATTGCACTGTTTCATCTTCTCGCAACGAGGCAGGACAAAGTTCGAGGGCTTCGTGAGGCTTTCTATCGCCAGAACCTCCCAAACCTGATGAACCTGTTGGCCACGATTGTAATCTTTGGAGTTGTCATATACTTTCAGGTCAGTTTCTTGTGAATATATTTGCGGTTTTAAATACGGCGTGGAAATCTGTGGGTGAGGATAGAGTGCATTCTGACTACCAGTTGTATTATTAATTCAGTGGTCTTTTCTGTTTTTGATGCATATAAAGAGAATTTTCAAATACAAACTTGAAAGCTTTCCGCTGTCTCTTGGACCACAATTTTTTTATCGATTCCTTATCACTTATCAACCCTGCCTCAGATTTCTTATCGGTCGAGAATGCTATCGATTGGTATCAGCTGATACGATGGTACATTAAAACCAAAACTGTAATTCTTTAACAAATTGGTAAAAAATTGGTCTTTTTAAAAACTCTTTGCCCTAACACAGGCAGGCAACATCTATACTTTTAGGTGTACCGGCATAACAACCCATTTGATGTTTCTTTTTATAGAATTTAATGTGGCTATATGGCTTTGAGTGAAGCAGTAATATCAACTGCTAAGTTTGTGTCTTTAGGGATTTCGCGTCGATCTTCCGATCAAATCAGCTCGTTATCGCGGACAGTACAGCAGCTACCCGATTAAGCTTTTCTACACATCGAATATTCCCATAATCCTTCAGAGCGCCCTCGTTTCCAACCTGTACGTTATATCTCAGATGCTGGCCGCGAAATTCAGCGGCAACTTCTTGATCAATCTTCTTGGAGTGTGGGCGGTAGGTGCCGAGTAAAAAGCTGTGGCAGAATATTTTCGCGAGACATGCACATGTTAGGGTTGACTAGCTTGCCTGGCATTGCAGTTGTCTTTATTATAAGTGGGATTTGAATGCTGTTTGTAATGGAAGATGTACTAGCTTTGTACAGAATTATGGAGCTTTGGTCGTTTGTACGCCTCCCTTTCTTTATTATTTTGTGTAAAGAATGTTGGATCAGCCTACTTGGCGTTGTGCGACCAGTTCTTATCAAAACACCGAAGTTAAGCAACGTCGAGCACGATTAGTACTTGGATGGGCGACCATTTTGGGATCTGGTCATGTTGCCGGCGGCAAACCAAGCCATTCATCGCTTAGGCGTCGATAAATTGGTAGCAGCGCTATGCTGCGAAGGTAAAACGCAGGTCTAGAGAAAGTAATGGCAACCTACTCTAGATTTAGTGGCGTAAGCCACCTGCGTCGCTGCTTGCCTTGTACCCGGAGATCGGCACCGGACCATACGGCGCGTTCGAGTACATGACTAACTTTACCTTTTAAAGGATGTTAGCGGTGGCGGCCCGGCTAGGTCTTATCCTGTCGGTGGCCTGTGCTACTACCTGTCGCCTCCAGAGACTTTCCAGCACGTGCTCGAGGATCCCATTCACGCGGTTCTCTACATCATCTTCATGCTCGGTTCGTGTGCGTTCTTCTCTAAGACCTGGATCGACGTGTCGGGATCTAGTGCAAAGGACGTAAGTCGCGTCGAATTTTGAAGCATCATTATTTATCGATTTTGATATTAACCCCTTAACTGGGTATTTAACTGTAACTCAATGTAAAATGGACGGATATATCCGGGGTTCCAATTAAGGGGTTAATAAAAATTTATTTGCAAAAACTACATGTTATAAATACAGGTGCATGTGTGTGTGTCACTTGTTTACCTTAGTTGTAGGGATAGACAGGTTTATATGGTGAAATATAATGCATAGTAATTGTCTTTTAAATGAATTGATTAAGTTGTTTATTATTAAGAAGAAGTAAGTAAGTAAAATCTCATAAATTTATATAGCGCTTTGGAAAGTAGTACAGTAGTAGCTGCTTATTCTTATGCACTTAATCTTTCTTGAAATGGCTATAGGCAAAGTGGCTTGTTGGTCGGGCAAAGGTCAGTGTATCCACGAGACGGCGGGTCAGGTTGTTATAGCTACAGTGGAAATGACTTTTGGAATAGGAAGGTTTTAAGTTTAGACCTGAAAGCTTGAGGAGATAAGTGAAGGAATTAAAGGAAATGAGTAGATGTTGTTTTTGTTCAGGATGGGTATGAAATTAACGGCCTTCGATTCAATCGGTGTAAAAAGAAATGAAACCCGAAATAAGTTATAGAGTTTGTTTATAATAGCAGTGGCCTTACAGATTTAACCTATTGGGTTTGTATGACATCCCAGGAACAACAATTACATAAGATTTGATAGTTACTGTGTTACATCTACCAGTATTTTGAAATATTTGTCATAGAGCAGACCGACGTGAGAGGCTTTGTTAGCATGCTGTTTTATGAACTCGTGCAGGAGAACGTATCGTTGACAGTTGTTTTCTTACAGGTTGGCTATATTTGGTGTTAAGTTGACTTCCATGTAATATTTGTTATTAAGGTTGCCAAGCAACTGAAGGAACAGCAGATGGTGATGGCCGGGCACAGGGACGCCTCGATGATCAAGGAGCTGAACCGCTATATTCCGACCGCGGCGGCTTTTGGCGGACTCTGCATTGGCGCTTTGTCGGTTCTTGCCGACTTCCTCGGTACGTCCCCTGACACCCCCTCCCCCTCGTCTATCGGCTTTGTGGAAAATATCCAAGATGGGCGCGCAGAATTCGTTCGCTTGAGGATTTATTTTGCAAAAATTGGTTTTGATAAGCAAGTGTGTGTTGTTGCTGCTACCGTTGCTGTGGTATTCTGGAGGCTTTTGGAGAAACAGCAAATGGTAGCTGTTAGCTGCTGTGTTTGCTATATTCACTTAGCAAAATTAACATAGAGATTTGTATTGTTTTCGTTTGTATGCACTTCTTACAAGTTGACTGGCGAATCATCACAGGCAAATTCAATTATAAGCTTTATAACTAAACCATTAATGATTCTGATGCGACTATGAGCACAGGTTGTTTGAGCTGGGGCTCATCCATATAGTACATACACAAAAAAGGCATATTTTCAACCCTTCCCCCATTGCACACACACACAGCACATGCGCAAAATCTCCAAAATCCAACCTCCCTCAGTGTGTACGTACAGTACTATATGGATGGACCCATGGTGGTCTTAACAATTGAAACTTGCAATCAGTTCTTTGATTGATTGATTTCAGGTGCAATCGGCAGCGGAACGGGGATCTTGCTGGCCGTGACGATCATCTACCAGTATTTTGAAATATTTGTCAAAGAGCAGGCCGACATGGGGAGCTTTGGTAGCATGCTGTTTTAAGAACTCGTGTAGGCAAACGTTTCTTGGCAAGGCACGCGCTGACAGTTGTTTTAATACAGGTGTCCGTTTTGTCTTTACGTCGTTTCACTTGCTGCGTGGGAATATTATCGCGATAGGACCTGCAGCAGCTGTCGGAAGATCTTGTATAGAAGTGAAATGAGAATAATTATATTGTCCATTTATTATAAATGTCAGTTTTATGACTTGTATTTAGTTCAATAATAATTATGGAATAATTGTTAAATGGCAATTTTAGACAATTTTCTTCTTGCAATATGGGTATTAGTTTGGACATTAGTGTATTTTGACTTTTGGCTAATGCTAATTATAACTTTTTGTCGGCTTTTCGATAGTCATGTGCTAGTTTTTCGACGTTCATTAGATTTTGGGGTTATGTGGTTTAATATTAATTTAGAGTCGTTATATAAAACTTGTTCTATTCGTTAACTATACTGTACATGCAAATGTTTGTCTTGCTTGTTTTAGTTGTGATATAATTTATGATGATAACATGAATACAGAGAATTTGACACATCTCATTTTTTTTTTAAGTTGATATACAGTAGATACCTTTCAACTGTCGAGCCTAGGCTTAGCAACCTATTAAGCCTGTCTGTGATATCTTTCTTATTCAAGCATAACCATGTTATGTTTATCTATTTTCTTTCTTTACAGAGCCTTTCTTACCCTTTGTGTTACTGCTGCTCACCAGAGCTATTTTAAATGTGTTTGGTTTTCACATACATTTTATTTCAATTAGAAAATGTCTCCGCTGTTTTTCATTACTTGAAAAGTTATAACCGTATTTGATCTTGACGTCTAAATTCAGCTTCCATCTGAATAGCTTCTAAAAGGTCATTTTAATCACTATACAAGCTTGCACACCATTAATAAGCTTAATACCGTACTCCATTCAATTATGCTTATGACTTTCTAGACCACATGCCGTATGAATAATGCAATGATTTTCGCAAATAGATTTACTATACTGATATTTTATATTAGAACCAGAGCAGATTATTGGCATAGCCATGAGGGCCCAAACCCTCTTATTTGAGCTGGGGCGGTCGTGCAAAACAGTTGAGTAGGTTGGGCAGGGTTGCCAAGAGGGAGGACAGGGAGTCAAGTGCCTAAGGGCCTGTAGAAGGCATATGATGATTAGCTGGCAAGCAAAAAAAGGCCATAACAGCTTTTTTCATACTTGATTCCTCCATCTTGAAAAGTCTGAGGAGCAAAAAAATATTGTCCCCAGTTTTCAAACTTTCTAGGGACCTGTAGCTACTCTGCTCAGTGGCCCGCAATTTTTCTCGGCAGTCCCGAGTCTGGGAGCAGTTAGTATGAGAATGAAGGAATGAATTTCAGAGCCCTGGTAGCTTGACAACGACTAGTTGACTTTTCAAAGCTAAAAACATTGATGTATTCTAGTGGTAACATAGTTCATGATCCTGTATTCATGCACAAATATCTCTGCGTATTATTCATCGCTCTTGGGTAGCTATATGGAAGACACAGTTATCGAATTGCTTATCGTGGGTATTGTCTTAAGAATGTCACAACGCAAATATCAACTCTTCATCAGTTTCTTCGTAATTCTGAGATTTCTCCCCGGAAGTCGGAACGGTTGTTTGGCACTGAGTGTTGACGCTGGAACTTTTCTCGTCTTCTGTTGTCGTCGACGGTGAGACGTCTTCTGATGCATCAATTCTCTGATGTGAGTTTTAAAAAAACAGCACCAGTAAAATTTTTTTAGCATTTGCGTATCTTTTATACAAACCTCAAAAAGGAAGTTGGGTATCACTTGTTATGTAAGGCAGTGTCCAGACTCCAGGCCTTTTGGGGGGAAATTGACGGCCGGAGGGAAAGAGGCACAGTTCAGTGCCAAAAAATTTTGTGCTGCGATTTTTTTTTTTTTTTTTGGGGAATTTTGAGGTTTTGGAGGGGAAAACCTCCTCCTAACAGGCCTGGATACAGGGTGGATTTGATTTAAATCAAATGATTAAAATCAACGATTTAAATCGATTTAAATCGTGATTTAAATCAACAATAAAAATCATGATTTAAATCATGGTTTAAGTAAAAAGGTATTAAAATAACAAAATTTAATTGTACATAAATTTATTGTGCTAGATATTTTCCTCCTGTGACGTCCTGTCATTTTCATAACTCATTATTCAGGTGGTGGCCTGCAGTAGAACTGATTTTTTAAAGTTGCTAAGTCTTACTGTACTCTAGTAGTAGTACATTATTATACTAACTATTTCTTTATAATCATTCACTTTTGTATTGTGGGTTTTGCATTCATTCAGAGTGTTTTCATCTTTTGGGTTGGTTCATTCTAAAGTGAATCGTCTTGGAATTGAAAAAGCCGCAAAACTGGTGTTTCTCTTCAAGCTGCTGAACAGAAAGCCACTGGATATTGATGAACATGATGATGATGGCTATGATGACAATAACTGATTGTCGAATGATTCCCATGCTGACATCATAAACAGTTGACTGACATCTTTTAATTTTTTACAGTATTAAATAAAAGTCGAAAACAGTATAAGGGTTAGATGTTTCAGCAACTTTGGTGTCAGACTTACAGCCGTAATAACATGTAGTATTAATGTAGTAGTAGTGATAAACGATATGCTTTGCGTGAATGAACACAGTAATTTGAATGATTTTAATTTCCTATGATGACATCATACACATTCTATTTTTATTTTTAACAGTATTATATAGTATTAGTATTAATTGTCTGCATTCTGCAACCAACTTTGTTGTCAAATTGATGACTTATAATGGCAGTACAGTGGCAGTAGTGAATCTAGTGATGTAGTACTTTTATGTTTCATGTGATTCTATTGTCTGTTGTTTTATGGTGCAATAATTACTATTGAACATCTAAGCCTTGTTAGATGGCAGGCCTGCTAGATTGTTTACACAATTACAGTTGTAGTACTAATATAATACATTGAAATTTTGACCAACACAAAAAGAATTTAAGTCAAATTTAATATTAATCATGATGTCCGATTTAAATCAAAAACATCAGATTTTAATCAAAAAAATCGGATTTTTTGATTTTTTTAAAAAAAATCGCGATTTATATCCACCCTGCCTGGATATAATACTGATGTAAGGCAAGGTAAAGTTTACCAAACTCAAGTTTTAAGCGTTGGGGCCAGCGCTGATCTCCGGTTTCAGTGGCATACAGCGACACTGGTGGCACTCACCATTAACCAAGTAGGTTGCAAAATTTATCCATCAAGGCAACTGAGCGCTGATCCTCATTATTATACCACTGCCCTCGTTATATAGTAATTAATTACTATTATTACTCTAATTTCCAAAATAAAATATATAAGTACGTAATATTTTTGGATTTTGACCCCCCGCCCTTTCAGGTGTTGAGTAATAGAGATAAACATTCTGTGATTAGAACTGCAGAAAAAAAATTAAATTACCAGGACCCACCTTTTCTTCAGTTCTGCTTTCATCCACAAAGTCTTGGATTTCGCGGAAACACTTGTCGCACACCCTGTGACTCTGACAGAAGTTGTCGAACTCCAGTGGCATCTGTCTATTGGAACATTTACCACACACCACCTGGAAATCCAGTAATAAAAGAATCATTCCCTGATGTTGCTAGAGAAAGTTTGCGCCATCTAATTTGCTAGCACAGTTGATCCCAACATGCATGGTAGCAACAATGGCAGCTGCCACAAGACAAAAATATTAAGCAAAAAGCAAATTTATCCATAAGGAAATGTGTCGACTATTAAACACTCCATTATCATCACATACATGCGTAAGAATACAGTTGTTGAATGCAATATTAAAAAAACATAATAAGACTGCCAAAGATGTTGTGAATAATTGAACGCACAAACACAGCTACAGCTAGAGGATTGAGAGAGCGGTACGGTACATAGCAGAGGGTTATTGCAATATCTATCACGGATTAAAATATGCGCGGGATTGGTTACAACCGAATTATTCTATATGCGTAAAAATGGGGTTTTTGCCAATCAAACTGTGGGGTTAGTTTAAACCACCCTGTTCAACAACGTTCAATAGATGCCACAAAAGAGTGAAGAAAGATAATTAATTGGCGGCCAAGTGCTTAGAGTGCAGTTCCAAAGTCCAGACAACAGTCGAGTATATCCACCATTATCTCCTTACTTACTATTCCACATGCGCGACAATGGTGTCGCCTTCTAATGGCGTTGAAGCGCTCTTCGCAACACATGCAGTGATTTGCACACGGGTCCTTGATCCAGATCGGAGCCCAACTTCCAGGAATTGATCTCTTACTGCCTACGTTCTAAGAAAGCAAAAATTCAACAGCAGAAATCATACAAACAGTCAACAAAATTCACTATCCAATTCATTATATGTCGTTTAACGTCAGGCACGTCGGAACGGATTTTTAGCAGGGGGTGCATTTTTCAGGGGCGCAGCTGAAAAATCATTTATCATAAAAACCTGACAAGCAAAAAAAGGTCATCACCTTTCTTTTATCATGTCTTAAAAAATCTTGATAAGCAAAAAAACCAGCGTCATCTTCCAGGGGGTGTAGTGCACCACTGCACCCTCACTTCCTACGGGCCTGCAGTTAACATCACTCCACTATGGACCAGTTGGTAACAGGAGTGAATTAAGTGCATTCTATCTTTGTGTACATCACATGGTATATTACATCCACCATTATCTTCTTATCTAGGCTGGTCCATCTTCTGATGCATGCTGCATATGAAAGTTCTTACTGTGTAGCATGCAATCAATGAATCAATCAATCGTGCATCAATCAATCGACGTAAAGTTACAGGTTGATGATTTTCATAAAATTTCAATCAATCAATCAATTTTATTTATTATTACAAGATCGGCAATTTTTCAATAATTTCATTATTTCTGCATTTCATATTATTGTGAGAGCAGTAGACATCATACCTTCACATCAAGTCTGATAACTTAGTATGCAACGTAAATAATAGTAAAACCTCAAAACTGCTTTACTGGAAACAATATTTAAAGGGGGTCAGCTAGAGTTATATTGCATTGAAATATAATAACTGCATACTGATTATTCTTACACAGGTAGTAAGCAGTTAATTGTATACCGGTAGATTACGTTGCTCTGATCAATGCATCTATTCAGTAGGTAAAATTTTAAACATATAATTGTACAATTATTTAGTTGAATTGGCTTTAGGGGTAGTCCATTAATTACATCAACAATTTTTGTTTGCAATTTTTGACCTCCACCCCCTTGTCAACAACTGTAAAACTATTGGTGACCATTAAAAAGGGGCTACCCTTCAATTATGTCAAACAATTTTCAATTATGTCAAACAATTTTAGGCAATTTGTAACCACCCCATCTGTCAACAACTGTCAAATTTTCTGTGACCCCTAATGAAATTATGTCAAAAACTTTGAACTCCCTCCCCTACAAGCTAAAAATATTTCATACGGCTCCTTAGCAGTATTGAAAGTTACTCACTAGTTCTTCTGATTGTTGCTCAGAGCTTCCAGAGCCTGACATAACAGTCTGCAAAGCCTGTAAACAAACCACGGTTACTTGTTACATAACAGTCTGCAAAGCCTGTAAACAAATCACAGTTACTTGTAAATCTCTAGAAATGCTTTTCAATAGTGTCTGAGGATCAGAATGCCTAAAACATTAAAAGATGCTACAATACAATACAATATAATACAGTACAATGCAAGATCGCTATATTAAATTAACCTTGGCAAAATGCAAGGTCAAAACATAATACATAAGAATACATAATACTGTACATATCTTACATATCAAATACAAATCAAAAGTTATTGGAAATTAAAATTATTTGTACATTTGCATCCTCAACTCAATATACAGTAATAATCATACAATAAAATGTGCAACTTTATCAGAGTCACATTAATGACTGCATTTCAATAAATTTCACAATATTTATTAAAGCACATCACAGCACAGCACAAACTCTGTTTATCTTGGATTCGATATGGATCTTAAGCAATTATGATTCTGTATGCCATCCGCTGTTGCTTCTATGTATTGAAAAGTGGCGCTATAGAAGTTGATGACTGGATTGGATTGTCTGCATAGTCTGAGACAGCTTCATGGCCCAGTTCAGCTTTTCACATGATGATAAAATTAGCAGAACTTAACAAACAGCTGAAAGCAGCAATCATGAATAAACCATAATAAGAAATATTTACACATATCCATTTTTCTCTTTCTTCCGATGAGCTAAAAGGTAAATAACACAACTGATTATGTCATTACTAAAAGCAAAATATTTCAGCAGGTATCATTTATGCGCTATCTTACACTTAACCCTTTGGCAACCTCGGGTCAACCTGCGCTGTTGGTAGCGTGAGGGTTATTATAGAAACAGCTTCATGGCCATGTTCACAGTAAAAGTCATCTTCACATGATAAAATTAACTTACAAACAATCAAATGATTAAATTGCCAGATTTTTGTTTTGTACATGCACGGCTATACAGTATTGGATTTGTACAGGAAGACATTGCTCCAATCACTTTGGCTTCTCACAAGAATAAATTGTGTTTAAAACATAAGACCATATGCAACCAGTCAAAGAGTTCAACATAAAAAAATCTGTGTTAGATTTTGTCACAGCTGAAAAATCTTCCTAGAAACGTGCTAACACAAGGCTGCAAATTATACATTGTTTAATTTTTCGCCCATTAAAAGCACAGTGGCTGTTCTCATTGTAGCCTAAGGGGGATTTTTGGGATTTAAAACCCCCTTGGCTGTTTGACCAAAAATGCATATCAACATAGTTTCACGCCCATATACCTATATAACAGTTGATGACCTTTTTTTTGCTTGTCAGGATTTTTACCATGTTGTTAATCATGGAAACCATGGTGATAAACTTTTTTTCGGTTGTCACAATTTTCTGAAGTTGGGAATCATGGAAACCATGACCCCCTCTTCGGAAAATCCTGGCTACGCCACTGGTACGCTGAATTAAAATCTCAATGTTTAACTTCATTTGCAATGCTTGAAAATGTCATATAATCAAACTGGATCATAGTTGCATTTTTACCCTTAGTAATCCAAATGTAGTCATCCTCTGTACAATAATACATTGACTAATGCACTTGCATTAGCTATGCTAATCCATTCAGATTAAACACATCTATGATTAATTAAGGAGCTACATGAAAATCTGATAAACTGGCTAACAACACATTAATATAACAATATCACATATTCTGCCTCAAAGTAATAAAAATATTAAATAAATCTTATGAAATAAAATTGTCTGGAGACATTTAGAAATTGCGTGGTTAATATTATTGTGTCATATATCACTGACCCAGGATGTATTTCCAAATAGCCTTGTCTAGTACTTAGAAAAAATGATTCAGCGTTTCCCTCTTGTCTTTCATCTATAACCTAAAAGAATGAAAGAATAGGAACAATACCATCTGCAACTAAAACACACAATAATTTATATTGGCAAGAATATAATATCAATTTTCATAAAATGTATTCTATATCTAAATGTTTTCTAATTATTTTAATGCATATAAACTAGAATATAAGTTCACCCCAATAAAGAAAAGTGCTGTTACTTTGATCTATGACCTTTGAGGTCACCTCTTGAAAGGCCCCCATTCTGCAGCCCTGTAGGCTACTGATTGATACAGATAGTCACAAACAAAAAATAGAAGGCCTTGGACTTATTGATCAGCACCTTAAGGAAATAGCAAACTATGCAACAAGAAGTTATAACTAAAAAACACAAATACTTACTTAACTTAGCATGATATAAAGTGGCTTAGAAGGCATTATTACTGCCTGTGTGAAAGCCACTAGGGGCACTAACGGGGCTTGAACCCGCTCCGTCAGCCTGACGCTCCAGCACGTAACCCACTCTGCCATCTTCCGCCCCTAAAATACCTGAACAATTGTTTGAAGACCATTTAAATGCTTTACCTTCATGTCTTTGACGTCAAGCTGAAGGGTCAGTTTGTACGGCGGAGTGATGCCGGGAGGAAATTTCTTACAAATGAGGAGCATATCGCTAAACTGTAATTTCAAAGGTTTGATTAAACACGTATGTACATTACTACCTGAAGCTGCCGAGATGTGGTTCTTAAGAAAAAAGTTGAAAATATCACGGACAAAAAGAAAAAATTGATTAGCACTCAAGATGGCGGGCATCTAAAGAAAATTGCTGTCTACCATATAGAAAAGACAGCTACAGACACAAAAGTTTCTGCAGGTAATAAATTGTAGGACTTGATGAGTATATCAGAAAATACAGCAGCTGTACTGCTTTCTGGGGCGCTGTATAAGTTTACGAGATTTTACTTTACTTTACTTACTACAGGTTTTGGACATATAACGAGAAATAATTGAAATGGAAAACTTGCTAACAATTGGAAAAGTCGAATGCAAAAGAGCAAGAGGAAGACAAAAAAAATGACGTATATCAGCAGTCTACAGTAAATATATGCTCACCTATATTCTCAGCCTATTGCCTTAAAGAGTTAAAGTTATAAATGTTTTAATGTATTTACCTAAAAGCCAAAGTATTTTCAATAGCTTTAAAATTATATCATGTCAACATTAACATTGTACCTTTCAGTCAACATTTGATAAAACGTATCTCTATGACGGTTGCTAAACCTGGATGAAAATTTTCATGTCTAAATTTTAACAAAAATTTTTCTGCAGGTAATAAATTGTAGGACTTGATGAATAGATCAGAAAATGTTGTAGAATCACCAAAAATAACTGCTTCTCTTCCTCTTTTCTTAGCGGCCGCGTTACCTTCATTCTACCAGATAGAACCAGTTCTCGCGAAGGAGCCAAAAGCTCGATTTTATTCCACAAACTCTGCTGAACGTCCAACACTTTTCGAAATTTTTCCTAGAATAAAAAGACGTGACATTTTAACACATAATGCATTCATAGCCTCAACACATTAAGACCAAAGGTACCACATTAAGGAAAGTAAAAGTGTTGAAAATCAGCTGCCAAGACCATAGAGCAATAATGATAAACAATGCAGCTTCACCATTTCTGTAATCTATAAAACCGACTTATATGCGTACATTATATATACATACACATATATACAGTACAATGTACATATGTATAATAATAACAATAATATTAATAATACTGTATTAATATTAATAATAAACTGATTATGGTGGCATATTGTACAAGTACTGCTAAGGCACCTAAGAATTGAAAATACAGTATATCTGACAATGATCAATGAATATATATATATATATATATATATATATATATATATATATATATATATATATATGTAGATGTGTTTATATATATATATATATATATATATATATATTTATATACACACATTGTAATAAGTTCTTCGGGTACTAAGTACCGAGATCATTATATATATATATATATATATATATATACACATATATATATATGCATATATATACATACATATATAAATGTATGTACAGGTATATATATGTATATAATTTATAATATAATATAATTATATATAGGTTGTCATGTTCATAAGCAATTAATGCACAATAAAAGTGCAAGAGAAACTAACCAACGACTTTAAAAAGTTGTTACAATGATTAGCAGCTGTTGTGACTTTAACAAGAGCCCCTGAAAGATCACAATGATTGCCAGAGGTTAAAAACTTAAAAGCCATAATTTGTAATAAATTGTTCCCTATGTGTTTCATTCTGACCATCAGAGACAAGGCCTGTGACAAAAGCTGACGTGAAAAATTTAAGGCAACACACCAAAAAAACTGTAAAGAAAGATGTCGGTAACCAACTGGATGGATGGGGTGACAGATGAATGAGCAAAGCACATACATGCATACAATACAAAAAAGCATTAAATGTTTGAAGATAAATGGAAATGGAACCTTTCAAAATGACCCATTCTGGATTTCTTTGTATTGGAAAGAAGTTAAGGGTCCATCCATAAAGTACATACACACTGAGGGGGAGGGGTGGCTGGATTTAGGAGAATTTGCATGTGTACGGTGTGCAAACGGGGAAAGGAGTGCTGAAAATATGCCTTTTGTGCATATGAAGGCCTACTATATGAGTGAACCATACAAAGTTTGTGAGGAGAGAGAATTCTGAAAAATTCTTTAACTCAACATGACAGTTGCACACAACGAACGAAACAAATGAAGACAAGTTATCAATATCTCATAATAATTATTGTTGCAGTACTCTTTGTCTTTCACTGCGAATACATGGGCGTCCACAGAAATTTTTCCAGAGGGGTGCAAAACAGGGTCTTATGACAAAATTAATGAAAAAATTTTCCAGGGGGGTGCAAAACAAGGTATTGTGACGAAAGAAACAAGTAATTTTACAATGCTGCAATTTGCACCCCTTGTATCTCCGGACGCCCATGTGTGAATACAATGCTGCAACTTGGTATCTGGCTGTGCAATATTTCAGAAAGACACATAGCGTCCAACAAGAGAACAATTATAAACCCTTTCACTCAAGATAGCAATTAACCCGTTTACTTCAGTGAGCAGTTAACTCTTTTAATACTGAGGGATGGTTGCTTGTTTTTTAACAAATTTTTCATACATGATGATGTATATGATATTTCATACATAGAGGAAGACATTATGGAAAAAGCTTAGAGATGTGAAGATTAATAAATAACTTACTCTCTGCTTTCTCGTATTCTGGAGAATTTTTTGGCAAATTCTTCAAATAATCTAACAAAATGCAAAAGTGTGAATTATCCAACAGCATTATGTTATGCAATGCAATTTCTCATCATCCTCTCCTATCCCAATGAAAGCAAAACACCCAGTTATACAATAATCAAGGATTCATTAAGCTGAGGGAAATGAAATTCATTTTGTTTTAGACTGTAGGATTTGTAACTTTTACGACAACAGCATGCTGAGATGGCTAAATAAAACCTATATGATTTACAGGCAAAAACCAAATATAAAAACCGGTAGCACAAGATATCATCACATACTTGCAGCAATACAAACAAGATGTGACCACTGGTAACAAAGAAAAGAGTACATACAACCAGTGCATTTTTCAGTGGGAACGCACGGGAACGCCGTTTCCACACCTTTTAGCCAGATTCCCTTTTATTGATATGCAATAATAGGTGTTTTACTTACAATTGGTTCTTTTTTCAGTGGTAACGCAGGGAACAGCAAAAATTACAGTTTACAAACAACAAGCTACTGTGCATTGTATAAAAAAATATACCAAGTACTGTTATTCTACTAATATCAGTGGTATGTTTCTTACAACAAAACAAATGAGAAATGCATTCCCAAACTTTCTTTCCTCGAAAAAAACTGCTGCATAAACTAACATTAACAGCTTGTAGAACAGCAGCTTTTGATTAAATTAAATCAAATTTTGCAATTTCAGAAAAGTTCTGGGATAACATAATGAACAGAGAACATAATAATACTCCAGCTTGATAATAATATTAATAATAGTAATAGTAATAATAATAATAATAATAATAATAATAATAATAATACAAATGCATTGGAACAGATACATACCGGTCAAAAGTAACTGGTATCGCGGAATTCGTTGAACTGGTTCAAGCATATGGTGTTGTAGAGTCAACGACTGACAAATTGGCTTGCTCTGGAATAAAGAAACAATCAAAAACTATTACTTCAATGAAATTTCAACATTGGACTCTCCAGTCTCTAATATATCCAGTTAAATGTCCTGACTGTAATGCAGTTTTTTACAGACGTAGCCGGTGGCGGCTCCAGGATTTGGCAAGTGGGGGAGGGGCCGTTGGGGTGGCAACTTATAATCATGGGGGGCCAACCATTTTTGTTAGGTATGTAGTATTAAGTGTAGGGTCCCAACAAGGGGGAGCATTGGGGAGGGGCCTGGGGGGCAGGCACTCAATAGAGGCACGGGGCCCCCGGTCCCCCTGTGGAACTGCCACTGGATGTAGCCATTGCAAAATAATTACAAGTGTATTACACAGGTCAGCAATATGGAACATGCATATTAACAATTACAACTACATGTATTTTAGAAATAATAGAAGAAGCAGTAAAAATGATCATATAATTACGAGTTCCCAAATCAAATCAGTTTATATAGCACTTTGATAATGATGCACTAGTTATCAGGCTAAAGCACTAAGCACTACTAAGCTCAGGTAATTTATTTCATCCACAACAGAAAGTCAATTCTAAATACTACTTAAAACTACCTGGATTTCCTTGATCATTTTACTGAATTCTGGAACTCTTGCTTTCCACGTTTCAATTGTCTTCATGGCGTTGTCAAATTTGCTGCTGTATTCAACGTACAGTTTTAGAAAATCAGCATTCTTCAGGAAAACGTCTTCAATATGGTTATTTCCCTCGCTAAAATATTAAAAAATAATCATCAATTTGCAATGTACGAAGAACAGTGTGAAACCTTCATCAATCATAACAATATAACATGCAAACACATGAGCAAACACATACGTAGGTAGGAAGGTCCTGTACTCGAGTCCGAGCGTTGGGTTCCGGCGCTTATTTCTGGCCCGAGCAATCAGCGACGTAAGTGGTATAATCCATTAATCTGGGGTAGGTTGCCATTACTTTCCCCAGACCCATGTTTTACCTCGCAGCTTTAATGCTGCTCCTCATTTACCGCCGCCCTCTAGCGAGTAAGGCTGAGTCGACCTTAGGGATTCTGTGGGAATTGAACCCGCAACCTTCTGCTCCATCGTCCAGCGTTGTTACCACTCTTCTAACAGTAACTTCCCGCTCCACACATACGTACATATGCATATATCCAGCAATTGAACAACTGAATTTCAAGTGATATACATTGATTTAGTTTACATGGGCAGATACTTTCAATGTCATGAAGAGGCTATAACAAAAATTATAATGTATAATGCTCACATCATAATAATGATATTAAGTAGAAGTAAAATATTGTTAATTTCTATAGTGTTTTCAAAAGCAGTACAGCAGTGATTCCTTATTCCTAGGAGGTGCTTAATCTTAGTATGAAGTAGCTATAGCCAAAGTTGGGGGTCATTCATGCAGGGTCATTTAATACATAGGGTCATTGTGGTTTGGATGTTACAGACATGGAGAAAATGATTTTTTGAAGAGAAATGCTTTGAGTTCAGACAGAAAAACTTGAGGAGATGTTGCAAGAATGGAAGAAAATTGTGACTCAATGTGACTTAGTTACATAGTTATAAAGTCGTGCTTGGGCGCGGGGCAGAGTTAACCCTCTGAGTCCGTTTGGAACACTCACTTTGTTTTACTTGTTATATTTACGACATATTACTAAATTCATGAGGTGGTCCAATAAATGTTTATCTATCCATCTATCTATCTAATGTATTATCAAGCATGCAAGCAGTAACAAATCATATAACTTCATCATTTTATAGTAAATTAAAGAGATTGGTTGTAAAGAGCATACGATTTTATGGAATCCTCTAAAGCTGGCAAGAAAAACTGTGAATGAAGCTGGTAGATAACATCAATATTTAGAAACATCTGATGGAAGACATCCACGGGCAGCAACTCGTTCTCTCTATTCCACGACATGAGCGCCGCTCGAAATTCCTAATAAGAAAATCGTGTACAAATGTCCAAAATAGTAAATGATACAAAGCATAGAATTCCATCCCAGATAAAAACACCCGTGCTTAGCATAATTAATATGTCAACAATCAGCATCTATGCTAAACACATGGTTTTCTCAGTTTCTTCTTCTTCTTTAGGTGCTGTGTATTTCTAAGTTTTAGTGACCATGGATTTGCACTTTGTTCGATCTTGACATCCTCTTATTAATTCTATGTTATTCTTTATTCTCTCAATTCTTTCTCATAGGCAGTCTACATAGCTGTTTCTCTGACTTCCTCTAGCTCCTTATCCCTCCACTTTTCATCAGTAAACCAACTATCCTGAAACTGACCACCGATGCAGTGAAACAGTAAAATTTGGATCCAGGGATGAACTGAAACCAGACATATAATTACGGTACTTACAGTGTCTGCATTTACCATCGCACTTTCTTTATATTTAAACTACCGGTAATAAAACGTCAAAATCATAAATAAACACACTGACTGATACTAAGCCATAACATAAATTAGTTAAATATCTACTTTTCCCACCGATGGGGAGAATTTCTGCCCTCCAGTGCACTTATTATTATTTCTTGTTGCAACATGCATGATCCCAACAAATTCCTATCATATGGTCGCTTGTTCTAATTCAATGTAAAACTATCACTGTTGTTTATTTTCTGTGTTCATTTTTACTATCTTTGCTGCTACCTGGTTCTTATATCAAGGCAATACTCATGTCACACAATTATGTCCTGTAATAAAGCAACACACACACAGAGACACACACTCACACGCACACACTGTCGTATTGAATATAATCGTATTGAACACCCGGTATAATGCAAATATATATATATACACACACAACAAACACAAAATACACACACACGCTGTCATATTGAATATACAGTAAGGTAAATATATACTGTATACATATAAAACACAAAAATACACACACACACACTGTCATATTGAATATAATGCAAATATAATTATAACAAATACAAAATCTTACATTGTTTATTAGCCAAAGTCTGTCGATGTATTTTCTCTCTGTCTCCACAAGTTCAGTTTTAATCCTTTCCAATTTGCTGACAGGTTCAAAAATCTGTAAAAATAGACTTCAAAATTTCAAATCAATCCTTATTGGAGACAATTGCATCAATGCCAATTCAAAAATGTGCTGAATCATGTGTCTTGGACTAAAAATGATTTCGAAATGGAAAGAGGTTGGCATAATGTACTGTGTGCGACTTTTTTCAGGACATATTAACAATTTTTCCAACTTGTATGATGGTTCATTCGATATTTTTTTAAAAGCAGCAGGGGTCAAACTACTCCCAGCATAAAAATTTCGAGACCTAGTGGATGGATAGGTCAGTTGAAGGTCAACATTTATTAAGCTCCACCAAGGGGTCAGCATCAACCTTTGTGGGAGGGGTTAAAACTGTCAACCCTCCACAAATCAAACACCAGATCTTAGTCAAGCAACGTTTACAGATTCCAAAAAATATAAGACCTGGATCATCTGTAGAGCAACTTACATGCATATTTACGTAGTAAATGTACAGTAATTCATTAGTAGATATAATTAAAAATTAGTCTACAGTTAAATAAATCTGAAGGTTGAATTAACCAGAGGCATCACCAATTAAAATGAAAGCACGCAAAGATTGCATCTACCTAGCTTGGATGCTGATATGGGTCAACAATGCTTTTACTATACTTAACGAAACTCAGTAGAAACAGAGCATAACACAGGAACTTCTATTGCGCCACTTAGTAATGCACTTAGCATCAGTCAATGGTCACTCTAAAGTAGAATCGTTATTTCCCATTGTCAAGTCTAATAAATCGGTCCGAAAATCACGTTGTTTTCAACATTCCTACCAATACTGATAAAAATTTAGAAGTAGAAATTGGATAAAAGAAATTATGCATGGCCATTACGTTTGGCCAATGAAAATCACATCCAGGTTATTTATTGAAATTTGAAGAGTAAGGAAGTAAGTAAGCAGGGTGCGATTTGTGACCTGGAGCAGTGGAGGGGGAATATGTCGAGCTTGAGGAAGATGTATCAGTAGTTGTTGGGGAAGTGTAGCAGTGGGGGATGTAGTGGTGGGGGGATGTAGCAGTGGGGGGATGCAGTTGGGCAGTGGAGGGAAATCCCACTTGCCCCTACAAATCGCACCCTGTAAAAAGTAAGTAAGTAAGTAAGTACGTAAAACGAAAATTCTATAGTGCAAATGAATTCTACTTACGAGAATCTGTTTAGTATCGGCTTCATTTGACTGATAGTCTTTAAAATCACTACATTCAGAAACTGTGTCAGAAACTGATGATATATCAGAACCTCTGAAACCGACATCGTCCGACAGACTCGGTCTCTTTGAGTTGTCTTCAAAAGAAGCTTGCTCCTCTCGAAGCGTAACACAAACACATGACAAATCAGGAGAAGAGATCTGATGAAGAGCAGGTTCGAGGTCATAATGGATTCGTTCAGCCCTTTGGAATGACAAGATCTCTGTGTCTGGTCTGCGAGAATCAAAGTCACTCTCTTCACATTTAGCAGTTCGTTATTTTCTACACCGTTCTTATCAGAAGCTTGTGATTTGTGACACTGTTTTGTCGATTTCTGGGCCTTGTTCTGATGACGTAATATGTCTGACAGACTTGCAAGAACGTCATTAGAGGCATTTACAATAGCGGTCTTGTGCCAAGAAGAATCCACAGGGACTGACTTGACAGTACGTCTAACGTTCGGGTACGGGCTTCCTTGTTCGTGATCCGAATTTCTACTGCTCGTTCGAGCAGGAAGTGTAAGAGAAAGGCGCTTGCTTCGACGAATTATATCGTATTCGGTCAGATCGAAGTCAGAACTATCACTTGAATTGCTAGTAGCAGTATTTCCTGAGATATGTCGCGGCCGCATGATGTCACGGCCGGAAACTCCCGTTGATGCCAACGACCGAATTTCATCCAAGTAATCCTCTGACTTTGGATCAATTTCAGTCTCTTTACAAACCAAATCGCTTTCGGTATTTTTGTAAAGATTGTCAGCAACATCGTTTACACTTTCAAGTTCAATTCCTTCTCCGACGTGTGAATTTCTCTCAGATATTGAAAGATTTTCAATCATATTTTCAAAGTTAGCATCGTCTTTACTCTCAGACCCATTCGAAGATGCCGACAAAGTCGGAATAAAAGCACGTGAATGCGAAATAATAGAAACCAGTTGCAAATCAGATTTGTCATCTATATTCTCACTAACCACAAAATCGTTCTCAACTTTTGCATCCAAATCATGTCTATCACATGCTTCCGACATTTGGTCCAGCAAGGTTTCATCTTTCAAAGACTCTGTAGCTGTTTCAAAATACATATCTTCTGGTCTTGCAACCACATCAGTTATCTCTGACAAATAATAATTATGCTCGTCAAATGTTGACTTTTCTGAGGTATCAACAGCAATGCATGCAATCTGACCATGTCTTTTACTCAGTTCCTGACCACCACAGTGGTCAAGAGAAGGCACCTGACCAAAACCAGCAAGACTCTCAAAATCTTCTTTAGCAGCAAAACACCTGAACAACCCGTGGTCGATAGGATTTTGTGAAATGCCATCCGAACAAGAAGCAAACTCCGTGGGCAAAACAGACACGGGGCATTCAATTCGTCAGTTCCTCTATTTTTTCTCAATCGTTCTAGGATCAACGAAAACCATAATATTACTAGTCATTTGATTTTAAACCAAAAACCAAATATAAAAAATAAACTGAACAAATAAAACTGGAATATGTTTTATAAGTCATAGATTTAGTTGCACTTTGGTGGCAAATTTGCAGCCGTAGCAACGTCTGACCAAATCTTTCAAGTGCATAAAACTTGTAAAGAACGAACTAAATAGCAAATCACACAAGGGATCAACACACAAAAATATCACACTGGTCTTCCGTTTCACTTTAGCCTTTAAGCTTATAGTAATTATTATCAGGGTTGTTTTCCTTTCCTTCTTATCATGGACTTTTACAGTGTAATTTGTAACATCCTTAATGGCCAAGCAGTATTATTATCGAATGCTTAATGTGCTAAATGATGTCAGCCATTTGATTGCGATGTTATCAGCTGTGTGTAAAGTTTGTAATCCACCGTCCTCTAGCCTGGTTATAGGGCAAGAGTCCGCTAGGTGTGACATTGTTTGAATGACACCGCAGGGGCAAAGGCACAAGCAGTGTCCACAATGTAATGCTTACTGAGTAAATAAAATTTAATTTCATAATATTGGGTAATAATGTCAACGAAACACTCGGGCCTTGATAACCAAAACAATTGCATCACAATATCTCATCAATTAATGTAATTTCATGTTGCTCACTAGTACATGGTACAGTATGAATCCAACGTTCTGTTGAAAGACTAGATGTAGTTAAACTGACCAGACTTCCTTCGAGCCGAAAGCGAGCCCTTCTTTCGGAGAGCGACAGATCGGTGAGTAAAACCGTTGCCGAAAGAACCCGGGACTTTTCTTGCACGGCTGTAAGGTTCTGATAAAAAACCAATAATATCCGTTAAGTTGTGTTATAATTATTATTATTACTATCGTCGACAATTTATGAGGCGCAGTAACATAGCCATAAGCCAAAGCCAAAAGCGCTGTACAGTCAACAGTATGTAATGCCATACGATCTTGTAAACAAGTACGTTTTTACGTTTATACGTTAAATTATGCACTTCTATAGCACCAGCTCTAATATCCAAGGGTATCAATCGATGGTATACTTAAAAATCCATCCACAAAAGATCCCGGTCATTCCAGTGTTATGTTATGAGTCGAGGTGGAAATAAAAATAAATAAATAAATAAATAAATAATAAAATCTGTTAAATGGTGTAAGAAATGTTGATCAGCAACACCAACCTCTCAACTAAGGCTGCTGAACACTCATTGCCTTTGTCACCTCACCCAGCATTAGTCCTTCAGAGTAACAGGACCCCTATCTTTGGAATGGGTTGTCTCCAACTACTCGTGCCTCATTTCTTACTGTCACACTCAGTTTATTGTGAAGATCTCACTTGCCTATGAAGTGAATCTAAGGCTGAGAACACCTCTGAGTAGAAATATAAGAGGCGCTACATGGGTCCCTTATTACTTTACATTACTTTAAAAGGTTCCCGGAGGATAAGTTCACATATACATGCACACTAACTCATACATATATACCGGTGATCTGAATTATACATTTATTTTATCTCTTTTCTTTGTATTTGTAGACATCCGGTCACATCCCTGTGGTTATAGTTAAGGAATCCCTGTACACACACACACACACACACACACACACACACACACACACACACTATTTGATGTTCATGCATTTTCTAAGCATAATAAAAATACCACTTGACTATCAAGTGACTTCCCATATATTCATAATTCTCTTACCGGGGTAATTGTCTGCACACTGCTTTGAATTTAACAGCACAAAAGCTGAAAGAAAAATAATTAATTAATGATATGCAAAGAGAGTGAATTTCTCCGCAACTTAAACATCGAAACCCACTCACTGCCAAGTGAGTGCTGTTGCTCTCCGAGTCGCTTGAACTTTTCCACCAACTGACGGACATTTCCCGGTTGAATGAACTGAAAAACATCACCGGCAGAATAAAAGCTCACACCATAAGCATGTCATCAAGTTCTAGTCTTCAAAAGAAAACTTTACATCAGCACTAGTGCTCTTCTAAAGATTAAAACCCATCTATAAACTAGAAAAATTACTTTTAGTAAAGTCAAGACGATTTAGCTCTATCAAAAACCAGTCAAAACAGCTATTCCAGTTTAGGCTGCTATCTACCTTCCCTCAGTAATTATCTGAAGGGTCTAGCTGAAAATAACCCTCTACATATTTCTTTAATATCACCTCGATTTCAGCATTCAGTTAACTACTTCATCACTTAATTAGAGGGCATGGTGTTAAAGCAGAGGTCGATAAACTTTTTCCAAGAAATTTTGTACTACATTAGGCAGGCCACACATGCAGAAAGCCAAATTGTTTATAATAATGATACTAACATACATCATCGTCAGTGGTAACTTTTAGTATCATTTATATAGTCTATAGTGATATATCATTACAATATTAAATACTTGTTGATCAAATATCAGATATTTAATAACCATTTCTAAGAGTTTAAAATAAAATGCCATGTTTCCATAAAATAATTTCACATCATCTTACCTTCTACCACACATATGCGTATTTCTAAATGATCTCGTGGGCCGCATGGAATCTGGTGGAGGCAGGGATATTTCTAGGATTGTGAATTTGGGGGTGTTGACCTCAAATTGGGGGAGGGAGTCCGGAGCCAATTAGTATGCATTTTGTATGCATACCATTGTCACATTACCAAACTTATGAAGGGCTGCGTGCAGCCTGCGGCCCTAGTTTGCCCTAGTTTGTGTTAAAAGAATATCTCATTGAAATTCCCAGGGGAAAACAAACCCTTGTCAAAATACCTCATAATAAACATCGCAAGGCTCCAGGATCCATGGACCACTATCACATTCACACATACTCACTATCACATTCACACATACTAAGAAGAATCACGACTACTAACATTGTTTTAAACTGCATTGAAAGTCAATTGTACACAGTGGCGGCTCCACAGGGGCACCGGGGGAGGGGGGAGGACCGTGCCCCCTATTGAGTGCATGCCCCCCCAGTGACCCCCCTTGTTGGGACTCTATACTTAATACTAATCAATCAATCAATCAATAAACTTCTATGGCGCCACTATCATAATGTCCAGGGCATCAGCCAATGGCACACCAAATCTACATATCTAACAAAAAATGGTTGGCCCCCATGATTAGAAGTTGCCACCCCAACGCCGCCCCCCACTTGCCAAATGCTGGAGCCATATTGATTGTACACTAACAGCAGCAGGAAATCTACAGCTGTGTGAAAAAGTCCTGCACGTTTATAGGATTTTGGGATTTTTGTTTCTTATGAATATTTGAATAACCATTAATGATTTAGGATATGCAAATCTCAATATATTTCAACGGGTATTGATGTTTTTGGTAAAGAATTTACTAATTATTGTGTGATTGCCTTATGGATCCTCACAACAAAATTTTTGTGAGGAGCGTGAAACGTGAAACGTGCAGGACTTTTTCACACAGCTGTAATCAACAAATTTATATTTAGGCTCATCATAAATACAATTATTATAATTATAAGGCATGATGTTTTTGCATGAAGATGTCTAACTTTCAAGTCATAATCAAGCTACCTACATGTGAGAAATTATACTTTAGAGCAGCATGATGATTGCATAATGATATTGATTAACCAACCTCTAGTGGATCTGACATCTCTGCTTCTTTTCAGTTGACCAAGTATAGACACCTTTGCTGCTTTGATATGTTAGCGCCTAAAGATACAAACACGATCTAAACAGAAATTTCTTTTGGTCTCAAACGCCAGGTCTATGGGTCATCTCCATCAGATGAATACAATTTAAAAAGTAAATTGAGACTAGTTGAGGAAAGTGCACGTACGTTTCTGCTGCCAAAAGAGAAACTTTTGGCACAATCTAAAGTGCTCAAATTGCAGCGGACATGCAAGCGACCTTGTCGTTTGGTTTCTCTATAGCTCCTGACTTTGTAATTTAACTGCATATGTTGAAAGCAGTTCAATTCAATTCAAAGTGAAAACCTAAAGACTGTCAAAAGTCAGTACTGAAAGAAAAATACACCACAATCTGTACTGGCTTTTTACAGATGCCAAGATGACAATGGGGGAATATGATTCTACCATCGACTGATGTCAACTGCAATACAAAACTGGCGCTATAGAAGTTCTTTAATTAGCATGTCTCTGTATATGGTTTACTGTTACAGTGTAGATGTGTCCAAAAACTCAAATAACTATTACTTGCTTGCAGTGACATATTTAATAATGTTAATCCCAATGCGTCTAAAGTTATCAAATTTAACAGCTTAATGTGTTGAATATTGAACGGAGAAAATTGCAACTCCTGAAAGACAACATGATTAAATTTTGACTACACAGAAACAAAGCGGACACATGTGGTCGACATAGGCGGATTTTATTAAAGGCTAGGGTAGGCTTAAGCCTACCCAAGTAATCTCACCAAAACAAAAAAATTGTTTTTCCATCAACACCAGGGCTGTCGCGTCCTGGATGGCACGCGTGCTGGATGGCACCCCCAGACCCCCACTCTACCCTACCCAAATATTAAACTCTACATCCGCCTACGGTGGTCGATAGGCCTTTGCTATAGAGTAGAGCGACAAATGCTTCATAACTGAGAAGTCCAATAGCAAACTTTGTACAAATTGCATGCTAAAGTGTTAATAATGTATCAGAGAACAGTCGCAAGTGTATAAAAAGCGATTTCCTCAAACAGTTTACGCTTGTTGCTAATTAGGCTAGATGGCACAACACCGCTGAAGATAATGGTAATGTAATTAGCCCAATTTCTATTGCACAAATATAGCTTGATTCCTGCAAATTAGCTTTTTCTTCTGCGCTTTTTCTCATCCTCGTCTTTTTCTGTTCTGCCCTGTGTATCTGTGACCATCCGGTTGTTGTGTGTGTTATGATAATTGTGGCTAGAGATGCTCTTTGATCTACGAATCTATTGTAAACCTGTCATTTGACTTATTGATTTGACAATGAGGATTAGATTTAAATCAAGGAGTGACCATCGATGGATGCCAACGACATTACTAAAATGGCGCCATAGAAGTTCGATGATGACGACGACAAAATTTAGGAAACCTTTGTCACATGCAACATGGCGACCGTACAGCTGCATGGTGACAGCCATTCTTTAGTTTTCTCTGTCACATGAGATGCGACCGGAAGTCGTCACGAGTCACGACTTATTAATCACGTGACACGACGGAGAGAAAAAAAGAAATCGAGAAATAATTCTCGGTCCAAAGGAGGAGACGAATACGAGCAAATCAACTGGGAACGATCGTCCCGCTGCCGATTGGCGGTTAGTTCCTCCGTGTCTTAGGGTTTCGGTCGGCGATCTGCGTCGAGCGAACGGAGAGATTCGCCGTCGTTTCGTGTTTTTAAGGGCGGTGACCAATGGGCATGACACCGTGGATTTATATAGCGCACTATATTGTGTTACTAGGTATTGATACGAGTGAGTGATAACGTGAGAACGCTGCTCCACCGGAGGCTGAATGCGCTTGTTGTGGATTCTTCTTCAGATCGTCGGGTACTTGACAGGGTTCCGTTGCATTTTCACTTTTAAAGCTCAACAATCACTAACGCTACTACTACAACTATTCTACTGGTACTGCTGATACTATTACTACTACTACCACTACTACTACTACTACTACTACTACTACTACTACTACTACTAATAATAATAATAACAATAATAATAATAATAAATCCATTCACAAAATACCAGGCTGTTTCTTGAGATCAGCCAGAGTGGGGAATAAGACTGACAGTAAAAGCTGCACAAATTCTGAATATTGCAGTATATTTCACATTGTCGGGTGTGTTTGCATATTTAGTAACATTTGACATTTGGAGCAGGTTTTGAAGTGTAACTAAATAGATTATCCACTAATGGTTGGACAGAATGCTTCTCATAGAGGACATAGGGAGCCATTGATCTGAGTCTTAGAATTAGTTTGGCACATTCCGGAAGAATTGTACATGGCAGTGTTTTGAACCACTGACCTATGGATTAATTGCAAATACTTCAGGAGGCATCTCTGAGGTTATTTATTTATGTATATAAATAGTTCTGCATTCTCTTATTTGTTCAACAGTATTTGTTTAACCCTTAAACTGCCAGATACTTTGTAACTACATGCGATGTAACCAAGTATACTCGGTTCTGGCAGTTTAAGAGTTAAGAAATGTTTTCCATTTTGGATCATTTATTCAAGATATACCGGTAATTTTCACTAACGTTCGTTAAACTGATTTGTGGTCTTTGATGTGAGATTGAGAGGTTGGATACATGTATGCTAGTAGCTGTTATAATAGATGTCAATATAATATATGTTTTTATGTATTAACTGGTTTTGTTTGCAGTCCTTATTTTACGTAGGACAAGAATGTTCATATGTAAATGAGTAGACGAAGCATATCATTTGATTGACTATGCGGTCATGTGATTGGGTTATGATTATAATTATGCCATGAGTTGGGTATTTACCAACTGTCTGAATGCATAGAATTACCAGTAATGGTCATTGTTGAGTTTACCGAGAATTTGAGCTTATCTATGGGACTATCATACCCCATGAATTTATTTGAGTTTGCTACTTTTTCAAAAATTTCTGTGGATGAGATGACTAATTTTGGTGGTGTTTGCAAAAAGCATGGCCAAGAATAGTAAAGTAGGCCATCAGTCAAGAGGCTTGGCTCTGAGACCCAAAGCTTGAAAATATCCTACTGGATCCTGTATATTATGCTAGTAAACTAAATCTTCTTTGATTATTACATGTATCACTGATTACTTTGAATTGAATTGTTCATTTGTTAATGGTCATAAAGTTGTCTCAGTGATTGGCTTGGCGGGTTGTTTCCTGCAGATTGAGATGTAGGCCGCTGGTCTTCATTTATGGTGAAAAATCATTGGATAAAGGGTCTTTTATAACCCTTTGGTGGCCTTAATAAAAGCTATGAAAATGAAACTGAAAGCTGCAGAAATGTGGTTCTATAGGAGAATGCTAAATGTTCCATGGATGGACAAAAGAACTAATAGATAAATTTTACAGATGATGGAAGAGAAACAAACACTGATGGCTACCTTCAAGCTAAGACAGATGAAATTCTTGGGGCACTTGATGAGGAAAGAGGGATTCGAGAACTTGGCAGTTACAGGCATGGTGGAGGGTAAAAGATCAAGAAGAAAACAAAGATCAAAATACACAGACAAACTAAGAAATATGACTGGAGATAGACAGCAACATCGAACTCCTGGGGAATACCAAAGATTGAGAAAGTGGAAGTCCATGGTTGCCGATGCAGCAATGCATGGCACCTGAGAAGAAGAAGATCTAGACTTATATTTTAAGATGAAATTGCACCCTAGTTTCTTAGCTATCCGCCATGTATTATATTATCAATTTATCACTATCTAATCAATTGATCGTCCAGATTGAATTCATATCTTATAAAAGGTCTATATTTGGTGCCGTATAGGAAGCTGTGCTTGTGTGGTGGTGCTATAGAAGTTATAACCCTTTGATGGCTTTATGCTCTCCTTATGCTCTCCTTGAGGTGCCACAGAATTGCCATATCTGCTAATCTTCTGACTCTAGGGCGAGATTTGATCGGATTTCCTGCTTGGAAACAGTAACATGGCTTGCCATGCGATTGTGACTTCAGCATACCATTGGCTGGTGCTTCTATGCATTATTATAACACGGCATTATAGAAGTTGATGATTGGATAATGTTGCTTTGTTTGAAAAGACATGGCCGCATTGAAAGACTAAAATGGGCCGTGCCTTTGTGGGGGGAATGATCTTTATCTTTTCGACGACTTCTATAGCACCGTGCGCACGACAAAGGCCGAAGTCAAAGGCGCTTTGACATAATTTGGCATGATGAATGATGGGGATTGTGTTGTTCTGTGACTCATTCACTAGGTCTGTGGGGTGAATTTATCAGAAAATCTGGGGTGGAATAGCTCTGCAAGTATGATCTAATACAAGTCATAAGACAAAACCTGTCCTGATAAATAGTAAACCAGGTTTATTGTAATCCCATACAATTTTATGCTAATTGTGTTGATAAGTTTCCAAACTAGGTTCCTTTTTCTGTTCTGCCTGTGGTGCCCCCAAGGACCTGTTGAATTAGTTATCGCTAACCTGTGGCAGATTCTTGGAAAATTATTAATATTTTCTTACTTCCTTTCATTATTTTCAATGGGGATATGACTTCAGTAGAATGAACATTTTATGTGTTAGTCTGTAGAACAGAGATAGTTAAGCATGTTCTTGCTTTTTTGACATCCTCTCCGTGGGAACTTCCATTTGATGCTTGTCTTAGTATTTTATGCAGAAGGAAGGTAATCTTGAACAAATATTGCCATCTTGAATAAATTTTGAAATGTTAATTTATTACCTTGAATTGTCACCCACCGGTTTTGTTATATAATTTCTGTTTGTTTAAGAGGTATCTGTATTTGTATCTGTATTTGTATCTGTATTTGTAAGCACCATTTTGTCATCTGCTTTTTAGGAATTAGGAATAAAGAAGATTTTCTTACATCTTAGGATCTCTTTATAGCGACAATGGCATCGTCTAGGAAGAAAACACTTCTCAAGGTCATCATATTAGGAGACAGCGGGTGAGTTGTATTTCAACTGATGATTGATTCACTGTTAAATTTGCCTGATTAGATTTAAGTCTTTTTTAATATAGAAATGATCAAATTAACTAGAATGGTATGATATGCTGTATGAAACTCAGTACTGTAAATTGTTTTACTGAATTCTCGGTTTTTATGTTATTTTGCTAAGCGTGAATTCGACGCTAGTGAGTGTGTTTGGTAGCATGTCAGAAATATCTGAATTTCCAAGATCGCTGGAGAATATTAACCCCTTAACTGTGTATTTAACTGTAACTCAATGTAAAATGGACAGATATATCTGGGATCCCCAGTGAAGGGGTTAAGTATCTTTTGCATGTACAACAGTTTCTCCGATCATGTTCAGCGAACAATACATTCTTTAAGTTAATTGTTTTGTAGAGTTGGAAAGACATCTCTGATGAACCAGTTTGTCAATAAGAAATTCAGTAACCAGTACAAAGCGACAATTGGCGCCGACTTCCTAACCAAGGAAGTCATGGTAGACAACCGCCTTGTCACTCTCCAGGTAACCTCGGTGACTGCATTTCTTGATGATGTTACATGCTGATGACAACCTATGTTTAATATCTTTCCGTGCCAAATACAGAGTAACACATGTATGCACTTGATGTGGAATTCTTTGCAGGTTGCATTTGGAGTTATTCCAATGGAAAGATTATATTTGGGATACGTATTCCTGTGTTGACATAGACTTTTCACAAAATTTGAAGTTTATCCATTAAAGTGACAACTGTCTATAGCTCAAAACTTGCTCAGCAATGTTTTCATCATCATCATCATCGTCGTCGTTGTTGTCATCATCTTCACTTTCTGCCTGCTTGGCGGCAACAGTTAGATACAAAACATTACCGCTTTGCTCGATCTTGTGCTTATCTGTATCCTTCCACAATTGTCAAGTTCTTTGTTTCCAGACCCTCCTTAATGTTATCCATCTATCCATCCATCCATCCATCTTTTTCTTGGTCTTCCTTGCCCTCTGTCTCCTTCTACTCTGTGTGCACGTAGTTTTGTAGGCCCATCTATTGTTATCCATTCTTTTAGCATGTCCAAACCAAGTTAATCTCCTTTTGCATACTTTATCAATGTTTGTTTCCATGGCAGCATTGTTTTAGCAGTATAAAATCATCAAAATAGTAGGTGAGCACTAAAAACTACATGGTAAAACTATTGCTTAAGGGATTCAGTAATATCCTACTATGATTAACTTCGATGACTAATAACATCGGTTGACACACTATTTTATTTCTACAGACCAATAATTATCAGTATTTGTTGGGCTCAGTTAGTGCAGATTTTTGGCCAACACAAACACTTTGTAAGATTCCATAAACTCCATTGTAACAGAATTGGTGTCTTACTGTAAATGCTGAATCATGGCTGTTTAACCCTTTAACCGTGTATTTAACTGTAACTCAATGTAAAATGAACGGATATATCCGGGATCCCCAGTTAAGGGGTTAACACCTTCTGGCCTGGCTGTTATAAATAGATCTGGGACACTGCTGGCCAAGAGAGATTCCAGAGTCTCGGAGTGGCGTTCTACAGAGGCGCGGACTGCTGCGTACTGGTGTACGATGTAACGGTCCCGAACACCTTCAAGACGTTGGACAGCTGGAGAGACGAGTTCCTTATCCAGGCCAGTCCTCGTGATCCGGAGCATTTTCCGTTTGTCGTTATCGGGAATAAGATTGACTTAGAAAATCGAGCGGTAAGTCTACTAGAATAGAATTAATATAAGGCTTTTGTTTTCTGATTTATCTTAGATACGATGATTGTAGTTAGGGTCTCTTATTACTTCTAAGGTGACTTTTTGGGTGACGTGTTAAAGCCATGGCACACATGGCGTGACCGGAAGCTAGACAGAAACCCTGTAAAATGCTTCTAAATGTACATGTGTGTTTGTGTGTGTGTGTGTGTGCATATTTACCATTTGAAATTGCCAAAAAGGCCCAAGGCCAGTCAGATTTTGCTCAAAATAAAGGCTGCCATCTTTTTGACACAAAAATCTTTTTTTAACTATTCTGATGCAAGTTTTGTGGGTAAATTAGACTTCTCTTCTCAAAGATGATTGTAATTTAGCTCAGAATTGCTTTGTCTTTGTGGAATCTTTGTAATGTAATGTAGCATTTGTGACCATTCTATTGTATATTTGTAACATATCTATTTTTTGGATATTAATTATTATTCTAAATGCAAGTGATCAGAAAGCGTATATTTTATGATTTCTTGAGCACGCTGTTGACCATACAAGAGCTCTTTTACGAGTAAAATGTTATTACAACCATTTAACCCTTTCTAGCCCTCTTGGTAGTTTGATCACTAGGTAGATACAACTGTGTTATTGATTCAGTGGCGTGGAGAGTGGTGGACGCCCAGGGTCAAGCCGAAAAAATGTTTGATGAACACAAAAATGTTGCTATGTCAATTTTGGCACCCCATCTGGTTGGCGCCCGAGGCCACCGCCCGCCAGCCCCCCTCTTCACGCTACTGTATTGTTTATTGATGATAGATAATTAAACTATTGTTAGTATTTCGATTCAAGAAATTTTGCATGCGTAGGTTTCGCTGGTGTTGCTGTGTAGGTGACCGCCAAGAGGGCGCAGCAGTGGTGCGAGGCGAAGAACCACGCGCCGTACTTCGAGACGAGCGCCAAGGACGCGATCAACGTCGAGCAGGCTTTCCAGACGGTGGCCAAAAATGCCCTCGCTCAGGAGTCAGAGGTGGAGATGTACAACGAGTTTCCCGACCAGATAAAACTGACTAACGAGTCGACAACTTCGAGCAGCAACTGCGGTTGCTGAGTGGCGTAACCGGATTTACAGCCCGCAGCTCCGCACAAGACATTCTTCATTTGTATAAAGACTTCGGATAATAAAAGTAGAGGGATCATATTTATGTAAACAAATCTAAGAACTTGTTTCGCATTGTCTGGTTGTACATAGACAAGTTCGTTTTTTTCACAAAATATCGTGTGCGTTTGTATTGGCTTGTGTTGTCGTCGGCGTCTTAATATCGACGCCGGATATAAATTGTTGAGGAAAATTTTGGTTACGAATGCAGTTTGGAAACATTAGGTTATGATTGCCGACGATAGGGTGAAAATGTGCGGGTATGTCTTAATTTGCACATAAAAAGAGTTGATCAGAATTTGATATAGTTGAAAATTTGCAAAATTCATTTATAATTTCATTGATGGAAATGGGAATGGAATGGAAGCTACAATGGAAGCTTTTTTGCAGAATATAAGAGTGAATTAGTGAAATTTCCAAAGAGTTTGTCCGAAATGATTTGTGCTAGTTGAGGTCATATGAACAGTAAAGAGAAATGAAGGTGATCAGTGCAACATGGAAATAATTATGAAGCGATTGTTTTCAAGTTGGAAGGTTCTTGTTAACATATAGAAATGGAAAATTTAATGGCTTGTGAATTCACCGTTACTTTGGGAGGCCAATAGGCGTACGTGTTTCTTTCATTCCTCGCGTTTTTGATTCTCTTACGATGGCTTCATGTTTTGATGATGTCCAGTTTCTCTTGTGCAGCCAACTGCCAGTAGCAGTGGATGATGGTGACACGCCATTTGTCAGGACTGAATATGCTTGAAAAGATTGTGCACATTAGAAATTGGTTTGAGGCGTCGAGCAGTTTCATGCCCTGACCGCGTTTTCATGTCTGAGCGTTAAGGTTGCGTCAGACTTGATAAAATATTTTTATTTTCAATTTTGTTTTGCATATTTATTTTCATCGCCGCTCAAACATAAGCAGATGTAAGCATGAGGCGATTGAGTCCCAATATGATATAGATCATTCACTTTTCACGCTATGTTCTCAATGCTTATTGCAGTTTATGCATATATTCTAATGACCCTTATATAAACGATACAAAAGTATGTTAAGTTATGTGGGTAAACGATAGTTAATCTTGCCTTAGCAAGGTAATGCTTTATATTAATTTCTTTTTAAAAAATAAACAACTGATAAATTTTTTGCTTTTCAGTTTTTGTACATTCTAAAAACCCTGATGCTTCTAGATTTACAACAAATTTTAGAGTTGTATTTTTATGGCTGGGTGCCTCTCCCAATGCCATTCCTTCTTGTGTCAGCCCTTACTAAGACTGTGCATGTGAACCTACATTACATTTACTCTGATGCCTTGACAATTTCATATATGGTACCAACGTGGAAATCTTACTCTTTACATTGAGAGGCTGTGTGGAGATAACACAGAATTTCCATCTGTTATACTTTTACATGACAAAATCCCGTATAAACCGGCTTGCTTCTCCATATCCAAAGTGTCGCGTGACTGAAAGTGGTTTTCTGCATTTTTTTTTTCCTTGTGTGATTGAATTTTGTTGTGTTTCTTCCGTTAGTTTCCGGTGTTTGCAGAGAGTCCTTTCTTCTTGTCAAAATAATTGTCTATAAATATTTCACTCTAAATCTTTAGGGGTAAATAAACTGACAAATAGAAGATATTCCTTCAGTTTTCAGTTAATTGAAATTCCAGATCTGTTGTTTTCCATTCTACAGGTACCTAATATTTGCAAACATGTAGATGATGATGATGATGATGATGATGATGACATGTAAGAAACTGACTGTGTAATCAGATAACATGTTGGTTACAAAACAACTAAATGATAATTATTGTTGGCAGATTTCCATTATGCTGTGCAATTTTTTTCCCATATTTTTTAACATTTCCTGTTATCACATGTTTATCATTCAAATTGTATCATACACTTGTTTGTTTATCCATTTGTTTCATTTTGTCGATATTTATTATTATTTCTTTTTTTATTATTTTCTCGCATTTCTTGCATGCATACTTGTAGTCTTTTTAATTAAGATGCACCTATTGCTATATGCATAAATGACATATACAGTACTGTATGTGAAACGATACATGTTGACGTATTTGTCGAGAGATTTTGTCTTCATGTTGTACCGATAAATGTTGCATCAGTTGTGCGTGTGTAAATAACGAATTAATTACTGCTTTTGTATAAGTCACATGACCAGACGTCATTGGCTTGGTGTGATTATGATGATTATCCGATTAGTTTGGTCTAGCTGTACTTTAGTATTGATGTACGCTGTATTCCACTTGGTCTAAAAATATGAAATCTGTAAACCAGTTGCTGAACTCTTCTTAAATGCTTGTCTGTGTTTGTAAAATCACTGAAAAATCATTAGAATAGGACTTTGAAATGCCATATTTTAAGGAAAATCAGTTGAGGTCATCATCATCATCATCATCATCTGAAATAACAGAACAATTGTACAGCGTCCATAGCAAACGGGTGCACAGTTGCACACAGGTGTAAAAAATCAAAATTCGGTTGAATCAAGAGTAAATATTAACACCTGGCATTGAATATGACTCGTGTATGGGGCCTAATGGCCCGCATTTGCAGTAGACACACTAGGGCCCTAGTAACTTCAGTCTATTCAATGTATACATGCATCACGCCTCCTATGACTGTCTGTCTGTCTGTCTGTCTGTCGGTCTGGAACCGTAATCATAGTATTTGATTTTCTCACACATTAGATTTGGCCATACAATTGTTTAGGGAATTGCAATGATCAAGTCCACTAGTAACAGGAACATTTACAGAGAGAGAGAGAGAGAGAGAGAGAGAGAGAGAGAGAGAGAGAGAGAGAGAGAGAGTATGTTGGCGCAGCTGTGTTTAATCAATTTGTGGAGATAATTCCAAGATTTGTTTTATTCGGAAAATTTTGTTCTATCGTTTTTAGCAATATTTTTCTGACCACTCTGGTTTGTCCGCAGCAACCCCCATTCTTATTACTTTAATTCGGTTTAGACAGGGTTTAATCTAGGCCGTTTCCGGGGGGGGGAATTGCCCTTTCTCCTCCCCGGAAATTTCAAATTCCTCCCGGAAATTTTGGCATTCTACATTAACTAACAGCAGCACCCTAGCGGAATTTCCCCCCGGCCTTGTCAGTTCCCTCCCCCGGAGTCCAGAGTCTAGATTAAACACTGGATTTAGAACGTACAGTAGGCCTAGACCTTTAGTCTTAGGCCTATATTATAATAGCTGTCCAGGTTTTACTCTGAACGATTTATTTAAGGATTCGCGAGAAGGTTCAGCTATACAATGGTCGCATTAATAATCGAGCGTTCGTTGGCCTATTAACTCTTTAAACCCTAGGAAATTTTTTTAGTAAAGCCCCTCCACCCCCTAGCGTTTTTGCGTTTTTTGTCGCATGTTTAGGGTGGACTAGCTTTCAGTATATTAAGTTCGCCAAAGACATGTGCTGGATTATGACATACTTCGCCTGCATGCTACTCATGAACGCGGTTTCAGGCTTCACAGACGATCAACTCTACGCGTGAGTATAGGCTATCAACGTCAGATTTATACATTCAGGGACATATTCCTGCCATCAATATTGTGGATCGGGGTGGGGGATAGAATATTTTTTTAAAAAGTACACCCACCAGGGATATTTTTACACCCCACAGCCCCCAATTTGAGGTCGACACTCCCCTAAAATTTGGTACTGTGACAATGGTATGCCTTCAAAATGTATATAAATTAGCCCTGAACACCTCCACAAATGGAGAAGGGCACCCCAAACTTGTCAGACTGTTTTGAGACTTGATAGGGTTTTTGATTGTCAGAATTTTTCGGTAGAGACTTCCAAACTCCGTCACCCTCAGATTTTCCCGACACCCCCCCCCCAATTCACAATTCTACAATCCTAGAAAATAGCCACACCCCAGATTTTCCCGACACCCTCCCCCCAATTCACAATCCTAGAAATAACACTGAAACCCACCCATAAATATACATAAATATGCCTAAACTCTAGTAACGACCTTTTTGCTTGTCAGACGTTTTAGAACGTTAAAGAAGCAAACAACACTGTAATGACAATGTATCCCCTTCACTAATTATGGAGTATGACCGTCCCCCTCCCCCATAACCAACGGTGATCCACGGCTCTGTAGAGGCTACATGTTTGTAATATAATACATAATAATAATAATAATAATAATAATAATAATAATAATAATAATAATAATAATAATAATAATTAATCAGTGTCCAGGGGCGTAGCGACGGGGTGATATCAGTATATATACCCCCCCAAAAAAATCAGTCTACCTTTAAGCTTTTGTGTGATTTAGGCCTACTTGTGGTTATATGTGGTTTATAAGGTTTATGTGGTTTATAGTTAAGATTTATACCCACCCAAAATATTTATACCCTCCCAAATCAAATTTCTGGCTACGCCCCTGTCAGTGTTTGTTGCACTGTGCTGTAAAATGCAGGGAGATTTTTAACCAAATGAAAACAGTCGCTTGATGATGCCATAGTCAATGTGTGCAAAAGTTTGAATCGTGTCTTGACGTCAGGGGCGTAGCGAGGGGGTGTATATCGGTATATATACCCCCAAAATCAGTCTACCTTAAAGTTTTTTTATGTTATTTATATGGTTCATGTGGTTTATGGTTAAGATTTCTATGATTTATATCCCCACAAATATTTATACCTCTCCCCCAAATCAAATTCCTGGCTACGTTCCTGCTTGACGTGGACCTTTTTCAAAAGTGATAGACTCGCATTTGCCTGCGCCACTGACGTAGCTACGGGGCCGCGGGAGGTCGGGACGCCCCTACCCTGGCTGGGATAAAACGTGGGATTTGTGCAAAGCAAAAAATTTCTTTGAGTGGTAGCCATAGGTGGATTTTATTAAAGGCTATTTATGAGTTTTTTTTCTTTGTTCGTCGAAGATTTTTAACTAAAAAATGTCAATGCCACCCCCACCCCACCCTATTCCCCGAAACCCTGACTAGGCCTACGCCAATGGCCTGTGCATTTGGGCCTTGTTACAAACTTTTTCAGTGTGGAGAAACTAGCGACGGAATTCGGAAAAACTATTCATCAACTCTTCTTTGATACAACGGCCATCGACCAAATCGAAAAAGCAAGTTATCTTATGAATGTTATTATAATAATAAACTAGGGCCTATAGGCCTACTTCATTTCACACAGTAGGTCTACTAGGTCTACGCTTACCTAGTATGGGAAACCTCAAGATTAGCTTTCGATTAGGCCCAGTGTTTCATCCAGACTCCAGGCCTTTGGGGGAATTGAGGCTTTCGGTGGGGGATCGACTTAGTTGGAGGGGAAAATACAAAGTTCAATACAAAATTTGTGTAAGATTTTTTTTTTTAAGTGCTGGGATTTGGGGAGAATCTCCCATCCTAACAGGGGAAGAAGAATCTCCCCTCCTAACAGGCCTGTATAAAACACTGATAATAACGTGATTTCAAGTGACTAAGTAGGAGGCTGTTAGCCTGTGTGGAAAACCAGTGTCGGTTTCACCGGGTTGATGACTGGGGATGCATCCCCCACCGGAGTTTTTTGCTTGTCAACATATTTTTCGTGAGCTTTTTAAAACTTTAAAACTTTTACATTCCGTGAACTTAATACCGCGGATGCGCGATGCTCTTTTTGCTTGTCAACCCATTTTTGCGGCAAATTTATAAAAAATCTAACCTACTGAAAAATACTGCGGATGACGTTTTTTTCGTGTCAGCCTTTGTTATTAATGTTATTAACATTTAGTTGGCAAAACACTATAGTAGAAGAATTACCTTTTTTCTCTCATTTCTTTTTTAAACTTTGCATCCCCCACCAAATTCTTATAATTTTTTTCATCCTCCCCACCAAGAATTCCTGGAACCGTCGCTGGTGAAAACCATTTAATAGCCCAGTCTTATTAAATAAATAACTTTTGAATCCATTTACTGTTGCTGTCATTTCATTCCAAACTGTTCCATTTGTCCACAAAGAAAATTTTCATCTTCGGCCCCACCTTACTTTTAGCAACGGCGTCAGATATAGGCCTAAATAATTTAGAGTAGCCCAACCCAGTCCCCAGAGAAAACTGTGGCGGCTCTAGGATTTGGAAAGTGGGGGGCGTTGGGGTGGCAACTTCTAATCATGGGGGGCCAACCATTTGTTGTTTAATGTATGTAGCATTAAGTATACTAGGTCCCAACTGGGGGCACTGGGGCAGGCACTCAGTAGGGGGGTGCAGGGGCCCATCTGGCCCCCCGGTGGAGCCGCCACTGCCAGAGAAGGCATAGAATAAGCACTGCTTGTCAACGTTGCATGCCTGCGTTTTCGAATTGACAGAGATTTCAAGAGGCGAACGGGACGATTCGAACCAGAGACGGAGACGCAATGATACGAGAATTCACTTTGAACGTCACCGACATGCTCAGCCAGAAACATGATGCGGTTCAGGTAACGGATTTCTACTGTAGCATGACCACGGGGGGAGGGGCACAGGGCCACCTTAACCATTA
>CM030862.1:10565305-10595305 GCA_018105865.1 Metaphire vulgaris | reverse complement strand
TTAGAACCATCTTTGTCGCGAAGATGGACTGTAATAATTAATCAAGCAATAACCGTTATTGTTGTAGTGTTTTGCTGCAAGCGAGCGCCGAGTTTGATTCTGTTGATATATACATGTATTTAGGAATGGCCTGGTCGATTCCTCCTGATGCCAACGGAGTCGACTTCTTCGACTCCAGAACGAGGCCATGGTTGGTAGAACGTATGCATGTTGTGTTTGTTTAAAGACGAATCCGTACCAAAGACGGCGAGCGTAAATAGAGCGAGTGTTTGTTGGCAGAATAGGCGATCAACGTTGACAATTTGTTGAGACCAGTACAGTCAGTGGCGTAGCGTGACTTTCGGGGGCCCGGGGGCATCCTTGATATGGGGCCCCTATAGGATATGGAGGCCCCTATAGGCTAACATAGATTACACCGTTCTAAAAATAAGGCTTACTCCCTAATTTAGACCCTAATAATTACTCACTCTGTAGCAGTAATATTGAAATAGTAGTAAACTGTAAAAAATAAATCATTGTTTAGTAAGTTGCAACCACTCTTCGGGGCCCCCTCTTCTTCCGGGGGCCCCGGGGGCTTTCTGCAAATTGCCCCTCGCCCCCACCCACGTTACGCCACTGAGTACAGTATCTGGACGAGCTAACTCGTTCAGTTCATATTACGCTACAAAAACAAAACTAAAAATTCCCCAGTTAAGGGTAACGACTAGGCATACAGTATAACTGGACGAGTTAACTCGTCGTTCCCATTCAAGGACACCTCTTAACTGGGAATGACGAGTTAACTCGTCCAATTCTCATCACGTTACAAAAAATTTATTCCCCAGCAAAGGTTAATTCGTATGCATTTGTCATATGATCGCTCGCGATAAGGAGGCGAATATGAACTTGCTGGTTAGTAACCGATGTGGGGAGTTTGGGGTGGGAGCCGCGGAGAGAGGGGAGGGGGTAAGACCCGTTTCCAAGCAAATCGTACACCGTGTGTGATCATTGCGTCAGGTACATCCTGGCCGCTGCGTCGCCGAAGGACGTCGTCATTCTGGTTGACAGCAGCGGCAGCATGACAGGTCAGAAGATGACGATCGCAAAGATGACGGTCAAAGCCGTTCTTGACACTCTCAGTGACGACGACTTCTTCAACGTCATCGTCGTAAGTTCAATGGACAACGACGACGACGACGATGATGATGACGACGACGAGACAATGAAACTATGCGTTCTTCTTATTCAGTCGCTGTTAACAGGGGCGTAGCCAGGAATGTTATGGAGGCATAATATTTTTGAGGGACTATATATATATATATATATATATATATATATATATATATATTGTTATCTATATATTATATAATATATATATGTTATGTATATTATATATATTACTGTATATATGTATAATATATGTGTGTGTTACATATACTGTATTATATATATGCTGATTTTGGGATATATATATATATATATATATATATATATATATATATATATACTGATATACCACACCGTCGCTACGCCTCTGGCTGTTACTGTGGGCAAATAATTCCATCGTCGTCATCATCATCATCATCATGTTCTGAAGATCTTCATCTTTAGCAGCTTCAGATATTGTGATATATTCACGGATATATTGGTTATACGTGAAGGGAATGGGTGGGTTTAAACATAGTGGTTCCCACACAGGGCATGTCCTTCTGAACCACGCGAAATCCCGTTGCTATAGCGGTTATATTATTACTATTATCACCATCAGTCGTGTTGTTCGCTAAGTATATTTGCCCTGCCTGATAGCTCAATGAAATTGCAACCTCTGCAAACGTCATGCTATGAACAGGGCTATTTCTAGGATTAGGCTATCAGTTTGGGGAGGGGGAGGTGTCGGTAAATTCTGGGGATTCCCTGCCAAAAAGTCTGACAAGCAAAAACAAGATCATCCCAGATATGAGATTGGGGTGGGTGGGGTGTCGGTCTCAAATTGGGGCGGTGTTGGGGGTGTTAGGGTTATGTAAAAACTATCCCTTGCTATGCAGCAGTCAAAAATAGTCGTCGTCGTTGTCGTCGTCGTCGTTGTTGTTGTTGTTGCTGTTGTCGTTGTTCGTAGTACTCTGAGCGTGCTTCGTATGTAGACGATTGCTTCAATCGAACTCTTCTTCAGGCGAACGGCGATAACAAGCAGGTCTGGCGATGTCAGTGATAACTGCGCAATTATTTCAGACACTAATATGCAAACAAAACCAATCATCATGATATATTATAGAGTGCAGTGGCGTCAATCTGCAGTAAAAGTTGTGGGGGTCCACCTATTGTTGTTGTTCCAGCTTGTTCCAGCGCTATAGAAATTTCGTGTTTACTTTGTTTACTTACTTACTTACTTGTGCTATGCTGAGGAGTGCACAATGTACTCTTTTATCATAATTCTTATTACTAATTAATTTTCCAAAATACCATTTGCTGATTATATCTATTATCTACTCAACGCAACAATTTATTAAATAATCGTACAATGGTACAGTATAGATTTATTCAGATTTTTGTGAAGGTCCAATGCCTTATGGACCCTCACAACCACGTGTTTGTGAGGGTCCGGGCCCAAGGACCCTGAAGGAATTGGCGTTACTCTCTATTAGAGTAATATAATTTATTTTGCTTTTCATTCTGTACAGTCCCGTGTGATGGGACACCGTATTGGATATAGTGTTTGATAGGCTATAACTAGAGCTGGGTCGATTACGATTATTTTTTCCGATTACGATTACGATTATTTTCGATTATTTTTCACGATTACGATTACGATTACGATTACGGTTTTTTATATAATCGCGATTTCGATTTCGATTATTTCACAGTACCTTTAGAAACTGGCTTTCCCGCCATATTTTACAGTATTCGGCAATCCTCTGTGTATCGATGTTCAGTTGGTCTTCAACAGGGATATTTCTACACCTCTAGCACCCCCCAACACCCCAATTTGAGGTCGACACCCCCTAAAATTTGGTAATGTGACAATGGTATGCATACAGAATGCATATTTAATAGCCCTGAACACCCTCAAACAGGCCCATTCAGAGGGGGGCCAGGAGGGCCATTCGGCCCGGGCCTCCATCATTTGGGGGCCTCCCTTTGTTTCCTTGTCTAGAATTCTGGGAGAGCTAGAAAGCTAGATAGCTACTACTAGAAGGGGCCTCACAATTTGGTGATGACCTTTTTTGCTTGTCGACAATTTTGGGATTTTGGGAAAGCTAGGAAGGTATTCTGCGATCCTCAAAATTGGCGATGACCTTTTTTGCTTGTCGACAATTTTGGGATTTTGGGAATGCTAGGAAGGTATTCTGCGGTCCTCAAAATTGGTGATTACCTTTTTCGCTTGTCAAAATTTTAATTGTTGGGAAGGCTAGGAGAGGCCTCGAAATTCAAACTGGCCTGGGCCTCCTTCAGCCTCTGTAGGGCCTGCCCCCAAATGGAGAAATACACCCCACAACTTTTATCCTCGGATGACTTTTTTGCTTGTCAGACTTTTTGTGAGTCTCTATAAGGTTTTTGCTTGTCAGCCTTTTCGATAAAGACTTCCAAATTTCTGACACCCCAGATTTTCCTGACACCCCAAATTCACAATCCTACAATCCTAGAAATAAACACACCCCAGATTTTCCCGACACCCCACCCCAATTCACAATCCTAGAAATAACCCTGGTCTTCAATCTCCTTAAAGCAGTGTCTCGCAAACTTTTTACCTCGCGGCACACTAAACAGAACCAGTGATGGGCAACTAACTAAAAAATATTAGTTAAACTATAACTAAATTTTAACTAAAAATAAGTAGTTAAACTTTTAGTTGCTAACTAACTTTCTAAAATAGTTAACTAAACTAAAAAAATGTAGTTAAACTTTTTCAACTAATTTTACAACTATTTTTCATGTATCAAATATGTGTTCATGAAAACAATTCAAAACATAGACGATGCTGGCAGCATCAACAGTCAACACGTCAGTCAATGAACTATTGAATTAATTAATCATTGATTGTCTATTTAAGTCTTAGTCTAGACTGCAGGAACACAAGTTTGTCAAGAGTCTTATCGCTTTACTTTTGGTCGGCAAAAGTGGCACGTGGCACTGAAATTCTTGCAGTCATTATGAGCTTGGTTTGAGTCCTTTAACTTCAATTTGACTTCTTCGCAACACATGTTTACTAATTCATTTTCACTTTTCTGTTGCTAGAAAACGCTACTTATGATGTAATTCAATATTGTATATAATTCCAACTAAAGATGAACGACTTCATATAAAAGCATTTCCCGCATACCAACGAGATCAAAGATCGTAAGTAAGTAAAAATACACTGGTCTCTGACCAAGATCAGTGATATATGGTGTTATCATTGTCATGAAAAAAATTACCCAGAAGGGAATAGATAAAAAAGTACTGTAATTTCGGATCACCAACTAAAATTTTTTAGTTAAACTATTTAGTTATTAACTAAATTTTTTTAGTTAAACTATCATTTTAACTAAACTATTTATATTTAATTAAACTATGAAGCTAACTAAAAAAAAGTAGTTAAACTTTTAGTTAGCAACTAATTAGTTAACTAGTTGCCCATCACTGAACAGAACAAATGTTTTTCACGGCACATTCTTCATAAAATTACAAAACCAACCAACAATTTATTAAATTGAGTGTTCTTTATTAAGGAACTGCCGGGTCTGCAGTCACATATAATGATATGTAGATGTAACAAACGCGAAAGTAACGTTCATAGACTGTAGATTCTCGCCGTTGTTTTCCTTAGTGTCGTTTTCACCTTGCATTTTCTCAGATCTTGCCAAAAATTTATCCATTTCAAATTTCATAGGGCTAAATCTCGGTAAAAGCATCAAATTCAACTGTTACTATACTTATAGTTACCCTACTATTGGAACATCTCAACACATGCAATGTAATAATTTCAAAACGGTAATTGGGTCAAATGTATCCTTGCGCGCTCAGACGCTGTTGTTTTTACATTGTAAAGGTCGCAAGGACGGTGACGTCAACGAAAGACGTTAATTTCTGGCAGTTGTATCGTTGCGCGCGCAACGTTATATAAAAAAATGGATGTCCGATATATTGTATTGTAGGCTGTGCCGCAGGCTGGTGTGAGGTTCTATATATGACGCCATTTTTACACTTGCTCATCCGGCAAAATTTTTAGGAAGGGAACAAAAAAATTAAAATAATAGTAAAATTCTGAAATTCTTTCACGGCACAGCTGGAATCTCTAGCGGCACACTAGTGTGCCGCGGCACACAGTTTGCGAGACACTGCCTTAAAGGATCGAGCCTGGGTGGCAAGACCGATATCGTCAGCGTATCCAAACTTCCTACCTATGGTATCCGGTAAGTCGTGTGTAGGCCTATAAGCCTACAAATTGAATAACATAGGTGCTAGAACTGAACACTGTGTTAGACCGTTTCGCTGACGTCTCCAGGAGCTTGACATATACCAAGTGAACTAAGAACCGTCTGTCATAGATGAGTAATTCCACAAGTTGACAGAACCAGGGTGAAAAATTGAGCGAGAGTTTGTACATTAAACCCGCATGCCACACCGCATCGAAAGCTGCTGTCAAATCCAGAAAGATGGTGCCTGTCTTTATACGCAGTTGAATCCATTTTCAATGAAAATCTGATAATCAATGGTAAATTGATCTTTCTTTGAATCGGAAATATTGTATAATATAACTTACGGGAATAATCGAAAAATAATCGCGATTTCGATTATTTTTTCGACGATTATCGATTATTTCGATTTATTTAATAATCGTCTCGATTACGATTTCGGTTTTTCCAAAAATCGCGATTACGATTACGATTTCGATTAATCGACCCACCTCTAGCTATAACGTACCTCAGATATAACGTACTCAATTTTACAGACCCGCTAAGCACGGTATAACGAAGTTCTACTGTATATGTTAAACCTAGAGGATAAAGAAGAGCTTGTTGGAGACGAAAACCAAAGGAATCGCGTTCCTAGAATACGGTCTCATAGAAGCATTTGCACTTCTGCACAGAGTAACATAGCTTACTATTACACAGCTGTTTTTATTACAATATTACAGATTAAGTAAATGTAAATGTTAATGTTTCATATTATGTAAAGTGAGTATTAGGTTTATCATGGTCCGCATTGGTTAAACACTTGCAACGTGTCTAGGGCCTATTTGATATTATACAGGGGCGGGTCCACAGGGGGGCCGTGCCCCCATTGAATGCCTGCCCCCTCCCCATCGATAGTGATGTTTTCCTGTAGGTGTTTATGAAAAATAGTTGGCTCCATGCTTTGAACAGGAACGTAGCGACGGGGGGTATATCGGTATATACCCCAAAAATCAGTCTACCTTAAAGTTTTAAATGTGTTTTTAAGACTTTAAAAGTTTTAAAGATTTATGCCCCACACCCCATCACATATAAACCCCCAAATCAAATTCCTGGCTACGCCCCTGGCTTTGAACTTACCACTCTAACGCCCCACTACATGTACTTGCCGAATCCTGAAGCCGCCACTGATTGTCCGCTGCGATTGAGAAATATGGAGATAGGCGACTTAGATGAATGTAATGCAATGATAGTATTTATTTAGCGCCTAATTTTCTACCCATAGGCGCTCACGACATGAAAGACGCGCTTGGGAGAGTTCGCGAATATCAGAAATGAGCGTCTGCAATGTAATGTAACGTAGCGTGTAACGTAAAATCTGTACAGCTATTGCATTTCTACTCAGAGATGGTTACATCAGTGGTTTTCACACAGGCTTACTTAGCCTTCTAAACCACTTAATATCGCATTATTATTATTATTATTATTATTATTATTATTATTATCATCATCATCATCATCATCATCATCATCATCATTATTATTATTATTATTATTATTATTAAACAACGGTTGCCTCCTGAATAGGGCCTAATGCGATTGGTTGTCTGATGGATGTGTGTGTTTCCAGTCGGACGAATCTGGCGCCGGAGCTCTGTGCAACAAAGCGATAATCGTTATCAGCGACGAGATAACAAAGACATACGAAGAGATATTCATTCAGTACAACCAACCAATAACAGACGTATTCTATACTATACATTCACCTATGTCTGTCTGTCTGACTGTATCTCTCTCTCTTCTCTCTCTCTCTCTCTCTCTCTCTCTCTCTCTCTCTCTCTCATCGTCATCCGTCATAAGGGACCGTCCATAAATGACGTCACACACTTAGGGGGGAGGGTTCAAACATTTGTGACGATGTGTGACGACGGGGGGGGTTCCAGAAATGTGACGTCACATAATACTACTAAATATTGTTATTAATACCGCAATGCTATGTTGCCGCAAAGTTGAACGTATTTTACGCTTATAATTATTCATTTATAAAAAAGAATTTGAAAAAGTTTCTCAATTTCGCTTCAACAATAATAATTATAATGAGCATTTTCAAACGAATTCATTGCAATAGCCGCTTCATCCAAGAAATAAGTGAATCGAAACATTAATTTTGACATTTGAAAGATGGGGAGGGTGTAAGGCGTTGTGACGTCATTTATGGACGGCCCCTAAGTGCTCGACCCCCTTGCATCGTGCTTGCGCCTATGATCTTAGATATTTTTGTCTTTTGTAAGGTCCGCATCTTCGTCTATTTGATTGGTCGCGAGGTTGTCGACGTCAACCCTTCACGTTTCATCGTCTGCTCCAACAAAGGTTGAAATACATCGAGACAGCCGAATCGACCTAAAAACCTCGACCCTAACCTTATTAAAACAGCCCAACAGTGTAATTAATGTCACTAGAGAACATATGCAGTGCAAGAGATCGCATCAGGGTTATTTCTAGGATTATCAATTTCGGGGTGTCGGTAAATTCTGGGAGCAGGGCCGCCGAGAGAAATTTCGGGCCCCGGTACAAAAAAATTTGTGGGCCCTGAAAAAGATCAAGTCTCCGAAAAACCTGATAAGCAAAAAACCTTTTCCACTCTCCAAAATGGTCTGACAAGCCAAAAAACCATTTAACTTATATTAATACATCATTATCACCGGCCCCGGGCCCCTAAAACCTCTATGGGCCCGGTACAATGTACCGGCTGCACCCCCTCTACTCAGGCATGTCTGGGGTCCTCTGCCAAAAAGTCTGACAAGCAAGAAAAGGTCATCCCATAGCTGAATTGGGTAGGTGTTGGGGTGTCTGTCTCAAATTTGGGGTTGTGGGGTTGGGGGATGTTAGGGGGTGTGAAAATATCCTTGGATAGCATCGCCTACGAGTGAATTACGAGTGAATTTTCTTAAAGATCACGACGGTAACAATGAATTACTACATTTGGACCAAGTTTCCTCGAAATAAGCGATTTCGGCGACGAAGTTTTCCGTTGTTGATGGTCCAATCAATAATTATGAGAACATTCGCCCATTGATAACACAGCGAACGATATATAATTAGTTAGATTGCGTGTTATTTTTTCTGTATGTCTATAGGATATCTGTCGAACATTGCGACGTCCGCCGATGTCACTGAAAATGTCCAGGTAGTTTCAAAAGAATTCTTGGACTTCTTTAACATCTAATATTAAGATTTTTAGGCTTAGATTAATTAATTATCAGTGAAATGTTCCAATTTTAAGACAGGAACTGGATTGAACACGTGGTTGGAGGAGAATCATCGCCTATAACAGTAATTGAGAGATGTATACCAGGAAAAAGACAAAAGAAAGACCAAGAATGATGCTATTCGACTGTGGATGTGATAAAACCAGATGCACAGCCACGCAGAAGCTATTCAGAAGTCAAAGATAAAGCAAAGCACAGAGAGGAATTGAAACTCTCAGGACAGACATTACAGACATTTCCTCAGGACAAAACCTCAGTACAGACATCCTGATGATGATGATGATGATGATGATGATGATGATGATGATGACGACGACGATGATGATGATAATGATGATGATAATGATGATGATGATCTTAATTGTCTAGATGAGCTCTGAACGACGCCCATAATTGTAGACTATAATCTAAGAGAAGGGGTTCTCCTCGTGGGAAGTAATTTTTCCGCAGAACTTCTGGTTGCTAACGGTGTGGAAGAATGTTAAAAACATTTTGGATTTCGGAATTATCTGGTTATTATGGTAATTAATCAGTTCTCTATTTTCAAGTGAGGAGAATTTAGAATCTTCCATTGGAAGCAAGGACATTTTTACACCCCTAACATCCTCCCCAACACCCCCCAAATTTGAGACCGACACCCCCAGCCCCCAATCTCAGCTATGGGATGACCTTTTTTGCTTGTCGGACTTTTTGGCAGAGGACCCCCAGAATTTACGGACACCCCAAAATTGATAGTCCTAGAAATAACCTTGCATGGAAGCCTCCTTTATCTTTAGATTCCAAATTCTAACGCGAAATCAATGCGTTTCTCATGAGGCAAAAATTGCAGCAGCTTCTTTTAACGCGTTAAATCGTGTTTTTGTATAGCGTTATGTAAAGGTGATGGCTCGCCCAATGGTCTTGAGTAAGCCTACCGTTGCCGTCTGGACATCGGCTTACCTGGCCTCAAATGACGCAGTCGACCAGGTATGTACTCCTGCCCGCTACAGTTACTAAGGATCGGCTCTGGTAGGTAGTGGGGCGGAAAGTTAGCAGAGTGGTAAGAACGCTGAACGATGGAGCAGAAGGTCGCGGGTTCGATCCCCGCAGGAGCCCTAAGGTCGACTCAGCATTACTCGCTGGAGGGCGGTGGTAGACTGAGTCGCAGCGTTAAGCTGCGAAGGTAAAACGTGGGTCTGAGGAAAGTAATGGCAACCTACCCAAGATTAATGGCTTATACCACCTACGTCGCTGATTGCCCAGGCCTGAGAAAAGCGCCGGAACCAAACGCTCGGACTCGAGTACTGGACCAACCTTTGCCTCTTTTTAAGGTAGATGGTCAAAATCCGACTGGACCCTTAACACCACGGATCTTGCCCAGACAGCGAAACTGATTCTTCCCTTTCAGCAAAAACCAAAACGTGAATAAGAAGAAGACAAACCCATGAGTTGCAATTTTCCTGACCTAATTCTCCCCGCACCTTGTCTCGTAAATATATCTCACTTACAGCCCCTAAATAACAATAACAGCGACGCCATCGCAAACGCTACAAGTGATAACGATAGCCCAGTGCAGCTATGACACGTAATGGGACCCCACATTGGGACTGGGACCAAGAGTGGTTTTGCGAAAAACTGATGAAACAATTAGGGGGTGTTATGGTGATTTCCGATAGAATACAGTATGTACACTTAGTTAGGTAACAGTTATTGACCATTCAGTAATACATCGCAATCAAAGTCTTCGAAGTAAGCATCACGGTCTAACTTACTCGTAACCTTCTACGACTGAAAGTCTGCCGAAGACCCTGTTGGGAGGGCTCACGACGCTACCCCAAGCCCCCCTCACTCTGCAGAAACCTAGAAGACCCACACAGCCCAGTGTTTTATCAAGACTCCAGGCCTTTAGGGGGAAATTGACTTGGCTGGAGGGGAAGAGGCACAGCAAAAACAGTTTAGGCCTATAGTGCTGCGATTTTTAGGGGATTTTGAGGGTTTTTGAGGGGGAATCTCCCCTTCTATTAGGCTGTATAAAACACTGCATACAGCCTGTATTCTGGAGCCCTGGTTTCGCCAGCGGCGTTAGCAGTAGTAGCTTTATGGTTCGTTAATCGAAACTTCTGTTTTCTGTCTCTTGATATAGGAATTACAGTTGATGACCACCCTGAGTCAACCGGTCTTCGATACTCGACCAGAATACGTTAAGAAACTCTCATTTCAAATCTATCACGTTTCATCTGCGCTTACGTGATCGGATATTCGTTTGACTGCATTGAAAGTTGCATTAGAAACTCACAAACTTCTCGAATATGTTTCACGTGTTCGAGAAACTTGAATAAATAACTGACAACTGAAACTGCATGACAAATAAGTGTTATCTGTTTTAAAGACGATTAAAAGAAAACTCCTGTCAGCTGTCGAAAAATCCAATAATAATAATAATAATAATAATAATAATAATAATAATAATAATAATAATAATAATAATAATAATAACAGTGGCGGTTCCAGGATTTCTTGGTGGGGAATGATTTGGGGGAATGAATGAATTAATAGAAAGTTGGTGGAGGATGAAAATAGAAGGGGAAAATCAGTAAAATTTGCCGATAAAGTCCGGGAAAAGGGAATTTTAGCCCTCATTTTGCTACATTTTAACCGAAAAATAGGTTGACAAGCAAAAAATAGGTCATCCCCGGTTAGTTTTACAAGACTGTTACCCAAAAGTTGGTTTCGCAAGCAAAAAAGTAAGTCCGAAAGTCTGATGGGGGGCTGCATCCCCACTCATCCCTCCACGTGGAACCGCCACTGAACAATAATAATAATAGGGTTTAGAGTGGTTCAGTAGGGCCTGCTCTGTACTGTATGTGAGAACCACTATGTTCCATCCAGCCATTCATTTGCTTTATGATCTTGCTGTGTAATCTCATTCGTTGCCCTCTTGCCCTTCTGTCCTCTGGTAGGTTTGTTGTTCCTGTATTCTCTTCTTCTTTGCCTTCTTGTCGCTGTCTTTGTCTGTCTCCTTCCTATAGGTCTTCTTGTCTTAATCTGACGACGACGACGACGTCTTTTGCGTTCTGCGTTGTCTTGCTTATTCCAGAATACGTCTGGAATTCTTCTCGGAGTCATCGGGACCGATGTTCCGATGGGGGCGATCACTTCCCTCATTCAACCGTACAAGGTTAGTCATCCGTCGATGGTGGCAGTGGGGCGGGGGGAGGCTTATCGAAAGGGGCGTCTAACCCTTGACCTGCCTTACTCTTTTTTAAATTCGCATCGTCTGCTCTCAGAACGGCCTGTGATTGGTGACGTGTGTGACCAGTTAAGCAACGTCGAGCGCGGTTAGTACTTGGATGGGTGGATAATTGATGATGATGATGATGATGACGACGACGACACTATCAGGGACTCATGTTGGAGGAGGGGACGCGTTGGAAGATAAATTCGTGATAATGTTTCCATTTCCAGCTGGGTGTCAACGGATATTCGTTTGCCATAACGAACAACGGATACATCATTCTACATCCAGACTTTCGACCTCTGGTGAGCCAAATATTCCGTATGAAATAAACCAACAGCAACAGTAGCAAGGTTTAGATTGGTTCAGCAGGGTCTGCCCTGCGTGAGATGTACGAGGTCCACCATGTTTCACCCATCCGTTCATTCGCATTATGGTCTTGCTGTGTAATCTCATTTTTGCCCCCCTGTCCTCTGGTAGGTTTGTTCCTGTATTCTCCTTCTTTGTCTTCTTGTCTTTGCATCTACAAAATAACAAAACTTTGCGATATGCAATGTCATAAATCCCTCTTCCCCCAGTTACTGTATATCATGGTTATTTCTAAGATTCTCAATTTGGGGGATGGGTCGGTATTTTCTGGGGGTCACCTGCCGAAAAAGTCTGACAAGCAATAAAGGCCATCCCTGGCTCAAATTGGGGGTGTTGGGGGTGTCGGTCTCAGATTGGGGTGTTGGGGTGTTGGTGGGTGCTAGGGGGTGTAAAAATATCAATGTTGTATACTAACTTTAAAAGATGCACAACATTGTACATTGCTTAACTTCAATCTTATTATTGTATAGCAGATATGTTTGACATTTTCTGGGCGACTAAATACCCGTAGACACCTGTTAATCCATTTTGTGCGTTGAATGGACTGTTGCTTCCTTCCGGTGTTAGGACAATGGAAAGCCGAAGCCGAGTTACAACAGCGTTTTGCTGACTGAAGTCGAGATATCAGAAAACGCAACGGAGGTAATAATAGATAACTTCTTTGAAGGAAGGCCCATAGGGGTGGTGGTGGTGGCGGGGGAGGGGGTTGGTAAAGACTTTTTATACGTAGATTCAATGTTAATTCTGTTCATGATTCGGGGGATGCAATTTGCAAGTCAGTTGAGAACTTTTAACAACTTAAAACCTAAAAAATCAAACAATCTTCTGCTATTAATGAACATTTTAATGCTTTCCATCTGGAGTTTTCAATACTTAAAACTCAGCATGGTTTAAAGTGGCTTAGAAGGTATTATTGTCTGTGTGAAAGACACTAGGGGCGATATGCAATGCTTGAACCCGCTACGTCAGCCTGACGCTCCAGCACGTAACCCACTCTACCATCTTCAGCCCCCAATAGGCTTGATTGAATTTCCATCTCAACAACTATTATTATTATTATTATTTATTATTATTATTATTATTATTATTATTATTATTATTATTTGATGCATTTCAGCTGGAAGTTCGAATGGTCAATCGTGAGACTGGGAATCTAACAATGCTGACTACAATCCATTACGATCAGATAGCAAGACCAGACTATTCCTTATATTAATTACTTGAACGAAACTTCAGCACGATGTTGTCAGATTTTCTGTAGAACACGCAGAGTTGACTTTTCTGATATTATTAATTGTTCGGCGAATACAGGGCCGACGTCAAACATCCGCTATGTCTTCAAATTCTGGGGCGGAGGGGGGTGGGCGGCCGCCACCTCAGCCACCTGGGCTTATCCAAAGGAATTTTTTGTTTTTACAGCAAAATTCCTCAAACCCTCCGTCCTTGAAGGCCCAACTATGTATTGTGCCGGGGGGGGGGGGCAGGTTAGTCCCAGCCCTGGTTCCATTACGTATTCTGGGGCTATATTTTGAATTTAATATGCCTAAGTATGGTTTAGTAGCCGTCTGATTTTGAAAAATGCATGCGCGTTAATTTTTAAAAGACGTTAAATTTCAACAGATTGATAAATAAATAAAACGCGACTTTGGCAATTCGGTTTCAGAGAAGAGTCGTCGCTCGTTCGAACAGTTACTACTTTGCTCCGATAGGTGGCACTCCGTTCAGTTTTGGAATTGTACTTCCGGGCGGCTACGGCTTCGCTTGGCTCGATGGAAAAGTGCCGCTGGAAGGCGCAGGTGAGAGGACAGCTCCGCCGATATAATCTGGGCCCTGTCGGATCCCTTAATGTCCAACCGCAAACAAAACCCGATTCATAAATATCAGTTAAATTGGGATGTCGAAAACCGATAGATTGGATGCAGTGGCGTGACCGTGGGTCCAGAATAGGGGCATCTACCACCACTCCGTGAAAAATTAATCTATCGACGGTTTTGCGCAAATCCCATGACAGAATAGGGGCCAGGCTTAAAACTCCGCGCCCTATGGCTGCGACAAGCATTGCGTGGACCAACAATTTTGGCTGATAAGCAGGGATATAAAATTCAATTAATTCAGAATTACGTTGGCAGATGGAAAACATCCATTGAACCAGGGTTATTTATAGGATTATCAATTCGGGGAGTGTCGGTAAATTCTGGGGGTCCCTACCAAAAATTCTGACAAGCAAAAAAGGTCATCCCATAGCTGAAATTGGAGTGGGGTGTTTATCTCAAATTTGGGGGTGTAAGGGTGTGGGGAGTTAAGAGGGTGTAAAATATCCCTGCATTGAATTGAAAGCATTGCCCTCATGCCACTTTATATCTTTGATACCACTTTGTCATTATCGAAACAGAACTGAAATCTGAAATTTTTAAGCGGCAGATGGAGTTTCAAAATTCCTCAGTTTGTCTCTTCTCCTTTTTATTGTAGATCTATCGCTTCTGGATAAAAGAAACATCATAATTGCTTCGTGGTTGGACCTATTCGTTCCGATTTCATTTATTTTTTTTTGAAAAACAAATTTATCGATTTCAGTGCAAAACGCCTAGAAGACAAATCGAGGCGCACAGATGTAATACGTTAGAGTATCCCTAATCCATACGCTGAACTGGAAAAAGTGTTAAAATAAACCTAAAGTACTATCAAAACGAATGCAGTCGCACACATGCTCCCACCAGGGACGTAGCCAGGAACTTGATTAGAGGGGGCATATATTTCTGGGGTATACATCGTTAAATATATTATATCTATTCTATTATATGTATGTTGTATTATGTTATATATTATATATCTATGTATGTTATATATATATATATATGTATATATGTTATATTATATATGTGAGTGTTGTCTAATATATTATATATATATATATATATGTTTATTTGTTATATATGTTATAATTATATATGTAAGTATGTTATATTATACATGTATATATATGTATATATATTATATATACTGTATTTTATATATAGTGATTTTGGGGGTATATATATACCGGTATGCAGTGGCGGCTCTAGGATTTGGCAAGTGGGGGGCCGTTGGGGTGGCAACTTCTAATCATGGGGGCCAACCATTTGTTGTTTAATTTATGTAACATTAAGTATAGGGTCCCAACAGGGGGGCCAGTGGGGTGCCAGACACTCAATAGGGGGCACGGGCCTTCCTGGCGCCCCCGGTGGAGCCGCCACTGCCGGTATGCCCTCCGTCGCTTCGCCTCTGGCTCCAGCACAGGTTCAATAAATTTCGTGACGGAATAAAGTAATCGTGGTCGCTAGATTTTGAACTTGTGTCTCATGACAGGAATTACTGTTGGAACATGAAAGGGAACAGGACAGATTCACGACTGGACGTCCTCGTGAGAATTCTCCGACGGAATCGACTTAATCGCTCGTCAATCCGGGAACTCTGTAAGTGACAGAGCAGATCCTCGTATATATATATATATATATATATATTATATATATATATATATATATATATATATATATATATAAGTATACTTCTATACATGGAACTGAGACAGATTGTCACTTTTCATGATGACGAACGACTCTATGTGGAAATTCATGTAATGTAAAAACAGTGTAATTTCTGTATTTCGTTTCAGGTGACGTCGAGTTGATAGAACATTTACTCTTCGACGCAGAGATAACAAAGGACGTGGAATTCTGGTGGCGTCAAAACCTCGAATCGAAAAAACTGAGTGAAAGTGTTTTGTCAATATTCGTCGGAACCCAATCTGGTCTTACCAGATACTGGAAACCGGGAAACAGAACTACGTAAGGGCGATCACAGGGTCAACCGTAAGGTCAAATTCGACAAAGGTCAAGGTCATAACTTAATGCTCGTGGTTATAGAGCCTTATTTGGCACCCGTGGTGGGGGTGGAGTGGGGATCAAAAATTTAAATGTGCAGATTAGGCTAGCAAATCTTTGATTAGCAAATTATTATTATTTGTTGGCACAAGATTAAAGGTGCCAGTGTCTTACTTTTGCAGTTTTACTGATGCGAACTGGTCTTTGTATGGTGTGCTCAGAGCCAGTTTTCTCAGTATCTTCTTTCTCTGAGCTGAGTAAAAAGAGACATGTCTCAGACAGGGGCGTAGCCAGGAATTTTAAGGTAGTCTGATTTTGGGAAGGGGTATAATTACCAATATACCCTCCAGTGCTTAATCTAAACTCTGGACTCCGGGGACTGAGAAACCCGAGGGGAAGTCAGCTAGGGGGCTGCTGTTAGTTGATGTAGTATGCCAAAATTTCCGGGGTGAAATTTGAAATTTCCGGGGGGGAGGCGATTTTTCCCGGAAACGGCCTAGATTTAGCCCTGATGCCCTCCCGTCGCTACGCCCCTGATAACAGAGTTTTTGTCCGTTTCCTTAAAGTTGCGTTCAGGGCATCTGCCCACCTGCCAAACCATCGGTACGCCACTGCCCCAGGGGTTTTAATTCGGTCAGCACCCCACTGCCAGGTAGATGATGACATGATTTAGGTTCATAGAAATCTTTATTCTCAAACGCAGATAACATAAGATAAGCATAATTCTCAACTAACAATCACAAATTCTGTTTTATACAATTGACAAAATAAAGTGGTTTCCTAGAGAACGGAAGTGTAAAAGAGGGTCGACGATTCTTGACATTATCATGTATTGGATTAAATCCATGCATTTCACGAATACTACTACTACTACTACTACTACTACTACTACTACTACTACTACTACTACTACTACTACTACTACTACTACTACTACTGCTACTACTACTACTACCACTACTGCTACTGCTACTACTACTACTACTGCACTACTACCACTGCTACTACTACCACTGCCACCACTACTACCACCACTACCACCACTACTACCACCAATAATGCAATACTACTATTACTACAATTGTTACTTGTATCACAAGCATCAAGGATTCTGCATATTACGTGCAGGGATTTTCCAGCGGCGAAGACGACCAGTCTGACAGAGATGTACTACACGACGGCAGTGGACAACGGACGGGACGTCGTCACCGTCTCCTCGCCTTTGAAACCGGGCAAGACTTTTGCGACTCTTACGTCATCGGTCGTCATGACAACGCCTGCGTCCGATTCGTTCAATTTATCACCTATGAAGACAGTTTTGAACTTTTGAACTGTTTTTGCCACAGATGCTGAAGTTCTACTAACAACAAAAGAACTCAATGGATTCAATCCAGTTATTATTATTATTATTATTATTATTATTATTATTATTATTCTTATTATTAGTAGTAGTCAGTTGCGTCAGACTAGTTTAGTAGCAGCAGAAGACTGAAGTTCTAATAGCAAGCAGCAGATGTAGTAGTAGCAAGTACAAGTCTAGTAGTTATTATAGCATATTAGTATTAGTAGTATTATTATTATTATTATTAGTAGTATTATTATTAGGTTATTATTAGTAGTAGTACTAGTAGGTCTAGTAGTAGTAGTAGTAGTAGTAGTAGTAGTAGTAGTAGTAGTAGTAGTAGTAGTAGTAGTAGTAGTAGTAGTAGTAGTAGTAGTAGTAGTAGTAGTAGTATAAGTAGTAGTAATAGTGCTGTTGTTGTTATTGCTATAATTCGAGAAGAGCATAATATACAGCGTGGCGCAAAAAAACCGGACTATATTAAATGCAAACCTAAATGTGAATAGTCCTGTTTTTTTGCGCCACCCTGTAGTAGCCACAGATATTTAAATAGGCCTAATTATTTAGTTAATTAGCGTCCATAGTTGTTAATTTTTTCGTTGTTGTATTTCTAGTCAGTCCTGGATATCCGGTGACTATGAGTAGTCCCGTTGTCGTTACCTCGGACAACCTGACCGCCGTTGTTGCCGTTGTCGGAGTGCAACTTAAGCACGAATTCTTTAAGGACGTCTTCAAGAGCATCTCCGTTCCCTGTGACGGTCGAAACCAAACGAACTGCAGCTTCAGTTGCAACAGCAACGTTAGTTTAATTCTGCATCGATGTTGTTTGAACTGTGCAGAGGCGTAGCCAGGATTTCCGGAAGGGGGTGTTTGGTTTTTAATTTTGACCGTGACCAACTTTGGAAAAATCTTGACAAGCAAAAAAAACGTTGTCACCTCTAGTTTTTTACTGACAAGCAAAAACAGGTCATCGCCTCTTAAATCGTTACATTTTTAACCAAGGGGGTTTGACCCCCAAAGTCGCATCAAAAAATTTAAAATGCATAGAAACTCATTAAAATATTTTGTTTTCGGCAGCTAGGGGTGGGGTTTAACTTCTTACCCCTCCTTGGCTACGCCACTGTGTGCATGTGTGTGTGTGTGTCGCTCCTCTCTCCACCTGGCTTGCCACAGGCTATGGAATTTTGAACCGAAGAAGACAACGAATACTCTTAGATGCTGACAAGATAACTCAGATGACGTCATCGGACGTCCGTTGACGTCATCAGAGTTATCTGGTCAGCCATGTTACGTCGATTTTATTGCGTACTGTGCACAGTTTTCCTAACCAGGTGTTACAGGTGAATGACTTGCTTGCAGGTCATTGATTGCTACCTGCTTGACGCTAACGGCTACGTCCTTCTATCAAACAACGACAATGAGGTATTTTTACCTTTGACTTTTTAATTAGTTCTGTTGTCCTAATTCTGACAATTTGGCACTGGAATATATGCCACAGGCCCCACAAATTAATCCAAGCACTGGGATAGAATTGGAGATTGCATTTAAGATCACGAAATATAAGAATATTAAAAGATTACTTGTGGTCTTCGCTTGCAAAACATGGGATTTTGAAATTGACTACCATAGCTACCCTGATTCAATAATAATAATAATAGTAATAATAATAATAATAATAATAATAATAATAATAGTAGTAATAATAATAATAATAATAATAATAGTATAGTAGTAATAATAATAATAATAATATTAATATTAGTATTAATAAACAGTAATAATAATAATAATAATAATAATAATAATAATAATATAATAATAATAAATAATAATAATAATAATAATAATAATAATAATAATAATAATAATAATAATAATAATAATAACGTGGTCTTATGTGGTTTAGGAAATTAGGAGACTAAGTTAGCCTGTGTTAAAACCACTCTCAACATTTAATAACCTAGTTTTCCCAGATAACTTTTATTTAGCGTGGCGTTGACAAGAAAAAAACCTCACATAATTTATTTTCATATTTTTTTTGGCTTGGACTGATTGGCAATTTAATAGGGCCCGTCGACCCAAAACACATGTCTGACGCATTCAACGAGGATAGTAAATTCTGAATAGAGCAGAAGATGTATTTGGCCGAGGAAATTTTTGTAATTATTGCTAAAAAGTGTGGGTGTGAGTATTTTAGGGTAATTCAGAAATGCTGTCATAGAAAGAGAAGGGAAAAATGCATGTCGAACGAGCCTTATCATAAGCAATAGCCGAATAATTTTCGTTTTTATAGGTTGGTAGATTTTTTGGAGAGATTGATTCAACTGTCATGATTCGACTACAGGATGAAAAAGACAATCCACATGTGATCTACAAAAGGTCCTTCCAATATTTTCTCGATCAGAAAATCTTCGTATTAAGATACATGTAGCGAAATCTAAATAGGAACAGAGCAGTGGCGGCTCCACCGGGGGGAGGGGGGCCCGTGCCCCCCCTATTGAGTGCCTGGCCTCCAGTGCCCCCAGTTGGGACCTTATACTTAATGCTACATACATTAAACAACAAATGGTTGGTCCCCCATGATTAGAAGTTGCTACCCCAACGGCCCCCCACTTGCCAAATCCTAGAGCCGCCACTGGAACAGAGCGGGTTACAAATCTGGGCAAAATAAATAAATTCTTAGAAGTAGGCGTTAATATGTACGAAATTTATACGTTTAACAAAGACTGGCATTGATTTTTTCATGCTGATGCGAATGTAATATAATTAAAAGTAGACGAAATGCTGTGTGAAAACTGGATTCTAGGCGATAGACTGTCATTCAATCAGTGCTCATAAGTTATATCAGACACCTCTTTATGTGGTGGAAATTGGGCACTGTGCCCGGGGCCCCGCGCATCTTAGGGGCCCCGCACGCTCCAGCCTTTTTATGTTTTGACCTTTTTGCTTATCAATTTCTGGAGGATAAATTATTTGAAAGATCAAGTATCAAAAAACGTGACGACCTTTTTGCTCGTCAACTTTTTCAAGCATCATAAATAAACTTGTTTCACACCCCCCCTCCAGCCGGGGCCCTCATATATCGCGGGGCCCTGGGCACGTGTCTGCCTTGCCCATGCCTTAAAACGACCCTGGATCCAACCCCTTCGGGGCCCCGCAGACCGCCAGGTGCCAGGGGCCTAGTATACTGGCAAAGGACGGACCTGGTGCTTATTAGTGATCAGTTTTCGATTTTAAGTTGATAAATCTTCGTTTCTGGTTTTCTTTGTCAGCGTCGTTTTTTACGATTACCAAGACGTCTGTTTACTTTACGACAAAGAATCCTCAAGTTCGCCAGCTCCTACTAACACCGGAGTATGTCAAGGATCTTGCAAAAATCCTATAAATTATAGTGAAACTCTTCGAAAAAAACTACCGAATATTTTAAGTAAATTATCAAAAATACCCGGATCACCTTGTACAAACGACTTCCAAACCATCGGCAGATTTTCGCTCCAACGTTTTGAAACATAGCTTACAACGATCAGCCATGATGACCTGTTGCCTGCCATTAGTCTGTCTGTTTCTGTCTCTGTCTGTCTGTCTGTTAGTCTGTTAGTCTGCACCGTTGTCCTTTATTTCTGGTTTTGTTGTAGTTAGAAGCTTTTATAAAAACCGTTTGATTTTTCAGTTTCTAAGTCAGCTTTTGGATTTTCTGATTTCTCGTTTTTCGCTCGTCATCCAGTCGATATGTCAAATGACACTGTAAGACGATTCTTAACTCCTAAGTATTCGACAATAATTCTTCTTAATATCCTGATCTATAATTCAGGAATTCTGGTCCATATATAATCAGTGTTTTATCGACTCCAAGCCTGGTAGAATTTATTGACTTGACTGGGAGGGGGGAAGAAACACAGTTCAATGAAAAATTTTGTATAAGTGCTGGGATTTTGGAGGAAGGGTTTTTTGTTTTTTTTTGAAGAGGAATTTCTCCTATCAGGTCTGTATAGGACACTGTCTTTAATTACGTTATTTACAGCCAGTTAGTTTATTTCGCTATCAATAATACTATTATTTCGTGGTTATCACTGGATGTTGGATGACTTTCTATCTCTGTCTTTCTGCTAGTCTGTCTGCCTGCCAGGGGCGTAGCCAGGAATTTTATTCTATGGTATAAATATTTTTTGGGGTTTATAAATCTTAACTATAAATCGCATAAACCATAAAAACCACATATAACCACATATATATATATATCACATAAAAACTCTTCAAGGTAGACTGATTTTGTGGGTATATATATACCGATATACCCCCCGTCGCTACGCTCCTGCTGCCTGCCTGCTGTCTGTCTGTCTTTCTATCTGTCTGTCAGTTTCTGTCTGTATGTCTTTGTCTCTGTCTGTGTATCTGTTAGTCTCTCTACATGTCTGTCTCTATCTTGCCTGTTTATATGTTAATCTGTGTGTCTGCGTGTCTGTCTGTCTGTCTGTCCCTCTCTCTCTCTTTCAATAGACGCGACCAACAGCTTCCTTGTTTGCGTAGAAGAGTTTTAACAGCTGTAATAGGCCTAATGTCATTTTCTCGTGTTATTTTGCAGAGTCGATTGGAGCATGAAGTCAGTTTTGTTGTATTTGTTTCGACCGCCCTTACATACAGAAGGTCAGCTCCACAGTTAGAGCAATATTATTCAAAAAGAAATAAAGCAACGTCCAATTTTAAATCCATCCTTTGGCACATCGCTATAAATGATCCCTTTCTTCTTCTTCTTCTTCTTCTTCTTCTTCTTCTTCTTCTTGTTCTTGTTCTTCTTCTTCTTCTTCTTGTTCTTCTTGTTCGCGTTCTTCTTCTTCTTCTTCTTCTTTCTTCTTCTTCTTCTTCTTCTTCTTCTTTTAGCGAGGATTTTCAAAGTAGAAATTCTTCGTTTTTTGAAAAGTGCCGTAAAAATGATTCAACGATTTATCAATATGTCATTGCTGTGACATTTCGACAACAGTGAAGTTAACCAGTGTTTTATCCAGACCCCAAGCCTTGGGGGGGAGGGGAAATTGATTTGACTGGAGGGGAAGAGACACAGCTCAATGCAAAAATTGTATCAGTGCCTAAATTTGTGTGTGGGGGAGGTGGTAGGTTTTGGGGGGAATCTCCTCCTAACAGGGCTAAATAAAACACTGGAAGTTAACACAACGTTACACTGAAAGGACTGGTAATCTCTGTTTCTGTCTCTCTCTCCCTCTCTCTCTCCCTCTGTATGTATGCCTGTCTCTGTCTGTCTGTCTGTCTCTCACTTTGTCTCTGTCTGCCCATCTGTTTGTCTGTCTGCTTCTGTCTTTCTATACTATAACTGTGCACGCACACAGACACACACACACACACACACAGACACACATTAAGACTAACGTTTAATTCGCATAATTTTGACTTGTTATTCCAGTGTTTATTCTAGCCACCTTGACATTGGGAGGGGGAGTTTGAAATGTTTTGGGGGACAAGATTTGTCTCTCCACGCTTTTTGGGGAAATTTCCATCCCCAAGCCAACATATACAATTTTTGGGAGGGGGATTTTAAAACTTGAAGGGGAATCCCCCCAAAAAAAAACCCAGCAGGCCTAGAATAAACACTGTTATCCGGATTTGTGCAGCGCATTTTCTTTACTGTTTGGGAATAAAGAATTACGCGCCATCGTGCGTAACGGTCGGACGTCAATCATTGTGTGACGCTAATACGAATTATATTGCGCTGTCGTCTGCTAATTATTGTAACTGAGCAGCAGCAGCAGCAGACGACGCAAGGAGTCCCGAGCCATTCATGTGCGACCGGGCACTGAATCTCGTCTTCGTTCCACGTCTGTCGAACACAACAGCGCCATCTGGCAAGGCCGAGATTAACGACTGTCCGGGAAACTGTAAAAAGTGGGCTACACAGAAGTCGTTCGATCTCTCGTATATAAACTCGATCCATGCAGCGTAGCTGAGCAGATACACCGTGAGCCGTAAAAAAGCATATAAACTCAATCCATGCAGATACACAGTGAGCCGTAAAAAAGCGATCGCTTTTTTATTTTGGCAATAACTTTTGTCGAGTGTTCTGTTTTTCGCAAAATGCAGTGGCCACAAATAATTAATTAATACACGTGGTGAGCATTCTTAATTATTGCGCTGGACAATCTCTCAGCTACATGGCTGTCGAGTTTTATCGAGCTTGATCAGGACTTGACTAAGCTGTTGACAAAATAAAACGGGTTTAGTTTTTTTATGGCTCACAGTGAATACATTTTAAGCTTCGTCTTTTTATACCAAGCGCCTGAGAATAAGCAACTACTGCGGTACTAGGATTTGAAAGCGCTATATGAATTCACCAGATTTTACTCACTTACTAGCCTATAATCGTTGATGTTTAGTAGCTTAGAAGCCGTGTAATTTATTGTGCGCCGGTTTTTTTGCCCGATGAACGACATAGATTGTTTTTTGTCGATGTTGCCTTTTCGGAATTTCGAAATTCTAAGATCTTTGGCGTTCAGTCACGTGCCGCAGACGAATCTCTTCCTTGTCGTGTCGGATTCGAAGTGCAGCTGTGCCAAAGATGCGCCCATCCTCAGAGAACAAAAAGCCACCAGTTATATCCTTTGCAACGATACGTCGTAAAAAAAACTAATGTGCTCAGAATACAGCGTTTAAAACCAGGGTATGCAAATGGCGGTCCGCGGGCCAGATCCGGCCCGCCAAGGGGTGTGAAATGGCCCGCAAAATATACTAATAAATAACTTTCTTCTAATACTATTACTTCTATTAATAGTCTATTTCTTCTAATACTATTACTTCTAATACTATTACTTCTAATACTATTACTTCTAATACTATTACTTCTAATACTATTACTTATGAACTATATTTTGTTGTAGCTAGGAAATATATTTACTCGGCCTTCGGGTAGCAGTTGTAAAAATTAGATATTCACCGTTGAATGTTATCTTTCTTTGACCTTTTCGATTACACAATGATTCAACGATCTGCGAGAAACTTCGGGAGATTTCCCATAGAATGAGACCCGAATATTGCTTCTCATCTCATCCGCTGGTACCACGTCCACAACTACTTAAGTCCAATCTAATCAACTGATGCCTAGATGATGACGACGACAACAACGACGACGATGATGATAACAACGATGAAGATGATGATGACGACGACGTTCTTTTGGACGAATTCTCTGAATCGCATATAAGTTCTTGCAAGATAATAATAATAAATTAATTAATTTATTAACAGCGACTGTTTTAATAAAAATTTATCATTGCACTAAACTCAGAAAATCTGCGGACATCTGCGCAAAAAAACACCCAAAAAGCGGTCGTCCGGAAAATTTATCACTGCGCAAAGCAAGAGAAAATTGCATTTTACCACTGCACATTTTCATTTTATCACTGCACATTCTGGGTTTGTGATAATTATTTTCCAGGAAAAACAGGGTTCGTGTGAAGCAAGCGGCGATCACTGTCTATCGAAAATGCTGGTCACCGTTCTCTCAGCAATTTCACTTCTGCGTCCGCTGTATTGAAACCAAACCAAAATGCGACAACTGCAGACGACGATTTACCCGAAGACAGAAAGAAAATCCTTCATATAAAACCGGGCGTCGCAGTCGGCTGAATCGATTTGGACACGAGGCGTTTGACACGAAACTATCTACAAAAAAATCTGCAAAAGAACTGATTTTAACGACTGACGCGACTTGGTCTAATGATCACACTCTAAAACTTACTCCTTCTTCTCGTGCTCAGAGATATAACGTAGTTCCAATTTTGATAGCGAGGGCCAGACCAGTAGCCGTCGACCAAAAATAATTCCTAACGTAAGGTGACGACCTTTGTTTGCTTGTCAGCACGTCTGCAATTTTATTAGGGGGTCGCTGAAAGTTTGACAGTTGTTGACAAGGAGTAGGAAGTTAAAAATTGCCTAAAATTGCTCATGTAATTAATGGACGACCTCTATGACCTGAAATGCACATCACTAGCGAACTTGCCCCAAGAAATATCTTCACAATGACTTTGCTCGACGCAGAAAAAAAGCATTTCAAAGTTCGCTGCTTATATAGCGCTAAAGTTACGAACTCGTGAAATTTCAGCCGAGGTGCAAAACGTTGAATAAGTTTTTCGACGTCCGTAGAATTCGCGCTTGTAAGTTGTACATTGTATTGAGAAGTTGTAGAATCACATTGTATTCAAAAGAGACTTCTCGTGTTACAAACTTGTGCATTCTTCGGAATCAGAAGGTCGGTCAATCATTATTCTGTCCAGTCAAAGAACACGTTCTCGTGACAAAACTTTTTACTGCATTCTTCGGATATAAGGCAATGGCAATGGCTCAGCTCGCACAACTAATCACGTATGCCAATGTACCGTGTCAAAGGACTGCGTGGATGGTAATGACAAAACGCAGTTTTTACTGTATCGCCTATAACGAATAAAGCCAAAATGAACAGTGTGAAAGGCAAGGGGCAATGGCTCAAGGAAAAAATGAAGAAATAATGTATTAGGTAAATAAATAGATTGAAATGCGCCGCCAAAATTGTCCCACCCCAAAAATGTCAAAAATTTTCAAATTTGACAGGGTTTCAAACATTGCCCCCTATGATTGCTCAAAGTTTGCCCTCCTCCCAAATGTATTGAATTTGCAAAAATTATCTCGCCCGCATCGCATTTGAAAACGTTTCAGTGTGAAAATAGATGACCGAAAAAATCATCTTAGAATAACATGACATCGTTCGGTTATTGGATTAAATCAATGACAATTGGGCCTCAGCAATTTTTTAAAGTCAGTCTATTTGCACAGGGGCCCGGAATTGAGTAAAGGGTTTGTGCCTCCAACTTCTCCTGCCAAATGTATTGACAAGCAAAAACGGTCCTCGCATCGCATTTGCAACGTTTCAATGATATATCGAAAAATACTTAGCCATTAAAAGTCAGTCTATTTTAGAATTGAGCAAAGGCTTGGATATAAGCTCATGCTTATATCCAAGCCATTAAGCACTCAATGGCCGAATGGAAAGATGAGTCGTCTCCAGGCCATTTCGTTTGCGTTTGGTTATGTATTTCGCCGAGTGGGAATGCAGTTGAAGGACTAACAATATAATGACGATGATAATAATAATAATTATGCACTTCTATAGCGCCATTGCTAATACCTGAGGGAATCAATCGATGGTACTTCAAATCCATCCGCAAAAGACCAGGCCATTCCAGAGATCAGTCAGAGGGAAACAGCAAGACAGACTATGGAGGAAATGCTAATAGGAAGAGATGTGTTTTAAGCCTAGATCTGAAAATACAGTTTATTGGAAGATCTGACAACCAGTTGAAGAGAGTTCCAGAATTTTGGCCAAGAAATATAAAAAGCTCTCTTACCAAGTTCATTGTTAGTTCTAGGCATATTTAACAATGAATCAGAAAACACCTTGTTGAATGATGATGTTTAGGATGGTTTAACATAGATTTTAAAATACTGAGGTCGGACTCCAGGCCTTTGGGGGGGGATTGAGGCTTTCGGCGGGAGGAATCGACTTGGTTGGAGGGGAAAAGACACAGTTCAATGCAAAATTTGTATATAAGTGCTGGGATTTTGGGGAGGGGAATTTTGAGGTGTTTTTTGGGCGGGGAGAGGATCTCTACTCCTAACAGGCCTGTATAAAACACTGACTGGTGTTGACCAGACTGCAGAATTTTTAAACCAGGAGACCAGTATAAAACTTAATACTCTGTTCCAACCGGCAACCAGTGTAACTTTTCAAAAAACAGATTTAATATGATCATGCTACGACACCATTAACATTAATACTTTATTTGGTATACAGTATCTTCGGACGGTCTCTCAACTGGATAGCGTCGTACAGTACCTCATTCTCTGAACTCAAACGGTACCCTACACAGTACGTGTTGCAACCAGAGACGGCGCGTGACTTTCGGGGGCCCCCTGCAATTTTTACGAGAGCAACGTTTTTTTAAATGCAGTGGCGTAGCGTGACTTTTGGGGGTCCGCGGGGGCATCTTTGTCATGGGGGCCCTAGAGTCTCGAGCTGACGAGCAAAAAAAAGGTCGTCAGCACATCATTTCTAGGGTTAGGGTTAAGAAGTTAGGGTTAACCCTAACCTCCTAACCCTAGCTTAGACCCCTCTTCGGGCCCCCAGCCCGGGGCCCGGGGGGCTGTCAACAAAGTGCCCCCTCGCCCCCCCACGTTACGCCACTGTTAAAATGTCTTGACTGGCAAAAAAATGTCATCCGTATATATTTTTGCCTCTTCAAATGGCATGACGAGCAAAAACACAAAACAAGTACTACTTAAGAATAAGAAAAATGAAAATTCCTAAATATCCGAGGCCGGCGGGGCCCCTGTGGCCGGCGGGGGCCCCTGCGACCGCAGGCTTTGCAGGCCCCACGCGCCGGCTCTGGTCGCAACAGCATCGATTTAGGCCCAGCTGCCTCAATAGCCAGTAGACTAGACTACTGCAACTCGGTTCTTTACACAGAGCACCTCGGGGGAAAACTTTTACAAAAGCTGCAGTGGGTGCAGAACTCAATGGCAAGGACCGTTTGTAAAGTTTGCCGAACAGAACACATCACACTGATCCTTGCTCGCCTACATTGGCTACCAGTATATGGTACCGCATTCAGTACAAGATCGCTTCAAGGCTATAATAATAATAATAATAATAATAATAATAATAATAATAATAATAATAATAATAATAATAATAATAATAATAATAATAATAATAATAATAATAATAATAATAATAATAATAATAATAATAATAATAATAATAATAATAATAATAATAATAATAATGTTTAAACGTTTTCGTATTGGCCCGGGCAATAGAATTCCGAATCCCCTGAAGCTTTTGCACATTGGGGCATTGAGGTTGATAATAATGTGATTTAAAGTGGTTTAGGAGGCTAAGCAAGCCTATGTGAAAACCACTGTAGTAACCAGGGTGCGATTTGTGACCTGGAGCAGTGAGGGGAATACGTCGATCTTGGGGAGGGGGTGTAGTGGTGGGGAATGTAGCAGTAGGGGGGATGCAGTTAGACAGTGGGGGGAAAATCCCCCCTCTCCCCTACAAATCACGCCCTGGTAGTAACTCTCCGCATTCAATAACCTAGTTTTCCGAGATAGCCTTTGAATCCGTTTACTGTTTCAACGTGTCACTCCCACCTCGTCCAAACTGTTCCATTTGTCCACAACCCTTGCAGTAAAGAACTTTTTCTTTCTTGATAGCAACACAACAGCCCGGCTACGTGTCAGACGTCGTCCAATTGCAGAAAAAGTCTCGACCACCGAGATTACGAGGTTCAGGAACTCGTCCTACACTCACCGACCGTTACTTGTTGCCAACGCTGCTCCGTCTGTTTGGAACAATCTATCTAAATCTGAAACTTCGGACTTAACTGTTTCGCTGATTGTTTTTAAACGCCGACTGAAAACTGTACTCTGCAGTTTGGCCTACACTGTTTAGGTCACGTGACTCACCCCGCACTTATGATTCTTCACTTAGTGAACGACTTAATGTTAATGTGCGTTAAAAGCCATGTAATAATAATAATAATAATAATAATAATAATAATAATAATAATAATAATAATAATAATAATCTTTTTCTTTAGGTGCTGTGTATTTCTACGTGTTATAGCGACCATGGATTTCCACTTTGTTCGATCTTGACATCCTCTTATTAATTTGATGTTGTTCTTTACTCCCTATAATAATAATAATAATAATAATAATAATAATAATAATAATAATAATAATAATAATAATAATAATAATAATAATAATAATGATGATGATGATGATGATGATGATAATAATGATGATGATGATGATGATGATGATGATGACGACGATGATGATGATGTTTATACGTTTTTGTATTGATCCGGACAATAGAATTTTGAATCCCTTGAACCTTTTGTATATTAGGGCATTGAGTTCGCCAGTGAGTTCTACAAGGGCATTGGCAAGAAAAATCAGAGCGGGTTTTGGCACAAGATCACGAATTCGTCGAATATCTCTGATTTGCAAATGAGCACCTCTGCTGACCTTACTTATCTAAGCATTAGAAGACAGATTTCTATCGAATATTACACCCCCTGTAGGTTGCAGACTGACTGACTTTGATTAACTGAAATGTTGTCAAATTTAAAGGAATTTCTGTATTCAAATTTACTTAAAATTAATTGATGTACCAATAAGCAAATTTTTAAAGGGTTTAATGCAAACTTAGTCTATTACTAAGTATCCAAGACTGAACGTCTTGCAGACAAACGGATAGATTTTCTAGTGACACGGAGAGGTTTTATCATCAAAGGCAATGAATAACTATGCATTGTCAGCGTAGAAATGATAGTCAGCAGGGAACTGTGAAAGAAGCGATCCAAGGGGCATTGTATATAAAATGAAAAAGAGAGGGCCTAAAACAGATCCCTGGAGAACACCAAAATCTATCTTAACTGAGCTTGATTGAGCACCGTTACAATAAACAGATTGACTGCGTTGTTGAAGGTAGGATGTGAACCACTCTAATGCAGTAACCGATATGCCAAACCAATGTTGGAAT
>CM030862.1:10530305-10562805 GCA_018105865.1 Metaphire vulgaris | reverse complement strand
GATGATGATAAAGATGATGATGTAGATTTTTTTGATGGTATATACTATATAGCGGCTGCTCTTGTGGATGAAATCAAAACAGAGTGCAACATCGACATATCGGCCATTTTCAAAAGCTACAATCCAGGTAAGAGATGCTTCCATCGCTAAACCGAATAAGTTGCCGTTCGAATGCGTCTCTAGATGTCGCCAAATCACAATGTAACGTAATAATCTAGGCACGGGTATTTTGCTTTTTTAATTAGCACGTCACTGAGTCATAAAAACACAACATCAACGACGTCATAAGATTAATCATCGAATCAACGACACTTTCCTAAAAAAATTATTTAATTTAGCTGTTCAGGATTGTGAGAGGGTTTTTTCAACGGCTCGTTTTTTTCCAGCCACCCTAGTATAAAGGTTCGTTTTTTTCTAGCCACCCTAAAGAAAGTGAACGACGCACAACTGAATCTGTCGACTGCAGCCAAGAAGTTGGCCGACACTCTTGCCGCGGCTCCTGACTTCGCAGCCGACCTCAAAAACTTTGTCAACTGTTAGTTGGTTAAATTTGTTTTTCTTTGCAATAATTTCTTTTAAAAGTAAACGCTTAAACAAGAAAATTTGATTTCTATGTTTGCTGTTCGTTGCTGGTAAAAAGCTTCGCGAAAAATATTGAACGGTTTTAAAGAAAAACTGAGGTTCTGAAGACCAAATTCACGCCCATTGGGGGGGGGGCGAAGAATCACCTACTGCCAATTAATTGTAATGCCTGTGCACTTGCCTGTGTGTTTGTCTATGTGTCAGTCTGCGTGTGTGGCTCGCTTGTTGCCGTTGCCTCTGTCTGTCTGTCTGTCTGTCCGTCTTTCTGTCCGTCTTTCTGTCTGCCTTTGACGAAAAAACTGAAAACAATTTCAGAGGGTGCAAAAAGGGTTTGTGATTAAAGAAACAATGATTTGGTTGACTGGCTGTATTCCAGTACCTTGTGGCTTTGACTGGATTTTGTGCACAGGTTTTCTATACGTAGAATTTTTCGGTTATTTATAAGGAGTTTATGAAGTTGTGTTGATAGATTGACATCTTGTACGTAGCTAACGAGTACAGCGACGCAAAAGTAGCTGACAAAATTGACAAGACGTTGAAAAACATCGAGAATGTTCTGAAAATCGACGACAAACAGACGTTCTGCGCCGAAGCGGAGATAATCGCCATTCGTCTACAGATGTCGCTTTACGGTATGAATTATTTACATATAGGGCCTAGGGCGCGATTTGTAGGGGGAATGGAGATTTTCTCCCCACTACCCAACTGCATCCCCCTACTGATACATCCCCACCACTACATCCCCCCACTGCACACTTTCCCAACAACTACATCCCCCCAAGCTCGACATATCCCCCCCTTCCCCACTGCTCCAGGTCACAAATCGCACCCTGTTTATATAGACGGAACTACTGGGACACGTGGACACGCACCCTTCAATAGCACTAAAAATTTTGTCTGTTGATTTCTTATTATGACAAAACAGATAAGTTACAACGACATGGAGAAATAAGCCAGTGTCGTCCTTTATCCGTTAAAAATATTCTTATGGAAGGGAGGGGGGACTGGGAAAATAAAAAAGGAGCGCCTTCGATTGAATTCCCCTGAATTCGCCCCTTAATTATAATTATTGACTAGAATATCTAGAATAATGAATTATTTAATTATCGTGAATTTAATCAGTATTGCTTCATTCGTTTAGTTCCATTCCGTGGTTTTGCCAACATTGTGTTTTTTTGTATTTGCTGCTTCTACTGTACTTTTCAACATTCGTCGAACAAAATTTGACGTTTTTTGACGGCGATTTTTAGGCGGAAATGGATTTGCCAATGGATACCTGTGCAACAAAGTTTCCGTCGAACTCGGTAGGATATTTTCGCGACTACTATCACTACTCAATGCGATTTTAGTATCGAACTTATATTTCACTGCTGAATTATAAGAATTCTTGTGGCTTTGACTGGATTTTGTGAACAGGTTTTCTATACGTAGAATTTTTTCGGTTATTTATAAGGAGTTTATGAAGTAGTGTTGATAGATTGACATCTTGTACGTAGCTAACGAGTACAGCGACGCAAAAGTAGCTGACAAAATTGACAAGACGTTGAAAATTCTGTTTATGAGCATAGGCTCATAAGTTATGGCCCTAAACACCGACGCTTTTGCACCGAATGCTTTCTAATGATGTGGAAATTAATGGTTTCCTAGCTCGACACGGCAACAGCGCGAAAGAAATCCTGAAAGCGGTTTCAGACGACAGAAATCTGTTGAAAGAATGTGTCCGTTATTTGGCCGAAGATATCACATGCTACGAAAAGGAGCTTGAGGCCTTCCAGAAGGTGGTACCCGTCACTCCTTTCACTGGTAGGTACATGCAGTACGTCAACGGAAAATTCAGACAGGTAAAGGTAAAGGTAAAGGTAGGTCCCGTACTCGAGTCCGAGCGTTGGGTTCCGGCGCTTATCTCCGGCCTGGGCAATCAGCGACGTAGGCGGTATAATCCATTAATCTGGAGGTAGACTACCATTACTTTCCCCAGAACGACGTTTTACCTTCGCAGCTTAGCGCTGCTCCTCGGTTTGCCACCGCCCTCTGGCGAATAAGGCTGAGTCGACCTTAGGACTCCTGCGGGGATCGAACCCGCGACCTTCTGCTCCATCGTCCAGTGTTGTTACCACTCTGCTAACTTCCCGTCCTCTGGAAAATTCAAGAGATGCCTTTTAAACAGTTAACTCCTTCACGTGGAAGTACTGTCTGGTCTCTCACTCAGTGGCGTCATTTCACAGGGGGAGAAATTTTTAAAATTTTCAATTTTCTTTTACAATTTTATAATTGGAAATTTTTTCGACTATTCCAAACTATTCCAAAACATGCTGACGACCTTTTTTTTTTTTTTTTTTTTTTTTCTCGTCATCAGTTTTTTACCAACAAAAATACTTGACGACCTTTTTTTTTTTAGTCACCTCCCTGGTTTTTTCTTTTCTTATTGCACATTCATACATTATAAATTAATATTTTCATTTCCTTGGGGGGGGGCCACGGCCCTGCTTTTGTTTTTTATTGCACATTAATACATTATAAATTAATATTTTCATTTCCTTGGGGGCATTGGTTTCCCAGCCTCAAATGACGCCTCTGCTCTCACTCACAGAGGACCAGTGGCGGCTCCAGGATTTGGCAAGTGGGGGCCGTTGGGGTGACAACTTCTAAGCATGGGGGTCAACCATTTGTTAATAGGCATGTAGTAGTAGGTATAGAATCCCAACAGGGGGCCATGGGGTGCAGACATTCAATAGGGACACAGGACCCCCCATGTGGAGCCGCCCCTGCTGGCGAGATTCTAGTCTTTAGGCGTGAGAAGTTACAGTAGTTTTAAAATAAAAAGCAATCTAAGAAATTGACCAAAGAAGACGCAAGAATCTTGTTCTGTTTGTTTGTCAGCCGACAGCCCCCTACAGAGTGCGGCTTTTACGTCTGACTTCCTTATCGATTACGGAGTCGTGCTGTTATACCATCGCGTCGTTCTTGCAATGGAAGCAGCAATTGTCAAACTTTGCGCCTCCGGAGATGATGGTGATGATGATGATGATGATAATGATGTCAAAAAAGGCGCCGATGAAGGTAGGAAGCCTGTATACTTTGCCCACTTCTATGCTTGTGCACAGTGTTTATTCTAGCCACCTTGACATTGGAGGGGGAGTTTTAAATGTTGGGGGGGGGCAAGATTTGTCTCTCCACGCTTTTTGGGAAAATTTTCATCCCCCAAGCCAACATATACAAATTTTGGGGGAATTTTAAAACTTTGGGAGGGGGGAATTCCCCTCCAAAACAGGCCTAGAATAAACACTGCCTGTGTCGTTCCTATGAGGCAGGACTGCAATATAAAAAAGTAGAATTGCTTTGGAAAGGCATTTTACTTGTCGATGTACTATAGGGTGAACATTTCTACTTAGTTGTATTTTGCTCTAAACGCTTGGATATTTTGTATTTCTATTACGTCTACCCATGCCAACTTCAAATTCGAAACTCTGTCTTGAGGCTAATAATAATAATAATAATAATAATAATAATAATAATAATAATAATAATAATAATAATAATAATAATAATAATAATAATAATAATAATAATAATAATAATAATAATAATAATAATAATAATAATAATAATAATAATAATAATAATAATAATAATAATAATAATAATAATAATAATAATAATAATAATAATAATAATAACTGTTTATATAGCGCAATACGATTAAGTGCTTTTATAGCGCCGCACTATAGAATGTTCATTACTAAGGCAGTGAGGGCTCTCAAAAACTAAATGTAGGCCTAATAAGTCTTTATAATAATAATAATAATAATAATAATAATAATAATAATAATAATAATAATAATAATAATAATAATAATAATAATAATAATAATAATAATAATAATAATAATAATAATAATAATAATAATAATAATAATAATAATAATAATAATAATAATAATAATAATAATAATAATAATAATAATAATAATAATAATAATAATAATAATAATAATAATAATAATAATAATAATAATAATAATAATAATAATAATAATAATAATAATAATAATAATAATAATAATAATAATAATAATAATAATAATAAATAATATGATTTCAAATGGTTTAGAGGCATCAACCTGTGCAAAACCACTATAACCACTCTTAACAAGTAATAACCGAGTTCTAATGGATAACATTTGGATTCATTTTTGTTTCAACTGTTACTTGCTTTTCGTCCAAAGCTTTTCCATAAATCTTTTACCCTAGCACAAAAATATTTCCTCGGTGCCACCCGAATTTTCTCGTAGATTCTAGATCTATGATTAATAATTAAGTATTAATTATATTATTATATTTATCATTACGGTGTTCGGAAAACGTTTGCTGATGTGAAAAACCCTGCTCTTGTTAGAAAACAACCTCACCAACCAGCTGCACAAACTGCTGACGAAACTGCAGGAGGCTTCGGCCAAGAAGAGGGCGGCCGAGACGGCGCTGAGCAGCCGCGCCGGGGGGTCGAACGTGCCTGTGAGGGGAGAGCAGCCCCTGCTTAAGGAGTCCCACTACAGGAAGCGCATCAGCACCTGATCCGCCGACGTCACGAGCAGGACGCGTCGTCGTCACGTGACTAGAAAATATTATCACGTGACACGACACTCTGAACAACAATAACAACAATGACGGCGACTTCAATGATGATACAATCTCCTGAAAACTATTAGCAGATAATTATGCTTTTTCGCTTACGAACCTTTAGTTGACAAATATGTTTTTGTATTGAAGCTTACTTACTTATATATATATATATATATATATATATATATATATATATATATATATATATATATATATATATATAAGGACTACTTAGCATTAGAAACTATACAACTTTTATTGATGGTATCTGCTTCAATGTTGTTGATTGTGCAAGTATAACAGAGCTGTATTAAATAAGTAAAATCTCGTTAATTTGTATAGCGCATTTAAAATTAGTATCGCAGTAGCTACTTATGACGATGGCGGCCTTAAAAGCGGGTTCAGTACAAGCAGAGTCGTTTTATCCAATGGGTCATCAAGGTTTGGACGCTACGATTAAGGAAGAAAAGATTTTGTTGGCGTAAAGTTGAAATCGGTTAGGGGAATATATCTTCTGCTGTTGGACTTTTAAGATTACAGTATGTCCAACTAAGAGACAAGATGAAAATTTCTGAGCTTTTAAAGTCTTTACGCGAGTAGTTCCAGTAACCTGAATAAGAAGCACTTGATCGCAAATTGTGCAATCGTACAAGAAAAATGTGATAGAAAGAGATTTGTTCGTTTTTAATCTTTAATTTTTAAAAACTGATAGATAAATGTCGGTTATCTCAGTGCTGGAAGATTTTACTGCGCTCAATAATTTTTGCATTGTAGCGAAAAGGTGGTCAGTACCTTTCGCCAGAAAATTCTGATATTTTCATGTTCCCAACTATTAGAAATTCTGACGCCCCCCCCCAAGTGGTCACTGTTTCCTCGCTATTTTAACGCTCATAATTCTCGCCAATAGCAATTCCCTCGTAGGGGCGGACCCAGGATTCATTGGGGCGGGGCTCTTGTTCTGCCTAGCTCCGCCCCTTCCATTATGATTGATGGACGTTGATGCAACTGCTTAATAGGAAGAAAATACGACTCTCGCTTATTTGTTTTAGGGGTACGTTTGACCCTATGCCCCCATATAAATCCGGCTATGTTCCGGCTGTCTCTATGAGAGATGTATACCAGTGATAGACTACCTCGACTGTTTGAAAGTGGCGTAGCCAGGATTCTGGAATAGAGGGGGGCACGTCGTCGACATTTGCAGGTGAAATACTGTTTTGGCGAGCAATAAAAACGTCGTCACGTGCAAAGCTCACGTGCTTTCAACTTCTTCATGCATTTTCCTCCATCTCATGGCACCTACCCCCACCTCCAGGGCGGAGCGACTGGGGTATATCGGTATATATACCCCCCAAATCAGACTACCTTAAAATTTTCAATGTGTCTTTTTTAAGATTTTCAAAGTTGTTTAAGATTTTATATCCCCGCCCACCCACAAATCACACATTATATCCCCAGATCAAATTCTTGGCTACACCCCTGCACCCCAACAACTACTCAGCGGTTTTGCACTGATCTCACGATACAATGGGTCCCAGTGAGAATACGGGGGGAAGGAGACCCGGACTCCCCTTGCCCCTTCGTGGCCACGCCAGCGTTGCCGGATAAGCCAAGCGTGAAGCAGTCGGGGTTCGTCTGAGGACATTTCCAGTTCTTTCCAGATGCGATCGCCGTCGAAAGACGCACACGACGTCAGTCGCCGCCATTTCGTCGGTGCGTCTCGAGTCAGTCGGGCGCCGGAGTCAGACACGACGTCAGAGATACCGAATCGGAAATGAGTGGGAAACGGAGAGTGCGGCGCCGGGTTCGACAGCGCGGGCGTCTGACTTCGATCGGCGCTAATCGGTATTTATGTCGGAAAAATCATCGAAATTCTCAAAGCAGGCGGCGAAAGGCGCTGGAAAACACGGCCCCAGATGGCGCGCACAGGAAACGCACACACACACACATACACAAACACACACACATACACACACATACGCAAAGATGTGCATGCATGTGTGGTGAAGCCTCGCGCTAGTGAGGTTTTTTTGAACGCCCTCTGTTAACCGAATGTCCGGGTTATATCCGCACTTGAAGAAACGCATTGCAATGAGGGTGCTCAAAAAATTTGTCCGCGTTGACCGGCAGTTTATCTGAGTACCCGTGTGTGTGTATGTGCGTGTGTTTAACTGAATATTTATAAGTAAATTTTTAACGAATAAGACGGTAGAGTAGGTTTAGAATATTTTTTTAAATGGTGAAAAAGAAAACTTTAAAAGTTTGAGGTCGAGCGAAATGACGCGTCGAGAGCAATGCTAAATTAACGGTTCAAACGTTTGGTTAAGTTAAATAGAATTTTTACATTGAAATGGGCTTCCGGTCGTCGATACCCAGTCTGATGGCGATAATACGACGACGGCGCTATAGAAGTTTATTTACTGGGAAATTATTTCGCAGCAGCAGCAGCAACAAGCAGCAGCAGAGTTTTTGCATTTCCGATTAGAAACATCCAGTATAGCAGGATTGCTGAAAGCCGGAGGGCATATCGAATGTGTGGCAAAGTGTTTAACGCCCGAAGCGGACGGATGGACGGAGGGCAGAGTGTCAGTCAATTGTAGGATCCCTTGTTTAATCCGAAGGCGCTACATAAACAAACAACTGTGATCGACAGAATAACGCACATTTGATTTTCATTTGGCTCTTGTTTCACGGTCTTTCTTGTCTGCTGAGGAAAATTGATGCTTTTAGTTACATGTAAACCTCAGAGAATGTCAGGTGAGCTTTCACACAGGCTTACTTAGCCTCCTAAACCACTTAAAATCACATAATAATAATAATAATAATAATAATAATAATAATTATTATTATTATTATTATTATTATTATTATTATTATTATTATTATTATTATAGATTATCATTATTCTGACAGATTGGCAGAATTGATAAGTCGTCTGACAGTTTACGAGATGTCAAAGTTAAATAAATCTAAAGAATATTTTAGTTTCACTGTTAACTCCTCCCATAAAAATCACACCAATTGTAAAATAGTGACTAAACATCTAAACAAATTTGAATGGGGGCTAGACCCCTGCCTTTCCTTCAAACAATCAGAGGTATAGAAACCACGTGGGGCGAGAAAATAGTGCGTTTTAGAAAATTTTTGGGAACAAAATACCCCGGAAAGAAAATTTTTGAGTTCATTTTCGTCAGCACAAATCGAACAAATACGTTGAGAAAACTTTTTAAAACTTCAAAAAATAATCTAAGATCTTAAGACATCGAGAAATTTTGTGGATGGGTACAGATTATATTGGCGGCGGACACGTGAAAAAGAGCATCAAAGATCATATATAGAAGGCATTTCCCCGACGTTTCGAAAGGGAATAATATAAGGAACCATATAGAAAAAGAAACCGTGTATCAAATCGCATTCCTGCATAAACCAAGTCGTAAAATACGGACTGAATGTTTGTAAATACAGGAGACGGAGTAGCTTCGCTTAAGATTCCTAGAATTTCATATTCTTTTTCTTTTGCGGCGTATAAAAAATGTTGCGTCATGAGATTAAAATAGTACTTTAGGCTTTGGCGTAGCAAAGGGAGAGGGCGGATACGGAAGTCCGGGCCCCTATCTGGCTGGGCCCCAGTGGCGGCTCCAGGATTTGGCAAGGGGGGGCGTTGGAGTGACAACTTATAATCATGGGGGGGCAACCATTTGTTGTTAGGTATGTAGTATTAAGTATAGGGTCCCAGTAGGGGGGCCACTGGAGGGGGGCAGGCACTAAATAGGGGAACGGGCCCCCGGCCCCTGTGGAGCCGCCGCTGTTGGGCCCAGTCGTGAGATTTGCGAAAAACCGATATGATTTTGTGTGTGTGTGTGGGGGGGGGTGATAGAAGAGAATATGTGATGTGCCATGTTAGCGAATGGCAAAAACACGATCAAAATTATGAATTATGAATTATGAATTATGAATTTTGTCGAAGATGAAAGTCAACATTATTCCAAAATGATCTCCTATGCTTTTAAAATAGAGGTTAGAAATTCGCCACCCTCGATTGTCCTATATGCAGAAAGCAGGCGCCACTGTTAGAGTGACTCAATTATAGATTGAGATATTATTTCTGATAGTACCCCATATTTTTATGACCCACCCTCTTACTCTCTCCCATGCAAGAATTGTCAGTCTAGCAATAATAATAATAATAATGATGATGATGATGATGATGATGATGATGATGATGATGATGATGATGATGATGATGATGATGATGATGATGATGATGATGATGATGATGATGATGATGATGATGATGATGATGATAGTAATAATAATAATAATAATAATAATAATAATAATAATAATAATAATAATAATAATGGCGGATACTGAAGTCCGGGTCCCTATTTTTGAATAATAATAATAATAATAATAGTAATAATACATACATACATATATACATTCATACATACATACATACATGCATACCTAATGATGATAAACCACTCCAAAGATTTCTTCAGCGGAAATTTCAACACGCAACAATAAAGCAGTAGTAACGTAATAACACAGTAATAAAATTATTACAGTAATAACGCAGTAATAAAATTATTACAGTAATAACGCAGTAATAAAATAACGTAATAAAGCAGTAGTAACGTCTATAGCTGTTAGGTCATCGTCTATGCAGAGTAGTTTTCAAGCGGGAAACCGGAAAACTGTACGCTCACAATACAATGAGAACCTTAGAACATGAATGAGTATAGCAAGACACGCTTCGTAGGCGGAACCTCTTATTAGTAAGTAAGTAAGTAAGTAAGTGAATTTTCGTGAATTTCTATAGCGCTTTCGTTGAGCAGGTACCGTATAATGGCTGCTATGCATGCTCTGGGCTTACTGCAGCGTAGTGACGTCGGTACCCTGTTTCTGTTTCTGGTACGACCCCCGTACGCTGTCCGTCTGGTCGACGGTAGACTGCCGATGCCGGCACCCGGCCCCCGCGGCGGGTAGAAACACCTGGCGGAACGTCTTGCGGAACTGGGCGCTCATGCTGCAGTAGAGTATGAAGTTGGCCGAGCTGTTGATGAGCACGACTATGTCCCAGACGTCGCCCAGCGGAACGTAAACGTTCGCGAAGACGTACGAGTTGACACCGCTCAGCAGAGCCAGCACGCCGTGCGGGAATTCCGTGATGACGAACGTCAGCACGACCACGATCAGCATGAGGGTCGTACGGTCGTTTTCGGCCGCACGGTCCGACGTCGACCCCCGCCTGCTGCTGCCGCCGCCGCCGCTGCTGCCGCCCCCGGCCGACCGAAGACTGAGCCGTCGGCGAGTGGCTGCCTTCATCGCCCGTATCAGCAGCGAGCTGAGCAGGGTCAGGAGGATGCAGGGCGCCACCTTGAGCACGACCCCGAACAGCCAGAAGTTGAAGATCTTGTGCGATTCGGTGATGAAGTCGTTGTAGCGGAACCAGTAGCCGCCGTTCTCCAGCCGTACCCAGCGGTACTGGACGTAGTTCGGTACGCAGAAGAGTACGGTGATGACGAGCGTGACGGCGATCGTCTGCCTGGCGCGGTGCAGGTTGCAGAGGCGCGGACCGAGCAGGTGGTGGCAGACGACGATGTAGCGGAACAGGGCAAGCGCCACCGTCAGCCACATGGACACCGTGTGGCTGGTGATGATGAAGTAAGTATGAAACAGCATGTACATCACCCAGCCTGAAAGAAGCACAATCAAGACCTTTATGAAAGTCATAGATGATAAATAAATAAAAAAGTATATATGAGATAATAATAATAATAATAATAATAATAATAATAATAATAATAATAATAATAATAATAATAATAATAATAGTAATAATAATAATAGGCCCAAATAATAACAAATATAACTCCGGAAACTTAACTCAGTTGCCTTCCGCTTTGGAACTTTCAACAAAATAATGGTAATAATAACAACAATAATAATTATTATTATTCTAGTTATTATTATTATTAATCATTATAGTAATATTGCAATTAATAATTATTAATATAATAATAATAATTATTATTATAGTATAATAATAAGAATAATTATAATTATTATAGTAATAGTAATAGTGAAGATAACAATTTTAAAATAAATAATAACAAGGTTTAGAGTGGTTCAGTAGGGTCTGTCCTGTGTGAGAGCCACTATGTTTCACCAATCCATTATCTAACATTATGGCCTTGCTGTGTAATCTCATTCTTTGCCCTCTTGATCTACAGACTGCATGAACAGCGTTGATCAAAAGCCATTCTACCGTTTTGCACGCACATATGTTAGTAGAATTTCAATTGTTAACTACAATAAATCGCAAATAAACGATGATGCAACAATAGATTTCGTGGTCAGAGACAGTATAGCTCAGCCGTTATTTTAGGCAATTCACGTGCTTTCGACAGCTACTGGAAGCTTCATAAATTTCTCACGATCTCTTAAAATATTAATTTAAGAAAACAGCCGCTGATGTGAAAATTCGGCGGTTGAATCCATTTTGCATATTTTTTTAATTAATCGCCTCAGAATTTCGCCTAGAGAAAACAGAGTTTTTCCGTAATCATTACAGCTACGGCTACTGTACATAAGACCTATACAATTTACATGTAGTTTATGTGTATATATTATTCGTAAGATGACTCGTAATTTGCATCGATAGTTTCAAAGTTCGGGTGTGAGTTGTTTTTCAAGATCAGGCGAATAACGGAAATGAATTGCCCGAACAACAAAGCGCTTTGTGACAGAAAACATCAATTCAGACAACACTGTAAGCCTCTCTGTCTCTCTGTCTCTCTCTGCCTCTGTCTGTCTCTGTCTCTGTCTCTGCCTCTGTCTGTCTCTCTTTCTCTCTCTCACACACACACACTCTCAGTCTCTGTTTTTTTTTCTCTCTCTCTCTGACTCTCTCTCTCTCACTCTATCATAGACTCTGTCTCCATCTCTGACTCTGCCTCTGTCTGTCTTTCTCTCACACACTCTGTCTGTCTCTGTCTATTTATCTATCTCTGTCTTTGTCTCTGTTTCTCCGTCCCTGTCTCTGTCTCTCTGTATATGTCTCTCCCTGTCTCTGTCTCTGTCTGTCTCTCTGTCTCTGTCTCTCTGTCTGTCTGTCTCTGTCTGTCTCTGCCTGTCTGTCCGTCTGTCTCTGTGTGTCTCTCTCTCTCTCTCTCTCTCTCTCTTTCTCTATCCGTGCATTACCACGTAAAGCTTGATATATAATCTGAATAGAATAGCGTGAGATTTGGAAAGACACTATCTCCCTCCCGCCGCATAATAGAAATTGTCCGGTTTCTCAATGAGAAACGTCTCAGGCAATTTAAGGCAGGATAAAAATATTGACCACAAGGACTCTATCTTCTGCTTACGTCTCTCTTTTCCCCTTTAAGCTGTGTGGTCTCCGGTGACTACATGTATACAGTCATGCAGGAGCGTACTTACTGTACAAAAATGCAAGGCAGAGAAGCAAATTGATATAAAATAATAGAGCTCACAAATTAGCAGCAAGCTTGTTCGCTTGTTTTGGAGGCAGATTCGCAATCTACCCCCACCCCACCGGGCCACCGCCAGTGTTTAATCTAGGCCTTTTCCGGGGGGAGAATTGCCTTTTCCCTTCCGGAAATTTCAAATTCCCTCCCCCCGGAAATTTTGGAATACTACATGGACTAACAGCGGCCCCTAGCAGAATTCCCCCCGGATTTTTCAGTTTCCCCCTGGCTTTTTCAGTTTCTCCCCCCGGAGTCCAGGATTTAAGCGGCGTCGCCAGGGTTTCGGACTGGGGGGGAAGATCGACTTTTTCTGGTAAAAATGTCTCAGGAGAGTCAAAACGTCGCTTAACATATACAGTTATACACGTAGGCTCTTTGATCATACAATACTTTGATACCTACCCCGAAAATTTCTCAACGGTTTTGCGCAAATCCCACGACCAGTCCCGACCAGAATTGTGGGGTCGGCGGCGGACCCATCGTACCCTGCCCAGGAGTGACGCCAATAGTTTACTTTTACGTCAACAATGGCCTGAAATCCTGCAATCCATGAAATTTCCTATTTTTTGATTATTTGTAAAAAGTAAAATTATTGTTGATGTCGACTTCTCTTGACCCTCTCTTCCGCTGTCAACAACAGTCAAACTTCTTCCAAACCTCCTCCCCCTATTTTGCTGAGACGTAATTGATGGACAGCCCCCACTATAGAAGTAACTCTAGTCTTTAAAAAAGCGGACTACACTTTCCATCGATAAATAATCGCCGATGGACGTCGTCTTGTCCACAGATGGCAATGAAAACGTCTTTTAGATTTTCGCCAAGACTTCGTTCACATTTCCTGTTCGTCGTTAAGCATTCACAACGCGACCGGCCGCCGCCAGAGGGCCGGGACTCGACCTCTAGCGGGCGGAGGTTGGGGTGGTGGGGCGGGGGAGGGGAGGGGCGTCCGTTGCGACGGGTCGGGAGTCGACCACGACTGGTCGGGTCGAACTTCGGGTCGACCCGGAGAGACGGCATGACAATGCCGCCGCTGCGGTCTTTTCAAGTACGACTTGACGTAACGATAGCGAGATAACGTGTAACGTCAGCGGACGCGTCGGTTAAACATGATGGATGATGCGTTTCGAATGTTACGGATCCGACTTATTCGTCGATCCCAGATGCCGGAGGAAAAATTTCGCTTCATCACGTCATCTCGACCCTCCTCCTCCTCCTCCTCCTCCCAGTGGCTTAGCGAGAGGTCGAGGTGGGGGGGGGGAGTTAGCCGCCCCCGGGCGTAGATTTGGGCAGTGGCGGCTCTAGGGTTTGGCAAGTGGGGGGCCGTTGGGGTGGCAACTTCTAATCATGGGGGGCCAACCATTTGTTGTCAAATGTAAGTAGCAAAGTAGCATTAAGTATAGGATCCTAACTGGGGGGCCACTGGGGGACAGGCACTCAATAGGGGGCACACCCCCCCCCCTCTTGAGCCCCGGTGGAGCCGCCACTGGATTTGGGGAGGGGTGCCAAAATCGGATTTTTGGGTTAGCAAAAATATTGATACGCGACGACCTTCTTTTTTGCTCGTCAGGTTGAGGTTGGGCGCCATCGGTACACCTTGCCCCCGGGCGCCGGGTACCCTCGCTACGCCACTGCTGTCTCCTCCATAGTTTCTGTCCACAACCTGACTCAATGGATTTGACAACGGAAGAACTACGAGCAAAATCCGGATCGACCGTCGCTAAAATGGCGCCACAGAAGTTCGTTAATAACAATAAGGGGGCCGTCCATAAATGACGTCACGCGATTTTGGCAGTCCCGCCCCACCCGTTCCCCCTTGTTACACGTCGTCACAACAAGTCAGACCCCCTCAATTATGACGTCACTAGGGCCGTTAATTAATTAAACCTCCACGTAATCTTTATAATGTCAAAATTAATGTTTCAAAGTACTTTGTTCTCGAATAAAGCGGGTATTTCAATGAATTCGCTTGAAAATATTCAATGTAATATTATTATTATAGTTAAATTGACATTCAGACACGCTTCAAATTCTTTTTAAAATGAAATAATATAATAATTATAATTATTATAAGTGTAAAATACGTTCAACTTTGTATTTTCATACCATTGCTGTGTTAATAACAATATTTAGTATTATGTGACGTCACGTATCTGGAAACCCCTCTCCTTGTCGTCACATATACATCATCATAAATGTTTGAACCCTCACTCCTATAAGTATGTGACGTCACTTATGGACAGCCCCTAATAATAATAATAATAATAATAATAATAATAATAATAATAATAATAATAATAATAATAATAATAATAATAATAATAATAATAATAATAATAATAATAGCATCCTCTAACAATATTCGCAGTTTTTATTTGGAAATCGGTTTTTGGAATATAAAAATGGAATTATGGAAGTAATAGGCAAATGGAAAAACGGAAAACCGCGTAACTAATCAGGGAAATGGAGAAGCTTTTAAATAATTAGGAGGCGCTCATCTTACGATATGTAGTCGGCTAAAAACAAGCACACACAAATACACACGTGTATATATATATATATATATATATATATATATATATATATATATATGCATGCAGGGAGAGAGAGAGCCACTAGATTATCCATTAGTATCCCACTTAGTCGACGAGGGTGATGATTACGACGATAGCGAAAACGACGAAGGTGATGATGATGTTGATGATGATGATGGTGATGATGATGAACGTTTTAGTCTGAGGAGGTGAGGGTTATTTGACGAGTCACTTGGTGGCATTTTTGTGCTGTCAAGCAATAATTCTTTTTTGCGCAGAACTGAATTGGATTCTTTCTCTTCTCTCAGTCTACATGCAGGGTGGCGCAAAAAAACCGTACTAGCCACATTTAGGTTTGCATTTAATATAACCCGGTTTTTGCGCCACCCTGTAGTCTCGTCCTCGTTTCTTGTACATTGAAACACCACCGCCTCTGATAATACACGATAATTTTTAAAAAAAACTTGCGACATAGGCTATTTAGGGCAGTGGCGGCTCTAGGATTTGGCAAGTGGGGGCCGTTGGGGGCAACTTCTAATCATGGGGGCCAACCATTTGTTGTTTTATGTATGTAGCATTAAGTATAGGGTCCCAACTGGGGCCACACGATAATTTTTTAAAAAACCGGTGGAGCCGCCACTGATTTAGGGGCCCAGAAATTAATATTAGCGTCGGGTCCCCCAACTAATCGCCCGCCCAATTTACAAATGCGGGGAGGATCATAAATTTGACGGACGCTATTATCTGTTACATCGAATTTCCGAGAATGCTGTCCATTTAATGCATACTTAGATTAATTACCAATATCCCGCCCTGCGTTTCGAGCGCTCAATTGGATCCCAGTTAACGGTAGATGAAGTATAGAGTATGGTCACGTACTACATGGAAGAGAACATCGATGAGGAGAGATATGGAAGGAAATAGTAATAGTAGTAGTAGCAACTACTACTACTACTACTACTACTACTACTACTACTACTACTACTACTACTACTACTACTACTACTACTACTACTACTACTACCACTACCACTACTACTACTGCTGCCACTACTACAACTACCACTACTACCACTACCACTACTGCTGCTGCTGCCACTGCCACCACCACTACCACCACTGCTGCTGCTACTACCACCACCACCACCACCACCACCACCACTGCCACTACTGCTGCTACTACCACAACTACTACCACTACTACTACTACTACTACTACTACTACTACTACTACTACTACTACTACTACTACTACTACTACTACTACTACTAATAATAATAATAATAACAGGGTTTAGAGTGGTTCAGTAGGATCTGCCCTGTGTGAGAACCACTATGTTCCACCCATCCATTCATTCACATTACGGCGTGTTTTTCTGTATAATCTCATTCTTTGTCCTCTTGTCTTCTGATAGGCTTGTCCCTGTATTCCCCTTCTTTGTTTTATTGTCTTCGTGTCTACGGAGATAACAGTAAAACCCTGCCCCCGTATAGGCCTATACGTCGTCATAAATGCCTCATTCATCTCTCTCTCTCTCTCTCTCTCTCTCTCTCTCTCTCTCTCTCTCTCTCTCTCTCTCTCTCTCTCTCTACTCTTCAGCGGTGCTCTCTTTACTTGCCTCTGGAGTGCCTGAGCGACTCATCGGGCGCCGATATGCAGTGAAAGTAAACGGCGTACGGCAGATAGGAGGCCATGGTCAGCATGTCGGCCGAAGCGAGCGCCGTCAGCAGACAATTCGTCGGCGTTTTCATGCTCTTCCTCGTCAGGACAGCGATGTTCGTGACGTTGGCGGCGATGCCGAACACGCAGACGGCGATGCTGACGTAGCCGTGCACGCCCTCGTACCACCCGCTGAAGACCGCCAGGCAGGAGAGGCCCCCCGCATGGGGGTCCCCGGCGGTCGTCTCCCGCCGTCGAAACCGGGTCCAGTCGACGAGAGGTCGTCGAGCGGGTCGCGAGTAGCCGAGTCGTTCGGAGCGCGATGACTATTGCGTGACGCCGACGTCACGCTTGACGCCGTGACGAATGACGTCGTCGTCACGTCGAGGGTTGTCATCGTGGCGTCATTACGTGGCAGACACAGTTGAGGATTTTTGAGTACAGTAGAACTTCGTTATAACGGACTCGATTATGTTGCGCTACCGTATTAGGTGGTATTGGATCCAACGTACCTCGGATATAACGTACTCAATTTTACAGACCCGCCAAGAACGTTATAACGAAGTTTTACTGTAATTCAAACAGCCTTCCTGGTGATATAATTTCCTTGAGTATTGACCAGCATCACAACGGCGTTTCTGAAGAAAAACATTTGTACATGTCTTCAAATTCAACAACGTTTGCTGTTTTTAATATTGAACTTTCTAAAACGATCAATCTAAAAGCTGTTCTTCACTAAATCATCCGGAAGTAATCCCCAAAATCCGATTAATACGTGAAGCGCAATCTAACGACACGTTTTTCAATGCGTTCCTAATTCACCTTCTCCGTTACGGCGTGCAACTAAAATACTCGTTCAAAGCACACTGAAAGTTGATTAGTAGTAGTTTTCACAGAAGAAGAAAAAAATCGATACTGCAAAGATTCTTCCCCGGATAATTCGTTCCGCTGTCTCTGCGGATACTTATCTGTAGTATTCGAGCGAGCGCCATGTCTGAATTTTCAGTCGAATCGAGACTGAACAGAGAAAAATATCCGCGAATCTATCATCCTCTCTGTCCGAACCGTCTAAATGCCGACTTATTCTGCGCCTTCAATCCGCCTCGGATGGCGCTTTCGGGTGGACATATTCCAGCGTCTTCTGGCGCTCGGGGTTCGCCAGCGGCTTTACTTATGCGAGCGAGCGTGCGAGCGACGCCTAGCGACGAGAACGAGGCTTCAACTGGAAGCGAGGCTGCTGCTGCTGCTTAACAGCTGGCGGTGAAGAAGGCTCTTGACCGGAGGAGTCAGTCGATTCCTCCCTCCTTCAGCCGCCGTTTCTACTACGGACTCCTTCTCCATCGTCTTCCTTCTTCTTCTACTTCTTACTTTCTTCTTTTCTTTTTTTCTTCGTCGTCATCTTCTTCTTGCTACTACTTCTTTCTTGTTTTTTCGTCTTTCTTCTGCTTCTTTTTTCTACTTCTTTCTTCCTCTTACATTCTTCTTCTCTCTTCCTACTACTACTACTACTACTACTACTACCACTACTACTACTACCACTACTACACCACTACCACCACTGCACCACTACCACTACCACTACCACCACCACCACCACTACCACCACCACTGCACCCACCACCACTACCACCACCACCACCACCACCACCACCACCACCACCACCACCACCACCACCACCACCACCACCACCACCACCACCACCACCACCACCACCACCACTACCACCATTATTATTATTATTATTATTATTATTATTATTATCATTACTACCACTACTGCTCATCACTACTACTACTACTACTACTATTATTATTATCACTACTACTACTACTATTATTATTATCACTACTACTACTACTACTATTATTATTATTATTATTATTACTCACTACTACTACTATTATCACTACTACTACTACTACTACTATTATTATCACTACTACTACTACTACTACTACTATTATTATTATTATTATTACTACTACTAGACTACTACTACTCTACTGCTACTACTTATTTTGGAACCTAGCGTACAGAAATAGGGGAAAGTGAGGCAAGAGGTCTTAACTGTTTCTGAGTAAGCCAATGAGTTCGCAAAATGCCACATGCTTGTATGCGCGTGTGGCCAATAGCAGTGGAATCAGCTGTTAGCGGATTTACGGCGTAGTAACTATAGTGCGTGGCTGACATGTTGAACATTTTTACATCCAGTTTCTAGCAGATAAACTAATTCCGCGTTGCAATGCTGCTACTGCTGCCGCCGCTACGATCGGCCGTAAGTGAAAGGCTACGCTGCGTAAGTAAGTTTACAGTATTACGCATCGTGTGTATAAGAGGATCTGCTTTTAGGACATCGGTTGTATCCACCGTGTAAGTGAGAACACGGCGTGTCGTAGAGAGCCGACGAGAGAAGAGACGCTTCTGATATCAATTTGGCGTCGTATCTCTGGCTAAAGAAGAGCCGTTGCTAGGTAGACCGTACATGTCGGCTGCAAATATCGTCTGCCTCGCGCAATTATTGTAGAAAATTTGAAGGTTCTCGCAAACGGCGACAAGATGGGACAAGATGAAGAAGAAGAAGAAGAACAAGAACAAGAAGAACAAGAAGAGAAGGAAAGAAGAATTATTAGCCATTTTCCTCGTATTCGTCTATATCGCTTTTGATTAAGATTTTTCGGAGAGTGGTAATTTTGATTGCATCTTTGAAATCCTATCTATTGTTTTACGGACAAACGTCACGTCGCATGAAAACGAAGAAACTTAATACAAACACATACAGTACACACACAGGCTTTGTGTTGAATTGCCTGAGTCTGTGTCCATTATGCCCCGCCTTTCCCTATCTTATCGGCTGCGATGAAGCTAACAGCTTGGAATATATGTTTAGCGTTGAAATATTTTCCTCTATGCAGCAACACAAATACGATACATGATCGCTTTTTAAAATCAGCCGTGGCAAAACGCAAGGTCAAGGCATAATAGATAATAATAATAATACATAATACATGCATTACTTATCAATTACGAATAAAGAGTTTTTGGAAATCAAAATTATTTTTACATTTACGTCCTATATATACAAGTAAAAATCTTATAATAAAGTTATTATCAGTCAAATTAATTATTGATCCAATGGGGAATGTCCAGGTTGTGTCCTCGAGGCCTAGGGTTGTAGTTCTGTTGAAAAATTGCTTTAGGTGGAAGGAATTTCCGAGGGATTTGCGTGGAATAAATTGTGGTTTAGCTGATTTGCCATGCAATATAAAACCTGCAAAAGATCTACTATTTAGCAGGCGTCAAACACCGTGTGAACCGCTGTTTTGACAGCAAACCATCTATCAGCAATAGACAACATCCGTAGGCGATTAGGATAAATAGATAGATACCAGCATGTTTCTTCTCTGTGCCGGCGCTATATAAATAGCCTGGCGAGAAAATCAGTGGAGAAATAGGTCGCAAACTTCTTATAGGCTTCTGAAAACAATGTTGGCTTCCGACGGCGCAAATGCCACAAGGGAAAGAATGATGAAAATGCAAAATTTAACTCCCTCCCAAAATTGCTGCATGATAATTGGGAAGAATAGATAATATGTGGCCTTTATTATTATTATTATTATTATTATTATTATTATTATTATTATTATTATTATTATTATTATTATTATTATTATTAATTTATTTCTTCCGATATAATTAATATTATACATTTCTTCCGCGTCAAGAGAAAATGGTTGATAAAAATATAAGATATAAGATGTGAAATAGAAAACCAAATTATCTTTACCGCGCGATTTATTTTAGATTAACGATAGCTCCTTATGTCTGTATTACGCCCATCTGTTATTATTGTGGGGGCATTTATTTCATGGAAGGACGGACCCTAACCTCAGGAAATTTCGGCGGCGAGGAGCCGATCCCCTGATCATCAGTCCAGCTACATGGGGATGGAGTGGGGGTTGGGGGAGTGGGGGTGTTGGAGATACTGTAGTAATGGGGTGAACATTTTTTCTACACGCCGGTCGGCAAAACCAATTCTGCTGACCCCAGTCGGCATTAAGAAAGGCTCTAAGACAACGCACAGGGGTCAATGACTATGTGATGGGGTGGTGGGGTGGGAGGGGTGGGAGTGGGGTTGGGGACGGGCACAACGGAAGCGAGGTGGAATTATAATGCCCACATCAAGCGGGCTGATAGCGACGTAAAACACAATAAGATTGTCCCTTGTGTCCTCAAAGCAGCAGCACAGCCAAGGAGAAGGACAAAGGACAAGGAATACGAAGGCCTGTGTAAAGAGCGAGGCTACGATAACGACACCCGTCATCATTCTTCGTCTTCCTCTGCCTCTCAATCGTAGTCATCATCATCATCATCATCATCATCATTATCATCGTGGGACATTGTGATGCCATCGTAATCAAATTAATATATATGCAGTATAGTATATGTGTTGAAAAGAGTTGGCCTACATCACCCAAGCCTATAGTCACAGTACTGAAGTACTGAAGTACTGAAGTACCGAAGTACCGAAATTGAAAACGACAGTACTGTGATTAGGTCAACTACGGATTTTATGCGCTGTCAACGAATAAAATGCACTTAGAATGCGAAGTGGCATAATTATGACATACAGTAATACGAAGAGAAGCCCAGTCTTCTACTTCGTACTTACAGTGTACGAAATGGTTTGGATATCGGAAGAACCTTCGATAGGGAGATGACATTTCAAACCAGACGCAACTGAAGGCATGAGCGCCCCACGCATTAGGGCAAGAGGGGCACTTGCCCCCCTTGGAAAATGCAAATACCAACATTTCGTAGTGAAATTTGAAAACCTTGCTAAAATATTAACCGTGACCATTGTGTTAAAATGTGTTTTGCCCCCCTGGAAAAATTTCTGTGGGAGCCCACCATGACTGAAGGCGTTTTAAAACATGTGGCTTCGATTATAGAAAAAAGCCAGAAATTTATATATGCAGTGTTTATATATGTATATATATATCCCCAAAGATATATATATATATATATATATATATATATATATATATATATATATATATATGATTCGAAGGGAAATAAATGCAGTTAAAAGAGAGCAGGACGTAGACAACGAAAATGAAATTACCTCTTAGCTTTACTAAAAAAAAACCAGACAAAACGTAAATTATAACCCTGGAAGGAAGTGGATCTTATTAGATCAGAGTGAAAGATTCGATATTAATAACTACAGTAGTGCCTCGTGAAAAAACCTGCTGCATCTTATTGCAGCCTTTGCAATTGCGTCGGTATATGCTGCAGTGAGCTCGGCGGATAATTGAACGTATAACTCTAGATATACAGATAGTCGGACAGGAAGCAGGAAAATTTGGGGGGAGAAATGGTTGATAAGATACCGCGTGGGAAGCATTATGGCTTATCAATTAGTGTAACAAACGTAGGTAGCATCAATGCCAGCAACAATACGGTCGAATCAGAGATATCCATGGGTTGGGTTCAGTCCATGGGTTGTATTGGGTTGGGTCAGACTTTTCCATATTAATGGTGGGTTGGGTAATTTGGGTTGGGTCAGAAAATAAGTCATGGTTTAAGAAACTGCAATGTACTATACAGTGGGTTGGGTTGGGTCAAGTAAACCTATTATCGGCATGGGTTGGGTTGGAGATTTGATGGGTTGCGTTGGATTGGGTTCTAGAAATGGACCCACGGACATCTCTGGGTCGAAAAAATACAGCGTGTAATTGTGTTTCTATTGCACATATTGTGTCGGTGATAGTGGCAGAGAAAGACGATTGCCTATAGGAAAAGCGGTAGACAGGAGTCACAGGACGGAATGAATGAAGGTTGGAAGGAAGAAATGGATAGAGACGATGGACAATTGGAAAAGAGACAACGAGGGAAAGAAGAAGAAGAAGAAGAAGTTTCTTCTTCTTCCAGTGCCAACAGCTGCCTGACGTCACATTGACAAACTCATCCGTAGCAACATTACGTTACCTAAGTTGCGATTATGGTATTAACTCAAACACTTACGCGAATGAGTCCTATCTTCGACGGCAATTGAGTATACAAGAGATTCGTCTTTAAAATAAAAACAGCACAACGTAAGGGCTTTGTTTGCTCTAGGAACGATCGAAGGTCACTGGCTCGGATGCATGCCAGAGGGATATAGGCTAGCGCTGACTGTTGATTCGGTCTAATCGCTGTAAGCAATTGGGATAATTCTTTCAGAGCGCTAACTTAAATGATGGCTGTCAGAAATTTCCTCGCAGAAACGTTTGAATACACTCGTATGTTTCGAAACTTCTATATATCAGCACGCTATGAATAGCAATTGGTCGACCTAATAATGACGAAATGGTCGGGAATTATTCCGCATCCGCTTCTCTCCGACCCCGACCCAGACCCGATAAACTTTGGTCGACGGCCATCTTGTTATTCGTCTAATACGATTTTACGACCCTAAGTGGCAAGCCATTGCATGGGCGTCATTGGGGGATCTCTTGGGGATCTTACTTATATACGAAGACAGTCGATCGTAGACAGTAATATGGTCGGCTCTATAAGTGGGTCATTCTCGACAACTGGGTCAAGTAAATAAAATCTAATGACCGCTTCTCGCTTCCGGTCTAGTTACGTCGTTGCTATGGTTGGGGCCGCTGGCCCTCCCCGTTTGGTCGTTCAAGGGTTAATAATAATACAATAATTGCGAATTGAAAATCTTGACATTGAAAATTTGACGGTACAGGCCTAAGCATCGGTTTTGCTTGACTCTTTGTGCACGGTCAGTGATAACAGATGGAACATGGTCCACTTAACAGCACAAGGACCGACACACACACACACACACGCACACATGCATGCATACATACACGCACCATGAGTATCCAATAAGGATAAAGATGGGTGTTCATGGCGCCATTCATAATTGGATAAGCATCTAGGAAATAAACTATACGTCACGGAGTAGGCTATTAAGGTCGGCGGAATTTATCTGAGACCTTTTGTAGATTTTCTTGGCTTCCATTCACTCCCCCCCGCTTTACCACCGATGAAAATCTGGACTAAAAGCAACAGTTTTATACTAAAAAAATTTACAATGTCCGCTAAGAAAACTTTGGGGCTGTCACCCCCACCCCACCCACCCTCCACCACCACCACCCTCAACAGAACTCCACCCCGGTCTCTTCGTGGTCGATCCACTCTTCGATAGATCTACGGTCATCGCGGGGACGATTTTAATCAGCCATCAGCCCCTCGGGCCTCAATATCTTTCGGACATATTTCCATATTTACGTACACATATACAGACGCCTGACCTCTGTGTGTGTGTGTGTGTGTGTGTGTGTGTTCATAATGCGTGAAATTGAGAAGACGAGCATACATCTACGTTATTGCGTCAGCGCTGCTACGAATAATCCTATTTATAGATCAGGGGTCGGCAACCTACGGCCCGCGGGCCTCATCCGACCCACCAGTGAGTTTAATCCGGCCTTCCGGCCCTCGCAGTTTTAATGGTGAAAAGGTCATAACCCCTTTTAATTAAAGTATCACAAAAAGGTCATCACTAATAATTTCGCGCACTTGATATGTATATATTTTTTGTGAGAACTTCTGAACTTTTTCCAGCGCAGAACTTTCTAAAAAACACAAACCTTAAAACTTTTTGGGGCCCGTCAAAAAATTATTTAATTACATGGCCGTCGGAAAGAAATTTTTTAGTTAGGCCTACGTGGCCCTCGGACAGACACTGCCATAGCAAGTTTTCCCTTGCTGTGCACAAGGTTGCCGATCCCTGTTATAGATGGTGGAGTAGCGGTAAGATTCTTGACTCGCAACCCGAGGGTAGCGGGTTCGAATCTGACCATAGCCACTGCGCAGCGTCCTTGGGAAAGTTGTTTAGCCCTTAAGAGCTAAGCACTTAACATTCTTCACTTTGTGAATGACTTAACGTCCGTTAACAACCATATAATAATAATAATAATAATAATAATAATAATAATAATAATAATAATAATAATAATAATAATAACGAAGGTCTCCACTTCTTGAAGGGAATAGGCAGTATCCTAACACGACAATCTGGAGATGAAAGAGAGACATCCTTTCTCCTACAACGAATATCCGTGACACTCCAGAGATTTAACGCTGTCGCCTTCCGTGGAACTTCATAATAATAATAATAATAATAATAATAATAATAATAATAATAATAATAATAATAATAATAATAATAATAGGCTTTGTTAGCCTGTGTGAAGACCACTGTTAATCAATTCTCGTTTATAATAATAATAATAATAATAATAATAATAATAATAATAATAATAATAATAATAATAATAATAATAATTCCTGACAAATGTTTCTCAATTCTGATGTTGAGAGGCACTGAAGAGTTATTTTACCATAGATAAAAGCTAGCAAAATTATAATTTAGAGATATAATAATAATAATAATAATAATAATAATAATAATAATAATAATAATAATCTGATGTAGAAATGTGGGAATAAAAATCGAGACCAGTTCATGTTGAGTGTCAGTTATTTTTTTCCAGATTTCTAGAAATTTCTAAAGCTGCAGTTCTGAATGGTCTAGTAATCTTGATCGCTGATTTTTCTGCGATGTCACATGGCATTGAGTGGTCCGTATAAGTTATGCGACGTTTGCCGTCCGTCCGTACGCCGTGAGTTTTCCATGTAATGATCCGAATTCTCTTATCGTCCCGGCCAGTCTAGCTATTTATAGCGTTAAGTCTGTCGGTTCAAAGGAACGGATCGTACATCTCGGGTTTTGCAGTCTGTCCGCGCCATGCAAGACTCACGTACGCTCTCAATGGACAGTCTGATTTATCGAACATATATATATTGGGCTTCAAATTCACTGTATTGGGCTTCAAATTCAGTCGTCAGTAGCAACGAAGAATCGCCAATTGATGCAGGGATTCGATGTAGTGGCGGTTCCAGGATTTCTTGTTGGGGTGGGGATGAAATGAATTCATAGGAAGTTGATGGAGGGGGAGACGAAAACCGATGGAAAAAATCAATAAACTTTGCCGAAAAAGGCCGACAAAAGGGAATTCCCCCCCCCCTTATTTTACTACACCTTAACCGAAAAATAAGCTGACAAGCAAAATAGGTCATCCACGGTTTTCCCCGTAGTTTTACTAGACTTTTATCCAAAAATAAGCTTCACAAGCAAAAAAATTCCGGGGATTCATCCCTCACTTATCCCCCACGTAGAACCGCCCCTGATTCTGTGTAAGATGTCGTTGGAAATAAAGCATTGCTACGTCAATTGCACAGCAGATACTGGGGATGGGGGTGGGGGGAAAGGAGGCTTTCTTCCACTCTCCATATCCGGAGGGCGAATCGGTAGAATTAGTGAAATAGCAGCAATCTAGATTGCCTTCCTATATTGTTAGGTTAGTTGATCCCACGTTTTTAATTCCGACTTTCCGCGGGGCAATTTCCAACATTCCGTCTCGTTAATAATGCGATTTGCATTTTTGAGTAATCATGTCTTCCTTCCTATAGAAACTTGAACGATAGGTTTGCCAGAGGACATCTCACTTGGTAAGACACTGCAAAAGATTTCATTAAATATTAAATATTACATGATACACGACGGGTAACTGAATACTGGTTGGATGTACGTGTACATTGATATCGAAGATTGTATTAGCTATATCGAAAATTGAATAGGTTTCTTTGAATTATTAAGCAATCGTTGCACTCTTGATAAAATATTCCGGGCGGTGACATGAAAAATTGAAAATCGGGGGAGGGGGCAATGCGGCCCCACCACATTTTATTCACAACGGGAGATCTCCCGCCCGCGGCATCATCTGCTTTCCGCGGTCTTCTGCAGATAATCACACCGACTTCCCTGAATCTCCCTCCCCGCCCGATAAAACGCACCACCGCCTCATTCCTGCACAACCCCACCCACCCCCGGCAACATAAACCGCTGCCAAATCATCGCTCTCTGCTTCTTTCCCGCGTCACTCCTCGCCATCGTCTGCCTCAGTCTCGTTGTCTGTCTGGATCTTTGTCGTCGTCTGTCTCGGTGACGTCACGTTGACGTCACAGTGCGTCTTTGTGACGTCCGTCTGAGTTTAATCGGCGTCATAAAATCCCGCTGATGGCAAAATGATTGTCTTCTGGCTTTGTCGGAACGTATCGTCGGGCAGCTGATCCCACGGTATTCTCCGCAGATCAACAGTAACAATTTCCTTTTTATGTAGCCGCATAAATAACACATACACGGGGTGCATTGCACATAATGTGTGTGTGTGTACAACCGCACATTGTACACGCATCACGGTAAAAGATATTGTGAAGAAATTCGATGGAATTGGGAAAGAAATGAAGAAGAAAGAAAAAGGCAAAAAAAGTTTTTAGCGCTTTCACAAATTCCTCGCCTAAAAATAATAAATTTTTGGAAACTCATCTAAAAGTTGCATTTATTATATATACAGTAGAACTTCGTTATAACGGACTCGGTTATAACGCATAGTCGGTTATAATGTACCGCAATGTACCGTCCCGTGTGATGCGCTACCGTTTTGGTTGGCAATGGATAGAAGTTAGATGCGCTCAGATTTACATAATAATAATAATAATAATAATAATAATAATAATAATAATAATAATAATAATAATAATAATAATAATAATAATAATAATAATAATAATAATAATAATGATAATGATAATGATAATGTGATTTAAGTGGATTAGGAGGTTAATTAAGCCAAGAATTGGATTGCAATTAATCCCAAGATAATCGATAAACCAGGAAAGTTTCTGAATATTGTTTCAACTATAATAAATATAATGAATATTTTCAAAAGAAGCACTAATTTTGATATTCGAAAGACAAGATGACCGGGGAGGGATTAACGCTTTATGACGTCATATTTGAGGGCTCTGACCTTTTGTGACGACGTGTGACTAAGGGGAGAGGGGTAAAAAACTGCCAAAACTGCGCGACGTCATTTATGGATGGCCCCTTGTATCTAGTTCAATCTGAGTCTAATTCTAGCAAATTGTGAGGCGTTATCTTTCGCTTTCTGGACGAATTCGATAATTAAAATCTCCGTAGGAGCAGAAGAACGCCAGTTGTCACCCGCGACGATCACTTCTCCAGGAGACGGGCGAGAAATCATTATCGGGAATATAGCGCGAGAATTGACGCCAGCAAAAGGTCGGGATTGACAGATGAGGTCACTCCTGCCGACACGTATATATACGTCGGCGTCAACCGAGTGGGAAGAGATGACGACGACGACGACGACGATGATGATGATGATGACGATGATGATGATGATGATGATGACGATGACGATGATGATGATGATGACGATGATGATGATGATGATGACGACGATGATGATGATGACGATGATGATGATGATGACGATGACGATGATGATGATGATGATGATGATGATGCTTTATCATGAATGTCATTCTTCTCCTGAAATCGTAATTAAAATCATCGTCGCTCGAACGATATCGCCATCGCGTCCTTACTTACTGTTGCGACATCGAGACAATTATAACGTACTATGTCTGTGAAAATACGGTATGCCCAGTGGCGGTTCTACGTGGGGAGGATGAGTGGGGATGCATCCCCCACCGGACTTGTGAAGCCTTTTTTGGGTAAAAGTCCAGTAAAACTACGGGGAAAACTACGGATGACCATTTTTGCTTGTCAACCTATTTTTCGGTAAAAGTGTAATAAAATTAGGGGAAAATTTCCCTGTTGTCAACCTTTTCGGCAACGTTTATTGATAACTTCCCATGAATTCATTTCATCCTCTCCCACCAAGAAATCCTAGAACCGCCACTGGGTATGCCACTAGCAGTGGCGTAGCTGGGGTAGAGGAGGCGGGGGATGCCGTGGGGGCGTCCACTTGAAGAGGGTGTGCCACAAAGCCACTGTGATCTTACTTTCTCTCTTAGCGCAGAAACTGAGAAGACCGACTTTGAGCAAGCACGTCATAGGCCAGTTCAAATCAGTAAAAAAAGCAAGAAAAGTGCATCTGTAGTTTCAATCTTGCGTCAATGTAATGTCATGATTTTCTACATTAAAGATTTGTTGACTTGATAATTTAATTTTCTGCCCCCTCCCCGACCAGCCATTGGCGCCAAATACATTAGGTACGCCCCTGGGTCCTAGTGCTGCTGAAACAAGAGAACCCCTAAACGTATACGCACCCAAAATCAGGGTTATTTCTAGGATTATCAATTTGGGGTGTCGGTCTCAAATTGGGAGCGTTGGAGGGTGTTAGAAGTGCATTTCAGGCTCGGATTGGGGATTGTTATTTTTGGGGTGTCTATATCTCAAATTGGGGTGTTGGAGGGTGTTAGGGGGGCGTAAAAATATCCCTGCCCAAAATACATAGCGTCCACGGATTGAAATCTGACTATTAACCAGCTCACTAGGCAGTGGACCTCCATGCCAAATGAAAATAGACTTTTAAGTCTAGCAACACATAATACGATCCGAAACTGTTGTATGGGATCACCTCAGTGAAGAATTGAGGAGGGGTAATTTTCCGACGGAGGAGGGGTACAGACCCAAGAATTTACATCTGGAAATCAATATTGCCTCGCGCTTCGGTGGAAACTTTTCTATTTTTCTGCACCGAAACGGAAAGGGTCTTCAAAGACGTTTCGTTGAAAAATTGATTGACGCGCGAAAGCGTCAAATTACTGGCGTCATAGAGCTGACGCTGGATCGCCCCTACATAATGGATATCTCTGACGAGATATGCGACGCATTTGTAAGAGCTTCCAGTCGAGTCTCCAGTTCTTAAGTGAATAATCAAAGCAATGAAAAACGGCTTTCTTTAAGAACGACAGAGAAGGCAGAAAGCCAAAACTGTCTTTCGTTTTCTTTTCACGCGTTCCTTTCATTTTCGTTATCGCAGTGAAACCATCATCTGGGAAATTCACGAACAGTCAAAAGAGATGAAAAGGTTTTGGTCCACCCCACTGGCAATAGAAACTTCCCGCGACAGTGTTAGGGGTTGTAAAGATGTGTGCCTGTCTTCGTCATAAATATAACCTCTCTTAGTTTTGCCGCCTGCCTATCTTATCGCTTCTGTGACCAGTGGCGTAGCCAGGATTTCCGGAAGGATGGCGGGGGTTGGTTTTGACCGTGACCAACTTCGAAAAATCTTGACAAGCAAAAAGTCATCCTCATCTTTCCTTCCTCGCGTCACCTCTTGCTTACACCGTTACATTCTATAGCCAAGGAGGGTTTCACCCCCAAAATCGCGTCCCAAAAAATGTATAGAAACTCATTTTTTAAAATTTTCGGCAGCCAAGGGGGCTTGACCCCAATTCCCCTTGGCTATGCCACTGTCTGTGACAGTGCAGTTTTTAACTCATATCCTCAATATTTCCGCTCCAATGCTACCTTTTTTCCAAGATCTACACAGCCATGCCTTCCTATGGATATCTCCTTTTGATTTCATGATTTTCTTTGATGTTTCACCGTCGCGATAGATTTATTTGCAAGCATTTCCGTAAAGAACCAAAACACTTTTCATTGTGAAAACTGCACGCGAGGACAAGAAAATTGCTTGGATTGATTGCTGGCGAGCAACCAGCACGGAACATATACTACTGTACTGCATACGCAAATACTTGATAATAGACCTGTGGTTTCGAGGCGCCCTGAGCAAACTAGGTGAACCAGTATGTGTGTCGCAGTTTGTGTTTGTGTATGTGTATGTGTGCGCGTCTGTGGATAAAAACAAGGTTTAAATTAAATAAACGTTCTTTCTAATAGGGGCTCGTCCACAAATGACGTAACGCGCCTAGGAGGGAGGGGGAGGGGGTCCGGGCATTTGTTACGAAGTGTGACGAGGGGGGAGGGGGTTCCGCAAATGTGACGTAACGCAACACAATTTTTTAAAGTGACGACCTTTTTGCTTGTCAGGGTATTTGAAGAGGGAAAAATGCAAGGATGACCTTTTTTGCTTGTCAGTATGTCTGGAGAGGGAAAAATAGAAGGATGAATTACCTTTTTTTGCTTGTCGATACTTTTCGGAAGGCGAAAGAGGGTCGGCCCTTTGTTACGTCATACTTTAGGGGGATCTGACTTTCGTTACGTCGCGTTACGTAAGAGGGAGGGGTCAAAAAGTGCCAAAATCGTGTTACGTCATTTATGGACGACCCCTAAGTAGACTGCTCTTCCGACTTAAAAATTTCCCCCCCAAACAGTTTTTGCTAATTTTTCGCTTTCCATATCATCTGGGTTATTTCTAGGATTGTCAATTTGGGGGGGGGGGTGTCGGTTCATTCTTGGAGTGTTGTTCCCTGGTGAAAAATGACTGCCAAGCAAAAAAGGTCATCCCTGCTCATATATTGGGGGTGTGGGTCTCAAAAAAGGCCATCCCTAGGTCACATTGGGGCAAATTGGGGGAGTGTCGTACTCACAAAAGGTCATCTCTGGCTCAGATTGGGAGGAGTGTCGGTCTCAAATAAGGGGTGTTGGGGGAGAGGGTTAGGGGGTGTAAAATATCTCTGCATATCATCAACCCCGATTATTTAAAAAAACCAGTCAGTAGTTTGATATCGGGGTGCCTTAAGGTCCACACGCCGTTTCGTTCTACTTCTGACCTAAAGTAAAAGTAAAACTCTCGTAAACTTCTACAGCGCCCTGGAAAGTAGTACAGTAGTTAGTAGCTGCTTATTCTTATGCGCTTAATCTTTCCTGGGATAGCTATAGACAAAGTGGCTTGTTGGTCGGGCAAAGGAGGTCAGTAGACCAGACTATTCTGATTGACCGAACGAATGGCTTGGAATTGTATGCTAATTGTATGCTAGCGAGCGACGGAAACACGGGAAATAGCGAAAAAGATATATATATATATATAATATATATATATATATATATATATATATATATATATATATCAGAAGCGGTTCGTTCTGTTTTGCAATGCTTTAGCGAAACTCGGCACGTCTCAGTCTCATTTCGAAGCAGCTGAGCATGTACGCCTTCTCATTCGACATTGACAATCCAACGTCGAAACGAGCCATCGTGTGGCTCTAAACAAGCCACTGTATGGCTTCAAAAAATATAATGACACTAAACTAGGGGCTAAGAAATACAATCGTTCCTTTCAAAACAGGGATGTTTTTACACCCCCTAACATCCTCCCAACACCCCCAATTTGAGGTCGACACCCCCAAATTTAGTAATGTGACAATGGTATGCATACAAAATGCGTACTAATTATCCGCGCCACCCCCCCCCCCCCAATTCACAATCCTAGAAATATTCCTGTTTGAAAAACCGATAATGAGCCAAAATTTCATTCTTCTTATCATATTCTTTGTTCCTTTTCTTTCTTCTTCTTCTTCTTCTTCTTCTTCTTCTTCTTCTTCTTCTTCTTATTATTATTATTATTATTATTATTATTATTATTATTATTATTATTATTATTATTATTATTATTATTATTATTATTATTATTCTCTTTCCACTCCCTTTGTATGATTTTGCCATACTATACTATAACTTCTGATATTGTTCTTGTTATATTTCTCATTCGTATGCAAAGTGATTAAAATACTGCATTGAGTTTCGCGCATC